>VDFB02000019.1:19979576-20392211 GCA_007258455.2 Sequoia sempervirens
GAGAATACATAATCACAAGAAAAGAAGATGAAAAACAAAAGCAACCAATGGTAATGTCAAGTTAGAATTCAAAAGAAAACTTACAAGCATCTACCTCATCTACCATTGAAAATGACACAAGCTATACAAATAATTTTGATGAGATAGATTACCAAAAACCACCAAACCCAAAATAAATGGAAAGACTTTATGGGAGAGGTTATGAACTTATGAAACAATTGGATTATAGTGGAAAAGGATGTGGAAAGAAATAATAAGGCATTCGTGTTCCTATGGAATGTAACGCATAAGAAACAAAAAGTGGTTTGGGATATTGTCCTTCTAAGATAATGCAAGAAAACAAAAGACCCTTGTTAAACATCAACACTATTATGTGTAAACCTAAAATAAATCTCACCTTGAAGCATCCTGAATTGCTTGATATTACTTGTGAACCATCATGGGAATACTTTGAAGATGATGAAGCCTTGAAAGTAATGCTAGGAGTTTATAATAAACCATCTACCCCCCCTCAAAAGAAACGGGTTATATGTGCTATGATTAGCATCGAACAAAAAGATGGAGAAAAGGAAACTAGTGAGATTGACATGAGTAAAGAAGAATACAACCCTGAATTTCCAAAACCAAGTGCACTTCCTCTAGGAGATACAATTGACATACCAATGGACATCAATGATAAGGAGAAAGTAATTAAGATAGGAAAGTGCCTTGATGATTAAGAAGAAGATCACACAATTTTACTCCATGAATTTCTTGAGATATTCGCTTGGAATTATTCAGATATGCCGAGAATGGATGCTAAGATAGTGACACACAAAATAGTCCTTGCTGAAAATGCTAAACCAGTTAGACAAAAGATATGAAAGATGAATCCTAAGATAGCCTTGCTAGTTAAGGGAGAAATTGAAAAACTCCTTGAGGCTGGTTTCATAAGACCTATAGAATATTCTCCTTGGATCTCAAACATTGTCGTAGTCATAAAACCCAATAATCGTATTAGGATGTGTACAAATTTTCATGATTTGAATAATGCATTTTTAAAAGATGAATTTCCCCTTCCTAATATTGACATGATAGTAGATTCGACTGCGAGGACATGCTTTGTTGTCATTCATGGATGGATTTTCTGGGTACAATCAAATCTTTATCAACCCTAAAGATCAATACAAAACAACATTTACAACTGTTTGGGGAACATTTTTCTGGGTCATGATGCGTTTTGGATTAAAAAATGTGGGAGCAACATATTAACGAGCTATGACATTAATAGTTCATGATTACATACATAAGTTTTGGAAGACAATGTTGATGATATTCTAGCCAAATATTTAACCAGACAAGACAATGTGAATATCCTTTGAAAGATATTTGAACGAATGCGAAAAATACAATATGAGATTGAATCCAAAAAAGTGTGTCTTTGGTGTAGATAGTGGATTTTTTTTAGGTTTTATTGTACCTCACAAAGGCATTGAGGTGGACACGAAGAAAATTAATGCTATAGTTAACATGCCACCTCTTAGAAACATCTCTCAATTGTGTGCCTTACAAGGAAGAATTCAAGCTATCCATTGCTTTGTAGCATCCTTAGTGGATCAAACGTTACCATTTACACATATCCTTAAGAAAGATGTGCACTCTGATTGGAATGAGGATTGTAAACAGGCTTTTGAGAGTTTGAAGGATTATCTTTCCACTCCACCTATTTTACAACCCACTATACAAAAAAAACCCTTCATCCTTTATATCGTAGCATCAACCCATGCTCTCGCAACATTGTTGGCTCAACAAGACAAGAATGCTAAATAACACCCTATCTATTACATTAGTTGAACTTTGATTGATTATGAGAAACAATATACAACAATAGAGAAACAACGTTTGACTCTTTTCTTCGCTACTAGTAAGTTGAGACATTACTTACTGAATGTTGAAATACACGTAATGACAAAATTTGATCCTTTAAAACATATTTTCACTAAAATAGATTTATCAGGATGTTTAGCTAAATGGGTTATACAACAATAGAGAAACAACGTTTGACTCTTTTCTTCGCTACTAGTAAGTTGAGACATTACTTACTGAATTCTGAAATACACATAATGACAAAATTTGATCCTTTAAAACATATTTTCACTAAAATAGATTTATCAGGATGTTTAGCTAAATGGGTTATGTTAACATAATTTGACCTTAAGTTTGTTTCACAAAAAGTAATTAAAGGACAAGCCTTAATTGACCACTTAGCGGATGCTCCCTCACCCTTGGCGTTACCTAATACAAAAATGTTCCCTGACGAGAATGTGTTGAATATTCAGAAAGATGAAGAAACATGGGAATTATAATTTGATGGATCTAAGTGTAGAACATGATCTGGCATCGGGGTTATAATAGTCCCACCTACAGAAAATCCTATTCCCTTACCCTATCGCTTAAGCTTCCTATGCACCAACAACACAACAAAATATGAAGCATTAATTACTGGTTTACATGCTATTTTAGCTTTGGGAATTTAAAATATTAAGATATTTGGTGATTCACAATTAGTCATTAAGAAAATAAATGGGACATATTAAGCAAAGCATGACAAATTATCGAAATACAAGGATCTCACAATGAATTTTTTAGAGAAGTTTGAATCATTCACCATTGATAACATCCCACGAAAGGATAATCAACATGCAGATGCAATGGCAAGTGCAACTTCTCTTATATCCCCTCAATATTTCAAAGGATTTCACATTTATTGTCCATACAATTTTGAACCCATCAATCGAATACAAATTCGAAGAAGTATTATCAACAACTATGGAAAGCTCTAGTGAATGGTATACATTGATATTTAATTATTTAAAAGAAGGTACCTTTCTTGAGCCGACAACTAAGAATACTCAAGATCATCTTCGCAAACTCACATCTAAGTATATAATTCTCACTGACGTGTTATACCAAGGATCCTTTAACGGTGTTTTACTTAGATGCCTTAAAGAATTTGAAATCCCCATAGCACTTGAAGAAGCTCATGCAAGTGCTTGTTGAGGTCATTTTGGAGGAAGATCATTAGTTCAAAAACTCGTCTACATAAGATATTATTGGAGACATATGGAAAAAGATTGCTTCAAATATGTTAAGAGATGTCACAAATTTTAGGAACATAGAAATTTGATTCATGGTCTCACTTCTTAGCTTTGGGCACAAATTCGTATTTGGTCGTTCTCAATATGGGGATTGGATCTGATTTGAAAAATCTCACCTCCTTCAACTGGGCACACCTTTATAATAACCGCAATAGATTACTTCACAAAATGGGTAGAAGCTATTCCCCTTCATTCCACAACCACTGATATGATATGTCGTTTCATATCGAAACACATTATTGCTCACTTTGGACTTCCTTCCGCATTGGTTTCAAACAATGGGACACCATTTAAGAATAATGATGTGAAGAAATTCCTAGAAAAATTTAACATCCAACATCATTTCTCAACACCTTACTACCCACAATCTAATGGTCAAGCCAAATCAACTAATAAGACTCTTGAAAAAATCCTAAGGAAAATAGTAAACAAACACAATAAGGATTGGCACACATAGTTGACATATGCGTTATGGGCTTACCGTACTAGTATAAGAATATCTACCGGGACTACTCCTTATAACCTTGTCTATGGTACCGAGGAAATAATGCCCTTGGAGTTAGAGATTCCTTCATTAAGTATTGCTCTACAAGGACTTATTGATGACAATACTTATAAAGAACTATGACTACATCAGCTTGAGATGCTTGATGAACAACACATTAATGCTCTTGAACATCTCTAAGCCTATGCTATAAAATTGCAACGTAGTTACAACAACCATGTCATCCCTCGTGTATTCAATAAAGGTGATTTGGTGTTATTTGAAAATTAGCACAACATCAATGCCAACCCAATGAGAAATGGAAAATTCAGTCCTAATTGGTTAGGACCTTATATAATTAATGAAATTTATGGGTCCAGAGCATATATGTTAACATAAATGGATGGTACACCTCTTAAGGAACCTATAAATGTATCACACTTGCGTTGGTATTAGTTCTAATCTTCTTGAATAGTGTGAATTATAAAGCAGTGGTGTTAGAGTTAGTAGATGACACTCTATGTGCTCTCGCATTGCTTGTTCTTGACAAACAATTATTTGTGTCTTGAATATTAAAGTAGTTATTTAACTTAATTTTAGATAGTTACTTTAGGTTTCATACAATTCAAGATAATCTTGTTTGTTGAGTTAGATTAGATCCTTATATGCATTTAATGTTCTATAATTAGATCATAGGTGCATTTAATTTAACATAACATACTTAATCACAATGTTGCATCTAAGAGAAACTAGAATAAGTTTTAATTAGATCAAATAAAAGATGTTAAATCATGGAGACATTTATTAAATAGTCTTATAAAGATTATTTGATCAATCACATTGCCATTTAACATTAAACACATAAACATAAATAACCAAATATCAAATGATCATATATATATATATCAAAATTTTGAGTACATGTCATCAATATATACAATGCTAATGTGGTATATGAATATTGGATCCCTCAAGATCTAGTGATCACATCTATCTAGAGGTATTTTGTTGAGAGATGGTGGTATGCGATTGCGATCGCGAGTTGACAAGTGCATCTAGGGCATACTGTAGACCATGTGCCCATCCAATAGCCTCCCGACAATCCCGTGCTAGATGATATCTCTCTACCTATAGCTTGGATACCTCTACATGGAGTCTTTCGACCTCCATTGGGGCTCAAGATGATGACCTCCTATAACTCTTATATGTTGCCCACAGTTTGATGTACAAATCAAATAGCTCTGGATCTCACTCCACGATGGGTGGGGGTACATAATCTATATCAATAAGATCCTCGTAGACTAAAAAATGCACTATCTCCACAACAACCTGGCGTTAGAGATCATGTAGGTCTCTTACAACCCTTTTAAGATAGAAATCATAAATATAATTAGTATACATCATGATATATATGGACATAAAATTAAAACATAAAACATGAACATAAGTATAAATTATAACAATAAATAAATTATCATCACCTAGCTCTCCGACTAGCTATGTAAAGATAGCCTCATTTTGTGTAGGAGGCATGGAGGATGTGCTAGCCTCTCCATGACTGTAGGTGTTGGTGCATGTTGTAGTTGCTGACTGTAATCTAGTCACACAAGTGGGAGATGGCTCTCTCCACTTGTGGCCAACTGGATCCTCATCTGTTATATCATTACCCTCACTCATCAACTTCTCCTCATCCTCGTCCTTGTCCTCATCGTCATCCTCCTCTTAGCCATCATAATCAATATTTTTAGGTTCCTCATAGTCTTCATCTATCACATCTATGAATAAGCCTATAGCCTTGACCCCTGTCTCCTCATCTCTATCCTCCTCCTCGTCTCTTTGATCTAGGAGTGGCCTTGCATAGCCTATCGACTCATCCATCGAGAATATAGGAGCTAGTCGTGCTGCTTCCACCACTCCTTGTACTTATCTATGGCACCAATGTCATCAACATTGGAGATTGGGGGCATAACATGATCCTCATAATCAAAGTCACTATAGATGACATCATCAGTGGTGAGCTGTCTCATATCATCGGGCCTTCGAGCACTCCGTACTGATCTCCTAAAGAAAGGTCATGCTGTTGGTGGTACCTATATCTACCAAAACTATTGCATGGCACAATTATAGTAGAAGGGTCGTACTATGTAATCATATTTTCCTACCATAAATTTATCCATCTGTAGTCTCCTCAACTGATGAGTCTCATCCGACCACTATGGTATAAGCTAGTATGGTCTCAATAAGATCTCCTCATCCAGTTGTTTGAATTTGATCCTCCAAAAGTGCAAATCCCCGTACTGCCATAACCACCTTAGAGGGTAATTGAATGTACGAGGGTACCCTAGGGTTGATGTACATGGAAACCCTGTTAGCCTAGTGCATGTGATGTGCTCTAGGAACCACACCTGCAGTAGTGTATAGTGCACCATACTGTCAACCTCGTGGTATGTAATCTACCCTAGAGCATTGTACAAGTGTGCAAGGATGTTGTGACACCAGACATATACAGTCCTCTACTCTACCATCCATCGTATTGTGTAAACTATTCCTCCCTCTAGATGTGCTCCTCGGCCACCGGGGATGAGTACTAGTGCCACAGTGAACATCATAATCCATACCACAAGTAATGCTTGTGAATAAAGTAGCCATGATATCTCAATTCGTGGCCTCACGATGTCATGCAAAATTGAACCTCTAAGACAATATTGTATATCATATTTCATCTCATGAAATGATTGATCCCCTAGAAAATGGACCCTCTCGCCTCAAATTAGAACTTGAAGAATGTGATGGACGTCCTCTAAGGTGATTGTCATCTTGCCTATAGGAAGATGAAACATGCAAGTATTTGCATCCCACCTCTCTTCCAATGCCATTAACATAGCATCATGGTACCTCATGGGGGGCATGAAGTACACCCAATACAATCCAATCGTCTGTAATACATGTGTCTCCTCTTTTGATAATGTTAGGGCTAGGTCTCAAAGGCAACAAAACTATCTACCACTAAGACCTTGCCACGACCAGAGCGAAATCTAATAAAAAGGAAAAAATATGTCCTATAAGCATTCTAAAATCTTAAATCTATTAGATTTGGTTGTGAAAGCAGCCAAGATCAAAATGATTAAAGGAAAGCAAGAAAAAAGATCTTACCGATGAATAAATTCAACACTCCCTTAGCACTGAACTAGTATTCCATATTACTAGCCAAGGGGAGGGGTGAGTGTTGCTTATATAAAAAAATAATGGTAGATAATTCCAAGGGTAATAATAACTCCCAAGTGCCCATAATAGGTGGGATTTTTACCTACTTGGTGAATGCTAGATTACATGGTTATTCCTACTCAGGTAAAGACAAGAAATGGTTATCAGAGGTGGCATAAGAAACCAAAAGGGGGTGTGAGACTCAACTACCTAAAGGTGGGTGTGAGTGACACATGTGAGTGATGGATTTATGCCACATGTTCTCATCCTAAGCATTCTAATATAACCTAAGAAAGCTTAATAATATGTGTAGGAAAAATAAATACTCCCTAACATAAGGAAAATAAAAAACCTACACTAGCAGCCCCCTTAAGCATTGCTTAGGTGGGTGAAAAGACACAAAGATGGGTCCCGACTACTAGGCCATATTAGGTACCCATGTACAAACCAATCTCTCACAACCATAGAAAAGGAGAAAACCTAGTGGGACAAAACTCCTCCTCGAAAGAGAGAAAAGAAAACACGTTTCCCAACACAAGAAGTATCTTATGCAAGGAAGAAGTCCCCCCTAAAAATAGAAAGGACCATAAAGACTATGTAGCCTTCCTTCAAGTAGTCAAATATACCAATGGTTAATGCTCGAAACTGAATGTAGAGGATGGACCACGATTGTCAAACAACGTTCCTCCCCTTAGGAAGAAACAAAACCAAAGGTGCATAAAGAATGTCTTCCCATTCCTGAAAAGAATATAAGGAAAGAAAACTCAAAATGTAAGATGTCTCTGAAAACTGCTCATGTGTCTCCATGTCGATGCTGAAAGATGCCACCATCAAATCAGGTGTTCTAGGCCACA
The DNA here is from genome assembly GCA_007258455.2 of Sequoia sempervirens. Classification (NCBI taxonomy): domain Eukaryota; kingdom Viridiplantae; phylum Streptophyta; class Pinopsida; order Cupressales; family Cupressaceae; genus Sequoia; species Sequoia sempervirens. The sequence goes on from VDFB02000019.1 coordinate 19,987,256, forward strand.
ATAATGAAGATGAAAATATAGAACCTAGTGGAGATGTATGTAGAACAAGATCCAAAGACTCCAATATCTCCTCTAAAGATAAAGATGCCTCCCCCAAATGCTACTCAAAAGTATCCACACATTTCAAACTGTGATGAATGATCATGTGGAGAATGAACAAGAGGATCCAAAGGCTCCCCCACGACAACTGAAGAAGAATCATCTTCATCAAAGAGAAGTTGAATGTAATGAATAGTGTCTCCCAAATCTGAAATATGAGACTCTATAAACAAACCTACAATGTCTGCCAAGTAGTCATCCCAAGTAGCTATATCTAGAAGATGACGTAGATCCTGTTGCACTAAATCAAAAGTAGCCAAGAATATAGCACCACCAGTATCGTCAAAAGTAATAGTAGATGGAGGAGAAGGAATACAAGGCTCGATAACTGGATCACCTATGAGAATACCCAAGTTCAAGTGACCAAAGTTCTCAAAATCAAAACTCACACTAGGAGTGTGATCAACAGCCAAAGGATCAGAACCATCATCAGGTGCAAAGTCTAAAAAGGTATATAACTAAGATGCATGATCAACTATCCTAGTAGAAATTATCTCTCTGCTCTCCAAGTCTCTGATGATAACTAAATTAGGTGTGAATTCCACGGTCTTCCTTGCTCCACCATGAGTGATTTGATAGATGGAAAGAAGATTGTTTGAAAGATGAGGTACACACAAAACATCATTGAAAGTTCCATCCCCAATATCAATAGATCCTTTCCCAATTACATCCATGTACGCATTGTTTCCCATCAGAATATGTAGCATAACACAAGGCTCAAAAGAAGAGAACATAGATTGTGTAGAAGCCATATGGCGAGAAGCTCCAAAATCTAGGAGCCATCTCCCTGATCCAAGACCTGTAGAAGCACAAAGAGCTTTACCTTTTCATTTACCTGCCCTTGTAGTATGGCCTTTTTCCTTATCAGATTCTCTTTGTTTTGAATTTTTGGAACTAGAAGAAGAAGCTGAATCAACCATTCGAGAAGGAAAACTAATTTTGTTCTTCTCAAGAAGATGTTTTAGTTCATTGATATCCTTCCTGTAACAATAATTTTCTTCATGTCCACTCCTGTTGCAATATGCACAAGTGGGCTTCTCCTTCTTAGATGAATCCTTTTTTGAAGAGAATTTAGAGTCTACTTTGGAAGTAGATGAAGATTGATCTAAATCTTTCTTTCTATCTCCTTAGTTCTTTTGTTTCTTGTTTTGCTTAATAGTGCCTTGTTTTGCAGCCAAGACATGAGACTTAGAAGATTTAATAATTCCCATTTGAATCAATTTATCTTGCTCCTTTGTGAGATTAGAAGCAAAATCACTTAGAGAAGGCATAGTAAATCCTTTTCCTAAGGCTCTTTTCATTGCATGAAATGTAGAAACAAACACTACATAATCAAGAACAAATTTTGAAAGAATGCTTAAAATCAACTGCGAGTCATCCTTTTTAACTCCACATTTCTCTAACTACAAGCTTATGGAATTCAACTTAGTAAAGAATTATTGAATGGTGTCAAAATTACATGGGATCAATCCTATGGGTTCGTTCTCCAATGAATGTGCTCTCAAATCATCCTGTTTACCAAAGAGAGTCGTTAATGTATTGCACACTTCATTTGGTGATTTTGCAGACATAATATGAAAGCGTAGATCAGGAGATACAACTATGCATAAGGTGCCAAAAGCTTCATCACACTTGTTGAACCATATAGGGTTTTCTTCATCCTCTATAGGTTCCTTATCAATACCCATTGTTATTCTATACAATGTTAACTTCCTTAAGTGAAGTTCCATGTCATTTTTCCACTCAAAGTAATTATATGGTGTGAGTAGAGGAACCGTTTTATCCATTTTAGATTTTTTTTACAATGTAAGGAAATACTAGAAGGAAAAAACACAGAGGTACCCCCTTTTTTCACTCAATCAAGAATCCTCCCAACAAAAAATGATTTGGCACTTTATAAATTAGTGTGTTTACAATGCTAGAGTTGTTTTGCAGAGTTTTACAATGTCTAATAAAGGACTCAAATACTGAAAGTACAATAAAATATCATAATGAAAACCTAAAAATAGCATCAATGTGTAGTGCTTGGAAAAATACTCACTTTAAAAAAAAGAATCACCTCAATTCGACGTCGTATGTGAAAGTTACATCTATTTGAAGTTCAAAAAATGAGAACTGTCCTTCAGATCTGATGACAAAACTGATTTTCTAAAAAAAAATCACTTGAGAAAAAAATGATTTCACCACTATGAATCCTACAAAATTCTACCCCGAATAAAAAAAAATTGCTTGCAAAAAGGAGCCCAGATGATTGAGTTAGAGGTCTCTAAAGTTCAGGTGCAAAAAGGAAAACACCAATGGTGAGGGATCAAAAAATCAAAATTGCATGATGACATCAACACGATGTCACCACCAAATTTAGTTAAATTGCTGCTAAATTTAACAAACCGCCAAATTTGCTGCTAAATCTAGAGAAGGCATAGAGGCAAATGTTGTAGGTACAGGCATATAGATTTAAACTCAATTTTAATATTAAATTTTTTATTTTTAAATAAAAAAAATTAGAAAAAAGGGGAATAGAACCCCTATGAGAAAAGGTGCAGCCTTTTAAATAGGCTTAAATGCATGTCAGCCTCAAGGATGGTACGTGCTGTAGGTATAGGGGCCTACGCTTGTGTAGGGGCCTAGTACCTTTTTAAATTTTTTTATTTGATTTTTTACTTTGTCAAATATTTTATCAAAAACAACTTTTCAATTTAAAAGGAAATTGCATTTTTTTTTGAAATAGTAATAATTTTTTTCTAAATGCAGAAAATAAATGATTTTTTCTTTGAAGTTTGTGTCGTACCGTAACGTATGCAGGTGGGGTCGTACGACTTCACTTGCTAATTTTTTTTCCCCAAAAATGACTTTCTCCATTTTTGATGATTTGGTAGTCAATCCTTAGGTTTTGACATCTTCTTACTGCAATGGTGAGGTCCGTTTGGGAAAAAAATGCACCAATTTGACATCTACCTTCTGGAACCTCTCAGAAAACCTCTTTCTTTAACCCTTCATAGATCTCGCATTTAGTGTCCAATTTGGACAAAACAAAATCCTAATCTAACTTTTTCGGCTGTTCTGAACTCAATGGCGAGTTCAAAATGTCTCCAAGAAGCTTTGAAATACCTAAAATAAAATGCAATAGAAAGGAACCCCCCAAAAATTGAGATCTCTATCAACCGTTTATGATTCTCCAAGTCATCATAGGATGTAAGAGAAGAACATACTTTGATTTCAAGAATGGATTGAAAAAACTACTAACCCACAACTCACAACTTGTTTTGATACCATGTTAGATTGGTTCTGAAACCACCCAAGATGAAAATTATTGAAGGAAAGCAAGAAAAGAGATCTTACAGATGAATAAACTTAGCACTTCCTTAGCACTGAACTAGTATTCCATATTACTAGCCAAGGGGAGGGGTGAGTGTTGCTTATATAACAAAATAATGGCAGATAATTCCAAGAGTAATAATAACTCCCAAGTGCCCATAATAGGTGGGAGTTTTACCTACTTGGTAAATGTCAGATTACATGATTATGCCTACTCAAGTAAAGACATGAAATGCTTATGAGAGGTGGCATAAGAATCCAAAAGAGGGTATGAGACTCAACTACCCAAAGGTGGGTGTGAGTGACACATGTGAGTAATGGATTTATGCCACATGTTCTCATCCTAACAATTCTAATATATCCTAAGCAAGCTTAATAATGTGTGTAGGAAAAAAAAATATTCCCTAACATAAGGAAAATAAAAAGACTACACTAACAAAATCTATACATCAATAATAAAAATAGTGTACTAAAGTTGTTCTAGTGTACTTTTCTAAGGGTCCTAGACACTTTAGTTCCCTTTTGGGACACTTTGCAAAGAAACATGACACTTTGTGAAAAAGTGGGACACTTCGCGACAAAATGGGACACTTTGCAACCAAAAGGGACACTTTGCAACAAAAAGGGACACTACGAAAAAAGGGGACACTTTGCGAAAAAAAGAGATGCTTTTTGAAAAAAGGGATGCTTTGTGAACTTTTCTTCCAGGGTCCTAAATCTATCTAAAAATGTGTAAAAAACATAAAATAAATGCATAAGGACAAAGCTAAGGAAGAAAAATCAACTCACTTGATACTGTAGCTCGTTGTGGGCTACCTCCTCCCATAGGATGTCTAGTCTTGGAGGCTCTTACTCTTTTCGGCTCAACATCTTTAGTAACTCTCCACCAAAGTCAAGCTACATGAAGGTAAAAGACAAAATAGTTAGAAATTACTTCACTTTTTACTCTTATATATGCTAAAAATTAGGGTTTTTACTAAATTAGGGTTAAAAGTTCCTTTCATTCAAATTAACATTATGGGGACTAGAGAACTCTACTTTTGACATCGTTTATTGCATTAGAATTATGATTCTGCTCCCGTCTTCATCATACGTCTATCATTATGCAATATGGTACTTGGAAATAACCAATGATATGACTTACTTTATTCGATGTGGTTAGACTGCTACCTTGATTCCACCTCTGTAAAGCAAGAAAAATCAAGGGGGGCATACATCTACCCTCAAATTTGATTTCTAGAAGAAGTTAGATAAGAGGATTTTTGGACAACTAACAAATTCATGTTGTAGGATGCGGTTCCTAACATTGTGGTTTTGCAAATAGCTATAGTGGTGGATTCATTCTCTCGTGTTGTAAATGAACCTATATGAGTATCCTTTTATGAAAAAGAGTTTATTGTTTGGATTCCCTTAGCTTACATATGCATATAGAGTCATATGGGTGCTAAAGTGGGGGCTAAATGTAGTGTAGAAAATTGTATGCTCTAGAAAGTAGAGCAATTTCACACTTAATTTGGACCTATTTTAGCACCCTTGCATTAAATACCCCTTTAAACCATCATTGATAGGCCCCTAAGACCCTTTATTTTGGATCTCGAGGCTTATTTCAACTAAAAACCTGACAAAATCATCAAAAGCACTTAAATTTCTAACAACCCACCTTGAAAATCTAGGGTGGGACTCATACGCCACCTTGGGCGTATGACCCTAGGTGGGACCCATATGCCAGAGGTGGCGTATGAGTCCCATTTGGGGTTTTTTTAGGGTTTAAGTAGGAAATTCAACTTTTTAATTCAAATTTTTGGTTGATGTTGGCTTTTGAGATCTGAATAATAGTAAATTAGGTGTAAATGCCTATGTAACCAAGCTTCTAAGTCATTATTTCATCTAAGTAAACACTTTTAGAGCAATTTCAAGATCCAAGCATTCAAGAGTCTTCAAGCATTCTTTCACAAGAGCATTCAAGTTTCAAAAGCAAGTAAAGTTGAAGTCTTCAAGCAACATTAAAGAGTTTTTGCAGGTCTTCAAGCTCACTTTCATTCAAGATCTAGCATTGTCAAGGGTTGATTATGGTTGTCTATGGTGAATCATGATGCATTCTAGGTTAGGGAGATGCAACTAGCCATCAAGCCAAGCCTAATGACTTTTTTCCTAAGTAATTTCATCCTCCATCATCACTCTACGTTCAGCCTAAGGAAGGTACATGCATCATCATGACTTATTAGAGTGATTTGACATCTCTCAAAGTGAGTCATTTCATTCAAGCTTCATTCATTCATATCATTCTTACACATTAGAATAGGGTCACATTACATTTTTGATATCCTAATATTAGACACACTTAAGGTTAGGGTTTATGTCCACATTTTCATTCAAGAATATTCATTGTTTCTATCAAGGTTTAACTACCAAACTAGGGGTTTGACCGAGGAAAATCCCACATAAGCAAATCAAGTATATATTTTGTTTTGTAGGTCTTTTTACAGGTTCGGATCCAAAAATCAATTTGGAAGGGAAGAGAAAATATTGAAGTACAGATCTGAACTTTGAATTCCCAAAAAAGTGGAACAAGACTGTTATGCTAGAAGTGGCGTATGAGTTCCACTATAGGGAAAATTTCTAGGTTTTTGCAGATCCTAAATCTACACTGCTAGAAACCTATTCTAAACCAAAAACCCTAGTCTGGGGCTGATATTTCTAGAGTGGCGTATGAGTCCCAATATGCCCTAATTTTAGGATTTTCAATGTTTCATAGCCTATTCTAGTCTTTTTCGGGTTTCCAGGTGCACACGTCTGATCTTGCAATTCTTTGTTTTGATTTACATGCATTTTTAGGTCATTTAGTGAAGTATTACATCATATTAGGGTTAAGCATTAGATCTTGCATTTCATTAGTCTTTCCAAGCCCTAGCTTAGTGGTGAACCCCTCTTTAGTTTATAATCAGACCCTAGGACAACCCTATTGCAAGATCTCTTTCTTCTTTGCGTACCTTAGGTTGAGATCTCTAGGGTTTCCCTTGAATGAGAGAGTGTGAAGATTGCTATTCTATCTTCCAAGTATAGAAGCAACAAAATTCAACCTTTCAATATGTATAAATATTATTGCTCTCTAATTTTTCATTTGAGGAGGTATCATAAGTTTTTTTGTTCATCCTTCTATGGTAATCCTAGATAAAGATAATTACGAGTCTTGAAAAAATGACATCTTGACACATCTTAATTGGCTTAATATTTTTCCCTATCTTTATGGAATCATACTTGAAACATGTGCTGAGAAATAGATCAACATGGGGTAATATTATTGATCTTATTGTCAATTTGTTCTAGTGTTGATAATAACACTATGGGTTCTCTATCAAACCTTGATTGTCCATGCATACTTTGAACTAGAATTTGGGAGACCTTTGGAGGCAATCATATCTTTGCAATCATATATGATCCTACTATATACTGCCTCATTCCCATTGATGATGCAAATAACCTACCCTTTGATCAACGATACTTTAGAAAATCATGAATATATTATAGGTCTTGCATGTTTTGATGGTGCACAGACTCTTCTTGCTCCCAATCCTCCTATTGAGATCATTGTGAATTCCTCGAGCTCCCTTCGGGTGGTTTTATTTTTCTAAGTACTGGCCCATGCCTCATATGTTTGAAATACTGCTCTTCGCTTCTCAATCAACCCCCTTTTTTGAAGAGATCCATCTACTGCTACCATGTGTCCACCGAGCGTTCTTCGCAATGATTGCTTCCTTCGCTCTTCTACCAGCTCCTGTCATGCTTCCACGTGTTGTCAATATGGGCACTTCAAGGTTGCTTCCCTTCACTTCTTAGTTGACCCCCGTCCATGTGCCACGTAGCATGCATCTGATGCATACACTTCTAGTGGACCCCACAATTGACACTGATAGTAAATAATTCCTCCACATGTCTTCCCAGCGCAAGCTTTCATTGCAGAAAGGGAGAAATGAACCGCAGGATATGACCTGCCGCCATGCATCTCTTTGGCCAATGTTCTACCAAAGGGAAGGATGGAGCAAGTAACAAGCTATGACATATTGCCACGTGTTCTAAACTACCTCCACTATGAAGCAACACTTGTATGCATGGGGTTTTTCGGGACCACTGCCATCATTAGCAAGGGATGTATCTAGCTGGGGGGTGACTACGTGCTATGGCCTGAATCTTTTCTGTTACAATGACCAAGGGGAATCATTGATGCATCCATCATTGCTTGAGATACAATTTTTTTTCTGTTACTATCTGGCTAGGCGGTGGGATTGCTAGCTATATATATTGCTTCTTGCTTCTGAAAATGAGTTTGGAAGACACAAAAAAATTAGGGAAAGACACCATGCCTTTAATATTGTTTTAGATTATTGTATGAGACTCTCAAACTGTGCCATTGTTCGACCTTTCTATTTTTCTTAAGCTATTTGATAAAACATTAATACTATGCCATTATTGTCCTGAATTGTTCATTTGCAGAACTTCTATGATTTTAATACAAGTTTTCTGGTTTAGATCATGTCTTTGACTCTTCTTTTGAGTGAATGTGTGTAAGAATTATTTTATGTCATAAGATGAATTGTTCAGATCTTTATCTTTGATTTCTGTTATTTCTGAACATAGCAGATTGCTGATCAGGCCCTTAAATCGAATCCCAAAGGGTAGATTTACCCTACCTATATGTAGTCCTTGGCACATCGCCTTAGTTAGATCTTTATTTTTTATATATCTACTTTCTTTTCCCATTGCAAAACCCAAATTATAGAATGATCTGTAAAATCCTTACTATGAATAACTTAACATCTGTTAGATTCACCATGATACAAATTTAATTTAAGATCGAAATTGACGTTACTTGTGAATGAACAAATAAACACATAAAATGTAGGAAAGTAAAGAAGCTGAAAAAATCTGCCGGTATTGGCATGGTGTGATGGTTTATTGGTGGCATTGTTGTTCTTGCCACCAAGGTTCAAACCCCATTGGGGTGGTATTGTTGAATGGTTGTATCCGGTTCATAGCTCCGGTCAAAAGCGTTTACCCCTTGAATAAAAAAAAAAGAAGCTGAAAAAATCATGCACCAAGAAAAGAGAGAAAATATTTGATAATGGAGTTCACCAGATTTTGGCTACATCTCCAGATCTGCAAATACACGTGATCGATGCCATTATTATGATGAAAACTTCTTTTACACCATGATGGTCTTTCACTGAGTTACAATTTGCTTCAAGGAAGATTGTCGCACTTCAGGCTCTTCCTGCTTCCACACTGTAATGATAGGATCTATTTGGCAACATGTTCGTGCCTAACTCCTTCGTCACCTTTACAATGCTAAGCAATGAAACTGCAAATCTCTCTCTCACAACAAGAGTACAATACATGAGGCATCAAGCCTTTACATAATGACTTAAAAGTCATGAAAATTCTCTCAAAGAAAACAATGAGTTTTTATCTCTTCCTATTCTTCTAAGAGACTACTCATAATTCTCTCAAAAGACAGACTAAGTTTTTATCTCTCCTTTTCCTCACAAGAGATCACTTAGCTCACAAAACTCTCAGAACCTCTGAATTTTTGAATGAAAAACTCACACTCCTACCCCCCTTTTATACATAATTTTGGCTAAAAAGGCCAAAAACCTCCATAATTAATAAAATAACCCCTTAAGGAAAACAACAAAATAATTTCCCCTTAAAAACCAATTTAATTTGTTTTAAAGCCCTATGTCTTATTAGATTTTCAGGCTAAGAGGTTATGGGGTTTATTTGTTTTTATTTGATTTTAAGCCTCTTAATAACCATTTAAAAGGCTATTTGTATGGAGAGGATAACTCCACGAAAAGAGGGTTTACAACAACTCAAGAGAAAATCTCTCAACTCCTCCTTAAGAATAGGGAATTAGGTGTGAGGTGGAACTAATTCCTTTTTTTATAAATTAAATGAATAATACGTGAGAATTCCACTCACTTAAGTATTAATCATTTATTTTTAAATTTTTTCACCTACCATCATTTTTTTAAGATTTATCCTATGGTGAGAAAAGTAGGAATTTTTTCACCATCTGACAGGCCCCTACAACTATTTTGACCAATCTTTGACCAAGCATAACTTGCACATATGAACTCCGTTTTATGCGAAACAAGTTGCATTGGGTTTGTCTTCGTGAGCTCTGACCACTATTGCCTGATTTGGAAACAACCAATTTTTCAGTCAACCATCTGGCATCTTCGACCCTTGTTGAACTTTGACCGAGCATATCTCAAGCAAATAGACTCCTTTTGACGTGCTTCAAGTTGTGTAAGGATTGTATCGCTGTGCTCTATGCATTGATGTTGGTTTTGGGAGATTCTGAGCTAGTTGAATTTTGAGGTCTTCAAGATCCACCTGGATTATTCCTTCCCACTGAGGAACTTTTGGACCTCCAAAAGGTTCTTAATTAGACACGACGTGGGAAAAACACCTTCCCACTTGTCTAGTATATGTCCACCCTGATTGTGCACCCGCTTCATCAAAAAGCTGTACAACAATTATGAAAATTGGAATCACATTGCTACCCATTTGCATTTTCTCACATCCTTCTGTATTCATTACCCTAGCTACTATCCATGTACAAAACATTAGTAGCATTAAAAAATACAAGGACACTAATGAAAATGAGCTAACAATACTTCTAATCCTCTTAATAGGTTTCCACAACAAATGTTCATGTTGCGGTGCTGATGATCCCTGAAACACATGATAGTTAGGCTTACAAGCAACACTTCATTTTCATTCTTCAGATCACCTTATTTTTCCACCTTTGCAAACATGAGTGAAGAATTTTTTCTCACATACATGAGCCTCCTCATTTTCCCTGTGTTCACCAGTGGTGAATCAACTGCAATCTTCTTGTCCTTCTTTGGACGAAGCTCTGGATGAAGCTTCCAATAGTTAGCTTCCTGATGTCCACCTTTGTTGCAATAAGCACAAGGAATTTTCAACATCCAACCTTTCTTTCCCTTCTCTTTCTTCCAATTTGGAGATGGGTCTTTACGCAGTGTCCCTTTCCTGGTTGACTCTACCTTCTTGTACAAAGCCATTCTTTTCCAACACTTGGAAACACTATGGTTATTCAACCCACAAAATGTGCATGGTCTTCTATACCATAAACTTTCTACATTGCCAATCTTCTTATAATCAAAAGGAACATTGGAATAATTAGGCTTGTTATACCTTTGATAGTCACCCTTGGTGCATGCATGCCAAGAAGAATCTGTGTTCATTCTTCTCTTGGACATCTTGTATGTGTCACCACTGCCTGAAGGTGATGTGTCATTGCCTCTCTTAGATTATTCTTGACATGGTTCTTCTTTAAGAGAATTCTTTGCATCCACTGCCTTGGAGCATTCTCCTTCACGATATCCTGATCCTGCATAGTGAGGTCTAGCTTCCACCTTCACAAGTTCAACCATGCCTTGTCCATGACTTCCAAGGCCCTTTCCTTCATAGCCCATCTTGGTTAGCAACCCCAATCCAACACTTTGAGATTGTTTTTGAGTATCACCAAGAGAACAAGGAAGAGAATGAGAAGAATGAGGAGCTTTCACTAGGTCTGCATCTTCGACTTTCTTCAACAAGCCTTTTTTTTTCAGACTTCCATTCCTAATACACTACATCAACCTTGGATTTCATCGCCATGAAGGCCTTATAGAATTTTGCATCGAAGACAAAAGGAAATTGATTTTCCTTATGTGATGACATCTCACCTCACTGCTTGAATTTGCTCGAAGTATTCCACAACCCGCAACTTGTTAGTCTAGCTCTGATACCACTTGATCGGTAAAGCAGAAGGGATCTATGACAAACGTTGCTAAGTGATTATGCTCAAAGGTGTAAAGACATCAACAATGAATTAGGAGGAATATTAAACAGAGAGAATTCAAACCATAGAAGCAAGAGAGAGAGAAGAAGACACCAATTTGATTACGGAGTTCGTCTGAGTGGACTACGCCTCTAAGTCGAGCTCAATTGAGTGACCAATTTATTGAAATTTTCTAAACTGGTAGTACAATCTCCAACGAAGCCTCTTGCAACACTGCTTTACAATATCTGTAGCCTATCCAAAAAGTCCCAAAAAGTCTCTCACTCAAACCCCTCTCAAAATCTCTCACAGCTAGGGATGGTTAACAAAGAGTAAGAAAATTGACTTTGCCTAAAAATAGGACCTACTACAGACTCAAAACATCATTACATCACAACTCAAATTCTCCTAATTCCCTCTCAAATTCTCTCACAAAAGGCTCTCAAAGGCCAAGAGAATGGAATGGAGAGTAGGACACAATGGAGAATGATCAACTTTGAATGTGATGATCAACTCAGAAAAGTGATGATCAACTCAGGAAGTGGATCTGAGAAGAAGTCGACTTCTTAAAAAACCCATAGGTTACTCAGTTTAACACAATTGGTCCCCCCATTAACTGAGTTTCCCATAAAGGCTGTTACCCTTCCAATTTTTGGCATCAACAATTTCTTTTTTATGGCATGCCTAGTGGGATTGCTTAAATGAATCTAAATTCAAAGAGGGTGTATGAGCCATCGACCTATTACTAGATACCAAACAACAAATAATCTTGGGCTATTAGTGCCACCATTAGGAACATTACAAGTTGTGAGCCAATTAGTGAACGTTCCGCTTCCCTCGCCCCTTTCGCTAGCCATGTTGCCTGCTGCTAACAAAAATTATGTGGCATGGGACGCTAGAAGTCCTCTTGTAGTGCTATTAGTGCTTGCTGTTTGGGCTCCTATCCCGATCTTTTCTCTAAAAGCTATACCTAAGTTCACCAGAGATGGCTCAAGAATGCCATCCAAACATCTGCAAGATGTGGTAGACGTATGTCTATTGTACGAAGTTACAAACCAAAATGTAGTGCTAAGGTTGCTCGCAACCTCTTTTTGAGGTAAAACACTGGATTGGTAACTGCACACTGCAAGCTAATATCATCGCTACCTGAGATCAACTTGGAGACCATTTCTATGAAATATTCTCAAATGATGGAGATAGGTCTTCGCAATATCATCAGTTGCTGGTCATAAAATAGGCCCCATACAAAGCCATGACTGATTTCAATGCCCAGTTCCACATAACTTGGTAGAGAATCTAGGTTGCTATTCACCCACCAACCAAGTTGGCATTCATGTTTTACCTAAAATCTATCAACCTTGATATTTTAATGATGATCTATTCTCTTGGTGGAACCACACTATCAGACGCATACAACATCACAATCAAAGTGGAGAATAATTTGTTAGACGTTGGGAAGTTTCTGCCTCAACCCACCATACCTATATTTCTTGAAGTATCAGCTTTTGCCCAAGAAATGTCATCTACCAGTGCGTCTGCACCTCCCCAATCCATGTACACATATCTAAATGCATCACAAAATGTTGCTTCTACATCTGACTCTTCGAAGGAAGAGATGAGTGAGTTCAAGGAAATGTTGTGGACCATCGCCAACAAAATAACTATCATCAAGCAAAACTGGGCCGCACTTCTGAAGTGAACTTATCAAAATTATCAAGGAATATGGTCTTCTTACCAACAAAACTAGTTCCAACTCACACCAGTCCGCAGGTGCCAACAACTAATCAAATAGTGCCAGTGCCTTCTCAACTGCAGAGTGCTAACCCAAGTTCAAGTGTAGTACCCCTCTAGTTACTACTATGTGAATCAGTTTGTTTGTGTTCGTTTGCTAGTCGTGTAGCTGTTTTGGATACTATATTGCATTGCCTCTAGCTATGATATTGATGTTATGTTAGTTGTTAAATCCTGTGGATGATTTATCGAATATCAAGATTATCTGGTTAAGCTTGTATGAAGACAATGTGGTGGATGCGTGTGTGTTTTAGATATGTTGTTTTTGAGTTTTAATGTGGTTATCATGATGTGATTGATGTTTATGATATATTGATGCTTGTTAGTCTTGGTGAAGAAGACAGTGTAGCACTACTCACTTGTGAGTACCCTGTTACGCTGCGATTCTTCTTCACGGTGCGTTTTCCGATATGTGATAATATGTTTAACAAAGTGATGTTTTATGTAGTTACAGGTACTGGGTATTGGCTCCATCTGCTTGTCAGGTCTGAGCGTACCCTAATCCAATAAAATCATGTTGATTCAGAGATAGTGTCTGGTCCTCGTTTAGCCATCGTTCTTCATTGAACGAGTATCCATTTGTCGCCCGCTGTCATTTGTTGATTAGTCTTGTCGTGTTGATTTTGTTGTGTTATTTTATTTGGAAATTAATTATTGTTTAATATATATGATTAAATGCTTATGAGTAAGGTTTGTTTTATTAAAATAAATAAAACAAGTAAATATTTAAAGGTGAATGTTAATCTTGTGAAAAGTTAATATTTTAAAAGAGTTGTTTTCAACAAGTTTAAAATATTTGAAAACATGACTTGAGGTAAAATATCTTAGATTTTTAAAGTTTATAACTGCATGAGCAATTCTTGGGAATGCATGATTACAAACAGTTAAGTTGTGACTTGAGATAATCAATTGCATTAATAAGCCTTTAGGGGTTGCATTTTTGATGCACGACATTGCTCGGGAAGAATTATCACGGCAGTAGTTTTGAGGAAAAATTTTGCACGGCAGTATTCTTGGAAAAGAAAACTTCTTGACAGTATTTTGATTTTGGAAAAGCTTGATTGGAAATTGTTGAATTCTTCATCAAGATTCTTGAGTGATTTGAACGGGATTGACAGGTTCTTTACTTATCAAATTTGTATTTTGTTTTTAAAAGAAACAAAACTTTTCTTTAATGAGTTTGAATTCTGTTGATCTTGAAGAAAATTTCCTTGTTTGCGAAACTGGTTTGATCCTCTTGAACCTGCATAAGAACAAGACAAATTTAGTTATTAAGATTTCGTAAAACAGAGAGTTGCCTTCATCAGATTAAAAAAAAACTTGTTTAGCTGTACCTTTGTTAATTTTTGTATATTTCTTGTGAAACCTTATATTATAAATGGTGCTGCATGTAGATGAGTTTTGTCTTTAATTCACAAGTTTCTGATACTTATATGCTTTTTGGCTGATTCAAGCCATAATGTGTTGCCTATACCAGCTTATAATGCACGGGGTTTTCTTGGTCATCTATGTTGGCCTTGTACCAAATAGATCTTTCCTTTTCTTGATATTTGTGTATACCTTTAAGCATTTATTCCTTGCATGCAAGGGACGATTGTGAGGTTAGGAAAGATTGCTGGAAACTTGACATAATAATTAACCTGTAATTTCTTTGGAACTTAATTTTCCTGTTTTCAACATCGTTGCCTGCAAATGGTGGAAACGGTTTTGATCTCTCAAAGCAATCATTATATAATTTCCTTAATTTTTTTGCTTTGTAAAGTTCGGCTGGGTATTGCCAGCGTTGATCTTTTTGTGTCGACTTCTGTGCTTTTTCTGTCTTGAATTTTTGTAGGCGTGCTTTTACTCGAGCCTTCACTTTCAACACAATCTTTCATATTATATTGTATGCTCTTTCAGGCAATTGAAGCTATTTAGTCGCCATGATCTGTGTAATCACTACAGGTATCTTTCATGGCATATTATTATTCACTCAACCTAGGCGAATCTTTCTATGACAGTCGAGTTGCATTCCTTCACTTTATTTATTTATATTCATACCCTTCCTTGCGCAATCATTAGTCTTTTAGATATTGTAGTAGATTAAGATATGTTTTATAAATTATTATCTTATTGCTCGTATGATATCTCTGTGGGGTGCGAATTCTTGTTATCATTTTCATAGATGATTTCTATGCTCTTTATTGCATGAACTACAACCGCCGCCCCCTCTCCCTGATTTCATTTGGCATCTATCTCAGTTGCAACACTTGAAACTAAAGTATTGTCATGTTTTTTATTATTTGTTATGCTTCTGAGTCTGGCGTAAATCTCTTAACTGACTGTTTCTTTTAGCGTTATTGTTCCATGATTAATGGAAATGGTTCACATCTCTCAGAACAATTTTATATTCTTTATATTAATGCGTATCTCTGAGATATTTTGGCCTACCAATCATCCTCCTCGGAATGAGAAGACTTGGTCATATCTTTAGTTTTCTGCATTTTATCATAAATGAGATCTGAAAACATAGACTGCCTCTTTAAATATTGTGGAGTTATATTTGGGTATTTTGTTATCTTTTGCATGGCGTTTTTTCTCCCTCTTTTAACTTGTCTTTAGTGTAGTTATTATCTTCTGATTTTTAGCATGCTAAATGGATGTTAATCCCCATGGCTTTAGTTTTCCATTACATGTGCAGCTATAATCAAATTATCTTTATTCTATTTATTGAAAAGAAATTTGGATAAGCTTTGGAATTTTATAACTTAATGTTATAATAATTATTAGATATGAATGGTTTATATGTAGTTGATTAGTAAATATAGATTTATTAAAATTAGTATGATATTAAGTATCGATTATATTTTAGTGCATGCAGTTTTAAATGATATTGTGAAATTCTTTATGTAAGTTTAATTGAAGAATAATCATTAATGGACTTTGTTTATAATGCTAGAACATATGGATTTAATGTTCTATTGATAGAAAATTTATTCTACATTAAATATATCTATGAAAATTTGCATATACCGATAAATTTATAAATGCAATTAGATTATAATATTTATGACATAAAGCTTCATATTATTTTGTATTAGGATAAGATTTAAAACATTTATAATTGTCTATATATATTGTATAATATATCTCTAGCTCTTATTTATAAGAGATAGTTAATATATATATATATACAATAATGGACATGTAATTCTTGTTAACGAGTTTTGATTTAGATGAATATGGCTTTTAATTAGTGAATTAATGGGTTATTGTTATTATTTAACTATTCTTTTATTTTAATTCTATAACAAGTAAGCTTTTGTAGAAGAATACTTGGAACACTTGAATGAATCGATTAATTTATTTAAAAGTCATTAAGATTTGATCCTTGTACTTGATGGGTGATAAATATTTGTTTATATTTTATGAATGTTCTTTGATGTTATTGAGTTCTTCAATTTTCCTGGGGTTAGGAGAAATAAATTTAATTTATTAGTATAATATGCTTGTACTTGGTTGTACAATGACTATGAATTATTTCAGGAGTTAGCCATGCATGATTCATCTATCACTTTTAAGGTATTATGAGATTATATAGTCTATATCATGTAGATGACGTGATCATTCAGGAATTTTCTTTTCATGCGTAATGACTTTCTGTTGTATCTAATGTTGAATCATGTGCACCTTATCTTCCATTGGCTGGAGTGTTGATTTTAAAGAAAAGAGCTTTTAATATCTATGTATAGATGATTCTATACCTTGATCTATTTTAGAGACTATGCCATGCTAGAGTTAATTGTCACCTTAAAGGTGTTGAGTTGTTCAATGGTTAGACCTAGAATGAGATATGTTCTACTATAGTTTTTTTTTCTATGCATGTTGATAGTCCTTGGTGTTTTGATGTTATGTCATGTTCATAGGAAGAGTGGCTTACGGTAGGGGCTGAAACCCTAAGTGGTTGCCAGGGTAACCTATCGTGGGTTTTTGTAATACAGTGAAAAATTTAATAAATAAACCTAGGGTTCATTAAGTAATTAAGATAAATGGAATGCCTCACATAGTGCCTTAATGCTCATTTAGATTAAGGGTAGGTTGAGAAGGCCTGGAATGGCATATCCAACTACCTTGTCTTCATGAAAGGTAACTCGGCTCCACATGAGTTTGTCTAGGGGCCGAGAATCGATAGAGACTACCAGGGTAACTCTGGAAGAGGGCCGGTAGTCTAGGAAGATTCACCAGGGTAACTTAGAACAACTATGTGATGACACTCTGTCCTGATGCATGATTGGAGTCTCTTGTGTAGAGTTAACTGTTATACTGTGGTCGTCTCTGGAAGCATAATATGTGAATACTATGGTTTGATGTGATTATGTCGTTATGTGTTTGTCAGCCATGTAATGTCATGTATGTTCTTTATTATGTGTTTTATTGTCTTCTGGACCTGTCACTATCTCCTAGCACGGAGGGAGTGGACCTTTGGGTTCCACGCGGTTGGGTGGAAACCGTGCTACACCTTCATTGGATTCTCTCACAGATGGCACTATATATTTGTAGCAGATTCCGATTACTTCTTTGTTCGTGATGATGGATGCTGAACGTGTTTGGAGATGTGGATATTTGATATGAGGAGATCATTTCCCTATTTGTATATTTACCTCATGTTTATGAGTGTACTATTTGTAACAACATTATGATGTATTGAGATTTATGAGAATCTCACTAGATGTAATATGAATTTATAAATTCTTGACTATATAAGTTATGTAAAGTGGATCATTCATGAATGTGGTTTGTACTTGTGTTTTATAACTTAATATTATGGTGTGATGTTCTTAATTATAATGTTTAAGTAACGTTGTCTTGAAATCCTTATGACATTTGTTTAATTGAATGACTTTAAAAAAAAATTATTCGGATAATTCGCTACTTAATACCTTGTCTTTTGGATTCCCTGGCGGGGTGTTACATCAAGTAGAGAGCTGACAACGGGGCCAAAAAATTTAGTTGATGACACCAACCCCTGGTTCTTCCCTTGTGGTGATGCACATATGCCTCAGAATTTCCCACGTGGCAACCTACAACAAAAGGTGGCAGAGCAGTGCAGTCAAGGCGCGACATCGAACCATGGAGGTTCTGTATATGCCTCTCAGCAAATGGAAAATGCAGTGCTTACTGCGTAAATGTAGGGGATGCCTTGGAGCAAGAAAAATATATTGCTCCCGACCATGCGCTCCTCTCATGGATGGAAGAAGAAGTAATGTTTTCCAATGACGTATCTACATCAAAAACCCCACAAGTACAGTTTGATTATAACACTTGCTTAAAGAGGAGATTCACGGGTGAACCAATCATCTGACAACTAGTTAGTCCATAGCCAAAAAGTGCTTCCGACCAGATGCCCAGTACCTCTACAGTGGGACAACAATTGAAAAAATCATCTGCTAATGTGTTTCTTTGGGATATTCCAAAACAAAAGACATTGCTACAGAAGGCTCTCTGGGAGGATCTGATCATTGAGCCAACAAAGCAATCACTCAAAGGAAAGGTTGTTGATCAATCGGTCACTCCTGCCAAAGTTCTCATGAATAGCATAGAGGAAGCCCCTACCGAGGTTAAAGACAATCAAAAACTGAAACCCTTCTTCCTAACCCTTATTGTGGGAGAGAAATTATTGCACAATACCATGATTGACTCCGATGCTAGCACTATAGTCATGCCCAAGCAAATAGTTGAAGCCTTCGGACTTAGCTATGAGCCTTTAAAGAGGGGGGTTATGCAACTTGATGGGAACAAAGTTGAAACTGTAGGTGTCATCAAAGACCTCCCCTTGAATTTTTTCTCCTTCCCTAGCATCATAGTTCCACAAGATACTATGATCATAGATGTTCCCCCTATGTTTGGTTTCTTATTATCTTGAGAATTCACTTCAAAGATAGGAGGGTATCTTTCTCTAGATTGGTCACACTTGATCCTAAGGACCAAGCACAAAGCTAAAATGAAAATAGTGTCTGAAGCTCTACATTCATAACATGTGGTTGATGAAGCTATGATCAACTTTGAGGCTGCCCATACCTCTTTCACTAAGGAAGAGACATATTGCACCAAGTGGCTAGAAGATGAAAAGGTGACCGAAGATTGGACTGATAAAGAGGAAGTTCTCTTGAATGAATATATAGATGCTAACCCTTTCGAAAAATATCATGCTACCGAGTTGGGAACCTATGCCATCTATGATAAAGATGAAGTGCTTCTGAAGGTCGTGAAGGAACCTAAGAGTAACCAAGCTTAAGAGTTATGGATGCTGCACTTTGATGGAGCAAGATACAAAGTGGGCACAGGGGCTAGGATATGTTTGATATCCCCGCACGATGAAAATACACTTCAGTCTTTCGGTTTCCAGTTCGCTTGTTCGAATAATGAATATGAATATGAAGGCCTAGTGCAAGGTCCAAGCCTTGCCGAGCGGATGGGAATTAAGCAATTAATGGTGTTCAGAGATTCTGAACTAGTGGTCAACCAAGTCCGAGGGATTTCCATAGCCAAGAGCGTTTGCATGAGATCCTATAGGCATAGATTCTGGGACTTGATTGAAGGTTTTGAAGCTTTCAACATCCAGACAATTCCTCGAGAACAAAATATTGATGCAGATCACATGGCCACAATCGAATCTCAGTTTGACATTGCCTCCAACCTTATTCATAACAAAAAATCTGTACGAGTGATAGTTCAACTGGCGATTCTAGATAATGATCAGAGCTAGCAAGTATTTGATAGCGATGAAAACATTGCCTCGTTCATCCAACAGTTGGGAGAATTTTCTGACCAACTCCAACCAAAGATTACTAAGGCCTACGATAGACAAATCATTTAGCTAAGGTCTAATAAGCTTTCGAAAGGGCTGGTCACTCTCAAAAACCTATTTTATTATGATGATGCAAGAAATAATAAAAAAAAGTTTATAGCAGACAAAAGCGACTATGCGTACCTTCAAGTTGGAGATGGAAGAAAGCTCAAAGTTGGGAAAGACGTCCTGCATCATGATAAAGAAAGGCTCATCAATTTTTGTGAAAAGTATGAAGGAGTAGTGGCTTGGTCATATGATGACCTTAAGGGATATGATCCAAAAATCATCTAGCATAGAATAGAGCTAACGAAAGGTGCACAACCAGTCCACCAAAAATAGAGGTCAATGAATCCGAAGACTGAAGGCTTGATGGCACAAGAGCTAACAAAGCTAATTTAGTCTCAGTTCCTCTTCTCGATCAAACACAACACATGGGTATCCAACCTGGTTCTAGTCCAAAAGAAGAATGGAGATATCTACTTATGTGTTGACTTTCAGGACCTGAACAGAGCATCCCTAAAGGAACACTATTTGCTGCCTTCTATGGAGTCAATATTGCAAACAATGGTAGGGTCAAAAATATTTTCTCTGTTGGATGGCTTCTCCGGTTACAATCAGATCTGGATCAAAGAGGAATACCAACACAAAACAATGTTCACTACCAAGTGGGGAACGTTTGTATATACTAAAATTCCTTTTGGCCTTTTAAATGCAGGAGCCACTTTCCAGCGAGCAATGGATATCGCTTTTAGCGAATTAATCAATAAGATTATCCTAATCTATTTGGATGATCTAACTATTTTCTCCAAACATAAGGATGATTATTTCGATCACCTTGAGATGGTTTTAAAAAAATGCTAGCATTTTGGGGTATCCCTGAACCCAAAAAAAATGTGTCTTTGGAGTGCCGCAAGGCAAGCTATTGGGACATGTAGTGTCCAAAGAAGGAATTAAAATTGATCTCGAGCGGGTGAAAGCAATCAAAGAACTTTCCCTACCAGTCAACAAGAAAGGAGTCTAATCTTTCCTAGGGAAGGTAAATTTTGTAAGCAAATTCATTTTGGATATTGTAGGGATAATTAGAATGATCACCTTGATGCTAAAAAAGGATCAATTATTCAAATGGACTAAAGAAGCTATAGAAGCCTTCGAGAAGGTTAAGGATGCTATTTCTTTAGCTCCTGTGTTGGTCAATCCAGACCTATCAAAGGACTTCATAATGTATGTATCAAGCAACAAATCAAGAATTACTACTGTCTTAACTGAAAAGGACAATGAAGAAAAGGGAGAACATCTAATAGCATTTCACTCTCGGACCCTAAAGGAATATGAGATAAACTACAATTTTGTTGAGAGGCAAGCCTTCGCAATAGTCAAGGGACTCAAGAAGTTCTGACACCTAATATCCTACAATAAGGTGATTGTTTATGTTGCGCATTCCAGTCTGCGCGAATACATCATGGAAGGAGAAATCATTGAAAAGAGGGCTAATTGGATCACTAAGATCCTTGAATATGACATTGAGGTCAAGCCTACAAAGAGCATTCGAGGAAACGACAACTGAAGAAGAGAAATCAGAGCTGGTTCTAACAAATGAGTTTGAGTTCGAAGGTTGCTAGCTGGCAGATAGATTGAGATTCATGCACACAAGAGAATATCTGCCTGACCTTCCTTCTCAAAAGAGAATATTCTACCAACTACAAAATAATGGATATGCGCTCATCAAAGGGGTCCTTTTCAAGAGGAACTTCAATGGCGTTCCATTGCAATGTGTCACCACAGAGCAAGCGAAGAGGATTCTCGACACTTTCCATAGTAGTCCCGTCGGTGGGAATTTCTCTGCAAAGACCACCACCATGAAAATCATGTGCGTTGGGTACTTTTGGTCTATGTTGTTTAATGACTCATACTCCCTGGTAAAAGCTTGCAAGGAATGCCAATTCTTCACAGGGAGAAGAAAAAATTCCGCAATGCCTCTCAATCTGATAGTTAATGAACCTTTCACACAATGGGGCCTTGATTTCATCGGAATGATCAATATCCTCTCCAGTGCCAGACATAAATGGATCCTAACGGCCATGGACTACTTTACTAGGTGGACTGAAGTGATGCCCTTGAAGAATGCGATGGAGGCAGAGATAGTGGATTTTCTTGAGGAACTGGTGATGAGATTCAGTCCTCCTAAAACCATCATCTTTGACAATGCCAAGGCTTTCCTAGACTCTAAGGTATGTCAATTCGCACTCACGCATGGCATATTCTTAAAAAAATTGTCAAACTACTATTCGTTGGGTAATGGCCTAGCAGAGTTGACTAATAAAAATTTAGTTTGACTCATCAAAAGAATCAATTCAGAGCACCAATGAGAATGGCATAAAAACCTTCGGGCAATGTTGTGGGCTGACCACATAACTCCTAAGCAAGTCCTCAAGACTTCGTCGTAGAGCTAGTATATGGAAAAGAGGTGTTATTGCCTATTTCGATGGAGATTCTGACACTACAATTGCTCAAATCTCTTGAGATAGAGCAAAACAGCGCCATGGAGGTTTGGCTAGTCGAGTTGCTGGAAGTGTAGGAAAGGAGGGAAAAATCCCTAATAGCCATGTCTAATCGCTAACAGGTAGTTAAAAGATGGTTCAACAAGAAAGCTTCGGACCAAGGTCTAAAATGTGGGGACCTAGTGCTAAAATTCAATGAAAGGGCTACAAAGCCAGGTCAACACAGAAAGTTCAATAGTCTCTGGGAAGGTCCTTTCAAAATAATTCAATGCAAGCAACATAATGCATTCGAATTGGAAAACATGAAGCAAGAAGCATTAGGGATTCCTATTAACATAATCCACCTAAAATTGTTCAATTAAGCTGCAAAATTATTCTACCAATGTAAATATCTGAGTAATGTAATTACTTTTCTTTTGTGTTTTTTGTCGGCCGATCTTTCAACAATTAAATTCTACAGTGCGAGGGAGCAAAAAAAAATGAACCTATTATTGCAAAGGGAAAATAGAGATAAAAGCAACCCATGAAACAAAGAAAAGTGAACATACATACATAGGAAAAGAAAAAGAGAACTTCATTGCAAATCAAAGGAGACAAAATGTTATATAAGCTAAATCTTCATTATATTTATATCCTTTGATAATTACATTGTCAAAATGGCTCAAAGGCCACACTTTTAGAGTATATATCTATATACATTTTGTGTCTTCTTTATATCTATCTACGGTTAAGCCTTTTCCAGGAATATGTATAAAAAATAGACTAACGAGTATTAGTTCTTAAAGCATTTTTTTTTTTCAGTCTCGAGCATGTGCAATAGCAATGGAGGCATCAATGGCAGTGCTTGTAATTTCTTCATTAGTAGGGGAAACATCAGGACTAGCAGCAACATCCACAGGAGCCATGGCAAGTGGTGGAGGGAACACTAGGTTTCTAAAGTTAGTGTACCATTTGATGTTGTAAAAGGGCACCACGTTGTATAGGAGAAACAAGAAGTGGCATGCACGGGTGACCCTTTGGAAATGCTCTTCTTGCAACTGGATACAGAAACCGTTCAAAAGTGACACCCATGGTACTACTTCGTCTTCTTCAATTTACTTTTGAAGGTTTCTTACCATTAGCAAACCTATACCAAACATAGCGTTTGCCACCACCTTTTCGAGGCCACCTAGGTACTTCTTCTAAAATATCTCAAGCACCAGATGAAGAACCAACGTCTTGGGAACCTAAATTTCAAGCATGGACGTGATGAAGTGAGAGCATACATAAGTATTAACTCTATACTTGTCCTCATAGTCAATGCAGTCCCTCCCTAGAACCCACTTTATCGCTATAATGGCCAAATAATGCTTATTCTTGGTCATTCTTTTGAGACGCCTAATTGAAATTTCACCAAGAAAAGCCAACTGAGATTTCTTGCAGACTAACCTAATTGGAGTGTTCATGGTGCCTAGCTATATGCAAATAGTCTAAGTCTAAGCTCTATGTAAATTCTACGTAACTGCTAATGCCAAATGCTAGGCCAATTGCCTATTACCAATTCTGCTAAGGTTGCTAAGTGTGATTTCGCTATTGCCTAAGTTCCTATTTATAGAAATGGCTAGGATAAGCATGGTAATTTTCTTACCATAAACATGATGTTAATCAAGTACCATCTCAAAAACTACACCAAGGCTCGCTTGAATTTCCCACCCAGTTGCATCTGCTAGGTGTGATTTGTTGCATGCAGGATTAGTAGGAGCTAATTAATTAGCACAAACTGGTGGGAGTCATTGGCGGGAGTCCATACGGCCGAATGCTAAGGTGTCGTGTTGTAGGAATTTTTTGAACTCCAAGGAAAAACTTGTATATTTTCAAGCACTTATTGCATATTTGGGCTTAATCATTCCATTTGAGATATTAATTGCCACGACATATGAACGCCTAAGCTGCCTTCAAATTTCTGGCTCAAGTTCCTAGAAAATCATGCCGTAGGACATCATTACCAAAGGTCATTATGAATTCTTGTCATTTCAAAATGGCAAGTGATTCATTTCGCACAAGCAAATAACTAGCAATACATGTTGAATTTAATGCTAAGAGGTGAGCATTGTTGGCCACCCCAAGAAGGAAATAACTAAGTATCACATGCAAAAGGATAGCATTGTGAAAGCTTTTCAAATATGCTACCTAGAGAAAAGAAGTTTTGAGCGCAACTAGAGTTGAGCTAAATTACAAAAAAATTGAGCTAAGCAGAAGTATCTAGTAGAAGGAAACTGTTAGAAAGTTATCAAACAAAGGAACAAGTAGAGGTGTAGGGAGAGGCAACGCAGAGCTTGTTTGATGCTATGTGTGCAACATCAACCGTCTATGTCCTTGAAGATGTCTCTTATGCTTTGCCTAGGATACTAGAGAAGCCAGAATGGGTAAACACACGGGTCTTGGACAAGCCCAAAGTTTATAGAAACCAGAGCCTAATCAAGGAGGAATGGGATAATATTCATGATCCCATCCTCGCAAAGAACCATAAGTATTTGAGGGAGGCGGCCTATGAGAGGATGAAGAAAATCAGCAACCCAGATTCATTGGCGCAGGAGCTATGGTTCAACGGGCTCCCATAGTATATGGTCCTATTTGTGCACTATTGCCTAGAACTAGTCGATGTGGCCATCGAACATTTCAACCCAAGCACTAACACCATTAAGGGTCGGGAGTTGAAGGTTAATATCTGCCCAAAGCTAACTAAAATATGTTGTGCATCCCTGACCAAAGCTATAGATCGAACAAGATAGAGCCATTCACTCCAAAAAAGGGGGACAAAATATGGAGAACCAGATAAAAGGCTCTAGAATTTTATAACAAAGAAACCCAAAGGCCTAACGAAGATCATAAAAATCCACCAAAGATCCCAGTGCCGCACAATGCCTTCCCTATGGACGTGCAAGAGGTCTTCTCAATGTTGGCATTTGTTTGCGGCTTGGACACCAACAAGGATGTGCAAGAGTTTCAATTGGGTCTAGGATTCCAGTTCCGTAAGCAACATTCCTATTTCTGGTATGACTTTGCACAATTCCTCATTGATAAGATGATAAGGAAAATAAGGGACTACCAAATGCAACAGAGGTTTAGGTTTCCTTCCATGCCCATATGTTTTTGCATCAAAACCCTAATTTCTTTAAGAAACATGTGAGGTTGGCTATTTTTGATGAATCGGCCAAAAGGAGGCCATTTTTTGTATGGACTCCTCTCCTCTCCTATACTTACGATTATTATGCATTTTTGGATTATTTCTTGACTCCAATTTTGCAAGATTTGAAAGGGGAGGACGGTATTGACTGGCTCACCAAGGAGCAGATAGGGTATATGTAGAACTTCACTCCCAAATGTGACTTGTTTCTCGAAGTGGATTTCACATTCATCCAGATGTGCAGTTTTAGCGGGGAACCATTTCACCTTCCGAAATTTGTCACAAATCGGGTGCTAGCCCTTGAAATGTTCTGCAAAGTATCCATCATCGACTACACTTTTGCGGAGAACCGAAAAAGAAGGGATTTTTTCTCTGCCTGCTAAGCTTTAAAACGGTGGTCATGAACAAAAATAAGACACACCAACTGCTGGAAGATAAGCTGGCTCATCTGGGGTTGGTAATGATTTGTGACAAATGGAATTACAACCCCAAAAATTACTTGCCAAATGAATTTATCAAGGTAACGCATAGCCGTCGGCCTTACTAGGAAAAAAGGTGGAACCCATTGAAATATCTGGATGATCTACTGGTTGACTTGATTCACATTCCTATAGATGACAATAGGCTGCCATGGAATAAGTACTTCACTATGGAGAAGTATGATGAGAAGTGCAAAATGGGAATTGACCTTCGAAACAAGTTATCAAAAATAGAAGGATGGAGTGACGAAAGAATGAGAGATTTCTGGGTGTACCGCCAAGAGATCAAACAACTCGAGGCCCTTTGTGGAAGCATCGAGTTAGATGACCAATTTGATAAGTTGTGGAATGAGGAACACATGGATTCTGATGCAAGCAATGACAAGGATGATGAATCTGGTGAGGAGTCTGAAGCGCATACGAGGAAAGGAAAGGAGAATGAAGCAGCTATTCCATCGACCTCCACTTAGCTAAAGAGGAAGGTGACAAATCAACCTAGCTAGGTTGCTTCAACTTTGTGGATGAACATATCAAGAGCCTCTCAAATTCTCACCTAGACCGTAGTAAGGACAAGAACTACTCAACAATAGTTAGAAACCATAGAGGTGGAGGACTCCTTGCTTGTTAAATGGCAATGTACAGAAGCAATTTCTGGGGAGAGTTCGCAAGCACCCTCAACAAGCCAAGATGCCATGGTGAGCTAGGAACTACAATCATCCAGTAAACAGGTAACATTCGCTCCCTCTTCTCTTACTTCACATTATTTAGTGTTCCCTACTATCTCTACGACGTCCATCACTACAAGTGTCGACCCTTCCTTTTCCACTTCTGTTGCAATGGTCGTGGGAGGTTTCTCCCAGTTCTCTCAGGTGAGGCCATTTATCTTGATGCCTCCACAAACCATTACACCATCTGCCACTTCCCAATCTACTCTCATCTCTCTTTTTGCAAGCATGGTCGCCATTGATACCCTTCTTGCTACCACTATATCGATCCCAACTCAGTCCGCTCAGTAGATGGAGTTTGTTACGCCTTTGCTATTACCACATCACTTGATGAGTCCTCCAGTTAGGTCACAAACTGAGCTTTGGCATGTCCCTTATTTCTCCCCATAGAAAGTCGATCTCCCAAAGAAGAAAATGTCCCTTATTTCTCCACTACCCTCACATTCCCTTTCACCCTACCTCCTAGTGCACCTTTCGCAGGTGGGCTAGTTCAGTTTCCAGCCCAATTTATGGCACAAGGTGCTATTATAAAGGAAGCATGGGCTCTCAGAATCCAGGATGACAAGAAGTTGATAGAGCCAAAGGTGTATACTGTTTACAATGAAGCTAAAAAATTGATCCATTTCGCAACCATGTATCTGAACGTCATCAAACCACAAGGGGAGATGCATCCCAACGATTACATGTTTTCTATGGGACTCAATCTAAGTATAGCCTAACCACAGGACAAAGTTGAGCTCATGGAAGGAACAAAACGGGTGGTGACGATTGATTTCCTCAAGTATGGTCGCCAACTAAAAAAGAAAGAAGAGGAGCTGAAACTTGTGAAGGATAGGGTCAAGTTCCTGCTGGCGAAGGAAAAAGTGATGGAAGAAAAGATTGCATGCTTATCGAAAAGAGCGTAGGTAGCATAGGTAGAGCAAAACAAACTCCAAGAGGAACTTTCAAAGTTTCAATCTGTTGACTCCACCCTGGTCGATGCGTTGCAGTGGAGGAACCAAGAGTATCAAATCCGGTTAACTCTGGTAGAGCAGGTGGTACAACAAAAGAGTGAGGAGTTTGAACAATAGTGTGCTTAATTTGAGCAATAAATGCAACAAAAGGATGTAAAATTTGGGAGCTAAAGGGACCAATTGGAAAAGTAGCTCCAGGAGATGAAGTATTCCCTTGAAACTGAGGCAAGAAACAAGAGACGAGATAAGGAGAACTAGTCCATATAATTAAGAAACATCCAAAAATATCTTGCATCCACAAACAAGAGGGTAGCAGAACTGACACAGGATGTCAGCTTGAAAGATGCAGAGATTTCCCTTCTAAGGAGTATTCCTTAGGCCCCTGCTGCCTAGCCAGACCTCATTCTAGTGGCTCAACAACTATATGTTTCATACTAGGAAAAGGTCAAGGCCTTCTGATTGAAACTACAACTGATGTTCCAATTTATGTTGCAAGTGACAAGCTTGAGTAGGGAGGTCTGTGGAGCAATTGAGTAGTTCCTGCAGTTTATCGCAGAAAGGGTTCCTAAGGAAAAGTTTTCTAAGTAAGTTATACATGGTCTCGGATGAAGACTTGGCAAAGGTAGGGATCGAGGATCAGAAGGCTACTGCTAAAATGACAGGAACATCCACTGCCTCTCGACTATTCTCCATGCTAGCGCATGCACAACCAGTTTGAGTTAGACTATGGATAGCATGCAGGAAAAATTCTCTCGGCTAACTGGGATGGGCCTGCCATCCCTGTTTCTTACAGATGAGTCAATGGCCACATCAGAGCAAATTGTGGCAAAGATTGAAGATAAGCAGCAGGACACATCCACTTTCTAGAGATTCAACCAACCCCCTATCACAATAGATATTGAAGGTGTCACTCATCCGATTGTGTGGCTACTCTTCCAACTTGAGTCCGAGGTTGATTTACCTACAATGTTGCCTTACAAAGAAATGATCAATTTGAGTGGAGCACAATAGAATTTGTGTGACATATCAACTCCATTTGAGGCTGATTGGCTACCTCTATAGGCCGCTCTTTCTAAGCTCTGACTCTGTCGCCAATGGATGGGACTCTGGTTTGCAAGCTAGAGAAATTTTTGGTTCCTCGTTCCGTAGGTGAAACACCATTGGTAGTCGCAAAAATTTGTGAATATAAAATTCCTTGAGGTCCCTTCAGGTGGTTTCTAAATGACAATACACTCCCTTGGGGGAACTAATTGAATCTGTCCTAAAACAACTGCTACAATCAAAGGCCATAACATTACCACCTATTAAACAATATGAACCATGATATTTTAAACCATTTTGGTGGGATGAAAATACATGTGAATACCACCACACCGAAGGACATGCCACTTTTATTGGCCCCACGGTTTTTGTTGCACTAAAAAATTAACCTATTAATGCCCGATACAACCACCAGAGTTAATAGATTCATGGGAGGTGGTTAAGCTATGCCATGAATCTTGAGGGGAGTGCTGACCATTTTCCAACAATCTCCCCCTCAACATTACTCAAGGGGATTTGAACCCGACACCTTTGTCTCTAATACTAATTGTTGGCCCCATAGTTGTCGTTGCACCAAAAGATTGACCTAGTAATGCCTAATACAACGGCCAAAGTTAATGGATTCATAGGAGGTGGTTAAGCCATGTCAAGAATCTTGAGGGAAGAGTTGACCATTTTCCAACAACTTTATCATGACAAGAACTTAAGAACATAGTCCAAGACCTTGTTGAGAATGGCACCATCGAAGTTGAAGGACAACTAAATACATCTAATAATGATCATACAATCTTCAAGAATCCCTTACAGGACCATGGAAATGGAAAGCCCTCTAGTTCAGAATAAAAGACCAACAATAACACCAATTACACTGAGGCCAAATATAATTATAACACCATAGTAAATCACCTTCACACTGCCAATGTAAATATCAATACCATTACCATCAAGAAGCCTCTTGAATGTGTTGTAAACACATGTCAGACTAAGGTCTCCGTCTAAGGCCCTCCTCCTCAATCTCATCAACCAAAGTCCCAATATAACCTCTTGGACCATTTAGGAAAAACACCAGCACAAATCTCTATCCTAGAGCTACATTGTATTTCTCCTAAACATAGGGCTATCCTTGACAAGGATTTGCAAGATGCTTCCATCCCCACCAACCTTGATTTCAATCATTTTCAAGAAATGGTAGGATGATTGACTAATCCCCATCATGTCTCTTTCTTAGAACAAGATTATTCATCCCAAAAGCCACCCATAATGACCCTTTACACCTTGAAGTTTTTGTCCATAAAAAAAAAGTTAGATGAGTCTTGGTAGATGGTGGAGTGGGTCTAAAATTTTTCACTCTTAAAGTAGTCAAGGGATTGGGATTCTCTGAAGCTTGCATGGATGTGACAAAAGGCATAGTAATAAAAGCCTATGATGATGAAGAGTGCTCTTCCAAGGGCGTTATAACACTACCTGTCAAAGTGGGACCTAAAATGATGGACACCACATTTCAAGTCTTGGATCTTGACTTCCCATACAACTTCCCCTTGGAAGACCATGGATTCATGCCATGAAGGCCATTCTCCACATACCATCAATGCCTGAAGTTTCCTTATGAAGGCACATAAGTCACAATTGTTGGAAATCCTGATCCTTTTCAATATTGTAACAATTTAAAAGGGATCCTCGAATGCCAAGTCCTCGTCAATCAAGAAGCTTCATCATCCTTATCATCCAAATATGCTGATCATTCTACATTGCACAAGACATCTAATACCAAACCTCCATCTACCGATTCAAAGGTTGAGGTCTAAGATAAAGGATGTGGTGAGTATCACATGAATATTTCCTACTGTGTCAGTCAACTCACAACACCTAAGTCATGGAAAACCATCAAAAGTCCAATAGAAATCAAATGTCGTTATCCATATTCCTTCCACAACAACCTTCACAAGATGGGGAGAATTGAGCAAAGAAGACCTTGAGGACATTTCTACTTGGCTATATAAGGTTGAAGAAGACATTGAGGACATTTCTACCAAGCTATATAAGGATGAAGAAGACATTGAACATAAGACGATTCCCACTGAACAATATGGAAAATGTTTTGACCTTATGAAATGATATGGCTATGATGGACATAGAAGTCAGATCATTCTAAAAGTGCTTAGGGTTCTAGAAACTCTAATGGTAATAGATCAGGTTCTAACTCTAGTAAGGACTTGGAGTCCATGGTAGTTCACCGAAAGGCTAAGACATGTTTTGTTTGTGGAAAGCCCAATCATTAGGTGAGATACTATCTCAAGCGACCCAAATTGAATGCAGTGACCAAGTCAGATCAGGAAGAAGCTCCTAAGATGGGAGTTCTACAACTCCTTGGTGTAATTTATGACACATATAGAAGTGTTGATCTCAAGTCTAATGTGGTAGTCAACTTGTCTCAAAGTATGGTACCCCAACATGACATCTGTTTTGTTGAGGTGTACTTTGGGAAGAAGAAGGCTCATGCCATGGTGGACATTGGGGTCATGTACAACTACATGAGGGTCCAATGTGCTAAGTCAACTGGTTTGAGAGTGCAAGGTGCTACAAGTTCATTCAAGGCAGTGAACTAGCCTACTCAGAAGGTCATAGGGAACACAAGTGAAGTTTTGATTTAAGTGGGAACTTGGAAGGGCCGAGTGAATATTGTTGTGATAGAAATGAAGGAATTTGAACTCATATTGGGATAGGAGTTCCTAAAGAGGGGCCAAGTAGGACTGGTACCACATCTTGATATGATCATCTTTTTGGACCTGAGCCAACCTTGTATGGTTAAGGTTGCAAAAGGGAAGAGTGTCATGGGTACTTTGTCTGCATTGAGTCTGGGGAAGGCTATGAGGAAGGATGTAGATGACTTGTTTCTAGCAACTCTAATTGGAGATTGGGATGAGAGTGATCCCTCAGACTCGTCTAGTTTCAAGTTCATTGAGGAGGTGATGGAAGCCTATATAGATGTTATACCTAAGAAGCTTCCTTCAAATTTTCCACCATGAAGAGCGATTGACCATCAAATTGAGTTGGAGCCAGGAGCATGACATCCTGTGAAGAGACCCTACCAACTATCTAGACCTAAGATGAATGATTTGAGAAAGAAACTCGGGGAGCTGCTTGACATTGGTTACCTCAAACCTTCCAAGTTGTCGTATGCTGCTCTGATGCTATTTCAAAATAAGAAGGATGGATCATTGAGGCTCTGTGTGGACTATCGAGCACTTAAAAAACTCATGATAAAGAATAACAATCCCTTGCCTCTTATTGCTATGAACTTGATGAAACATTTAGAGAGCTTGGTGAGCCTACCCCCAAGGAAATATTTACACAAACCTTTAAGGTTGGTCCACCACAAAATGTGTCAAATTCCAACCAATCTATTCTTAGGAAGAGGGAAGCCTAGGTAAAAACCTTTTGTGACCATATCAATAATTTTTTCATTACATTTTTTTCCTTGACCCTTGACACTCCTGATGATGGATTCCCTTTAGTGTTCCCTGAACTCATCGAATGGGATAAAAAAGGACCACCTACCCTCTACATCTTTGAAAATGATGAAGCTATTGTCGAGTTTATTGGTTTGAGAGAAGGCATACCCTGTGGCAATCATAAAGCTAGTTTTACCTTTGACTTGGATAACATGACATACTTTATGGAGATTTTCCACCCCTCCAATCACAAAAATGACAAAAATAAAATAGAAAAAGAAAGGTCTCTAGGTGAAAACCACAAGGTGCATCTTCACCAAGAAAAAGTAAAAAGAAAGGACACATCCAAAGGTGAAAATATCTTTGAGGCACCTGAGGATGGAGGGTTGGAAATTTTTCCCATTGGCCAAAAGAAGTCACCCATGCTAATAGAAAAGACTACTGAGATCAATACAGGCACAAACGAAGATCCTAAAGTAATTCATTTGGCAGAATCTCTGATAGAAACTGAGCTACCAAAGTTGCTTGAATTCTTCACAAAGAGACAAATCAACTTTGCATGGTCTTATGTTGACATGCCAGGTCTTGATCCTAAGTTGGTTCTACATCACCTACCACTATTACTAGATGCTAAACTAGTGAAATAGAAACTCAGAAAGATGCATTCACAAATTCTATTACTTGTCAAAGTAAAACTCAAGAAACTATTAGATGTTGGCTTCATTTGACCTATCAATTATGCCGATTGGATTTCTAATTTGGTACCAATCACAAAGCCAAATGGTACAATTCACTGGTGCACAAACTTCAAATATTTGAATAAGGCATGTCCTTAGGATGATTTTCCATTACCAAACATTGATATCATAGTGGAATTAAGAGCTGGGTATGAGATGTCCCTTATGGATGGCTTCTCAGGCTATAATTAGATAAGAATCACACCTGAAGATCAACTCAAGACTGCCTTCACTTTTCCATGGGGAACTATCTATTGGAACACCATGCCTTTTGGGCTGAAGAGCATTGGAGCTACATATCAATGAGCTATGACAACCATTTTCCATGACCTCATGCACACTATCATGGAAGACTATGTGGATGACCTCTTGGTTAAATCCTTGAGATGAGATGACAATTTATGAGTACTAGATAAAATTTTCAAAAGGCTAGAATAATACAAATTGAGACTCAATCCAAATAAATTTGTATTTGGGGTAACCTCATGGAAGCTCCTCAAGTACATTATTTCCAGACGTGGTATTGAATTTGACCCTGCTAAAGTAAAAGCCATCCTTGACATGCCACCGCTAACCAATATAATTTAGTTACACACACTTTAGGGTAGATTACAATCTATTAGATGGTTTATTGCACAACTGGCTGACAAGATTCACCCATTTCAACATTTTCTAAGAAAGTCAGTGCCATTTGTGTGGACATATAAGTATCAAGAATCATTCCAACAAATACAATATTACTTGCTTTCGCCACCTATTTTAATGCCACCTGTTGATGGTAGACATTTCATCCTTTATATATCTGCAATAACATCAACACCGGGGGCATTACTTGCATAGAATGATGATGAAGGCTAAGAAAGAGCTATATGTTATATCAATCATACACTTGTAGGCTATGAGATTAACTATAGTATCATAAAGTGTGCTTGTCTTGCAGTTGTCTTTACCACTAAAAAAATTAGGCACTACATGCTAAATCATCAAAAGAAGCTGGTCACAAAATAGATCCATTGAAATATCTCCTCAGTAAGGCTACTTTGATAGGTCGATTGGCTAAATGGGTAATGATCCAAAGTGAATATGACATTTAGTATGTTGAGAGAAAGGATATAAAAGGATAGGTCATTGCTGATCAACTCATGGATGCACCAATAAAAGATGATCACCCATTGGTTACAGACTTCCCTGATGAATCAATATTTGCAGTAGAATCTTTAGTCACTTGGAAACTATACTTTGATGGGTCTCACATGATTCATGGGTCAAGAGCTGACATACTATTTATCACACCACAAGGGGATACCATTCCTAAGTCATTTTGAATAGCCTTTCCATGCACGAACAATATAGAAGAATATGAGGCTCTTCTAACAGGACTTCGTATGGCAATAAAGTGGAAAATCACAAACTAAAAGTTTATGGTGACTCACAACTAGTAATCCGATAAGTCAATGATGATTATGACACAAAAGACATAAAACTCACACTTTACAAAAGAATGGTTGATATTTTTTAGAAATACTTCTAGGAGATCATCTTTCATCAAGTCCCTCGAGTTCAGAACAAAGCTGTAGATGCAATGGCTTCCATTGGCTCTCTCTTGGATATTCCCAATAATGTGCCGCAATACAAGTTTTTGGTAGAAAAACTCTTGGTCCCTACCTTTAATCTCCCCGAGTTAGAGATGGTATGTGAACTTGTTGGTCCCAGTTCCCCTTGGTACAAAGACATCTATGACTACCTGCATGACAACATCATTTCCCCTAACCTTTCCGCCAACCAATGTAAAAATTTCCTCTAAAAAGTGGCTAGATTTTCCATCATCAGTGACACTTTATACAAACAAAGCCTTGACAACACCCTATTAGGATGTCTTGATACTGAAGAAGAACAAATGACCTTCAGAGAAGTACACGAAGGAATATGTGACACTCACTCTAGTGGTCCAACTCTTGCCAAGAAAATAATGCGTGCATGATACTATTGGACCACGATGGAACGTGATGCTTACTTATTTGTCAAGAGATGTCGACAATGTCAAATCCATGGAAACTTAACACACACACCTTTATAGGAACTTCAGCTAATTTCATCACCTTGGCCCTTCACCCAGTGGGGACTTGACCTCATAGGTAAAATTCACCCCACTTCATCCAATGGCCATAAATTCATCATCACCACGACCGAGTATTTCACTAAGTGGATTGAAGCCATTCCTATGGCATACATTATTGGAAAACATATCTCAAAGTTCATTCTCAATTATATCATTTACTGATATGGTGTCCCTCAATCCATAGTCATTGATAATGGTCGCCCATTCAAGAACCAAGACATCCACCAACTCTGCGATAAATTCCATATCCAACACCATTTCGCCATCCCATATTATCCACAAGGTAATGGCCAAGCCGAGGAGTCTAATAAAACCATCATGAAAATCCTTAAGAAGATTGTCAATGACACTGGTTGTGACTAGAACCTTCAGCTTAATCTCGCCTTATGGGCCAACCGCACTAGAATCCACATACCTACTAGAGCCACTCCATACTCCTTAGTCTTCGGTTTTGAGACCATATTACCTATTGAGGTTGATTTTCCTTCCCTTCGGGTATCCATGCATGGGGCTACAAACAATGATGAATACTATGCTTCCAAATTACAGGAGCTTGAGTTATTAGATGAATGAAGATAGAAAGCATTGAATCACCTACAAGCATATTAGAATCATCTTCGCCGAAGTTACAAAAAAAAGGTCTTGATGCGACATTTTGACATTGGTGACTTGGTTTTAATGGAAAATCCTAAAAATCAAGTGGAACAAGAAAAACCAAGAAATTTTGAACCTAATTGGTTGGGTCCTTATATAGTCATGATGGTTTATGGATCAGGATCATTTCAATCTCTTGAAGGTGATCCAATCAACAGTCTACACTTGCATAAATTCTACACCTAGCTTTAGAGAGCCATGCCAAAGACTTCAGAAAAATAAAAAAATTGAAAAAGTTGTTACCTTGATGAAAAATTGGAAAATAGGCATCTTGGTGACACCAAAAAAATGAAAAAAAATCAAGAAAAATAGTAAAGAGAAATAACGCATCCAATAGTGAAAACCACTTCGGTGGCGCATTGGATAAGTACCATGGTGAAAACCTGGCAAACAGGTGCCATGTGTAGTTGAATTTGCTCCATCGTCTACCACCATTCCAATCCAACTTTTCACACCATTCCCCCTCCCCATATCATTCATAATAATGTCTTGACATCTTTTCCACGGCTTGGAATGATTGACATCATACATCCTTTGCCTTCCAATATCCGTCAACAACAAATTTCCTCTCCCATTTCATCCCTAATTAGTTGGTCTCATCCCAATTCGGGGAAAGTACATAACCTATGTCTTTAGGGGATTCTATACTTGAGGTCAAACACAAATCATCAAATGCCAAAAATCCAAAAAAATCAAATATTCCCAAAAAGACAAAAAATCAATAAAATTCAAAAAGACAAAAAAATCAAAACATGTCAAAAACCCAAAAACATCCAAATAACTTGCAAAAATCCCAAAAATAGAGTCAGTCATGTCAATCCAAGTCTGATTGAACTATGTTGCCTCTGCGACTTAACGCAGACAAGGCCATCTATTGATGAGCCTCTAAGGCATTAGGTCAGTCCTTTAGGGTTTGTCGAATAAAATTCAACTCATGGTCCTCAACCCTTTGCCAATAAAATAAAGTCAAATCATGTTGAACTACGAGGTCTCTACATATTGTTATGTAGGCAAGGCCATCTATTGATGAGCCCCCGAGGCCCCCTAGGTCAGTCTTTTAGGGTTTGTCAGGTCAGTGAAAATAAGTCAGATGTATAGACACATGATAGTTAATCAAAATGTCACACAAAAAGTCATGAATCAACAAACACACTTGATCCAGGTGGATCCTGGAAAACCTACAAATTTCACAATCTCAGAATCTCATGAAACTAGCATCATCACGCAGAGCTCGCTGACATGGTCCTGACGCAACTTGAATGAGCTTAAAAGGAGTTCGTATGCAAAAGTTATGCACAGTCAAAGGTCTGGTCAAGGCCAAAAATTGATTGTTTCAAAATGAGACAAAAATGACACCAAGTTGTAGAGCTCGTCGTGCTGATTCTGGAACTATATTCAGTTTCGAAAATAGAGTCCGTATGAGCAAAATAGAGCCGATCAAATTTTGCAGACAAAAAGAGTTGACCAGTCAAAATGATGACGTCATCATGACATCAACATGGTGATGTGGTAAGTGGTGATGTGGAAAGAGTATATGACATGGCATAAATATGGATTAAACCATATTTGTTAAAGAAAAAAATATATAAAGTGGGCACCACCTATTAAAGTGGGATGCCACCTAAGGAATAGGGCGTATCCCACCTTATATGGGAAGTCTCCCTTGTCTTTAGGGGAAAAACTTAAAAGGAGGAGAGGATGGTGGGATCACCACCCACCATTTTCTCTAAAAGATTTAATTGATTTTTCAAAGCCTTAGAATAAGGCCAAATCCCTTTTTCCTAGAGGCCTAAATTATCCCATATTTTTAGAGGCCTAGAATATTTTCCTTTACACGGAAATATTAGGAATAGTATTCCTAAATTAAGGGGTCAAATAAAACCTTACATAAAAATTCCCTAAATAATAGAGAATAAATCCATTCGTAACCATTCAAATGGAAAGAGAATTATTTTGAGGGGATATTATCCTTCCAAAAATTATTAAAGGAGGATATTATTGAATTTTTTTTCTTGTAATAGGAGATATGGGTATATTTGCAAATAATATGGTTTTAGCCCATATTAGCAAATAAATTTGTATAAAAGGGGGATAGTTTTGGCTTGAAAATAAGCAAGTCTACTTGGAGAAATAATTCATTTGTGAGAGTTGAATTCTTTTTGAGAGGAAGAATTGCAAGGTGTTGTTATACACCAAAATTGTAAAAGTGAGAGATTGTGAGGAATTTTGTGCAGGTTTTTGAAGCTTGAATATTGTAAGAAGGCATCTTCAGGTGCTTGGCGATATTAATAAAAGTGGTCCAACATTGAGAAGTGGACCCGGAGACGTAGTCCTGATTGGACGAACTCCGTTATCAACTTGCGTTTGATTCTTCTATCTTCTGTCTTATTATTCTTCTATCTCCTGTCTTACATTCTCTCTAATTTATTTCCAGTATTTTCAATTTGGCATTTAAGTTCTAATTACAACATTTTAGTAATTAGTTAATTTCATTGAGTTTTGTAAAGGATTAAGTGAACTTAGTCTATGATTTCAATGGTTAAACAACAAATTCACGCAATTCTGTCTGGATCGGGGAAAAATTGTAATTAGGATTAATTTGCAAGTTATTTTGTAGACCACTAATTATAGATCAACACTATCCAATAAACCATGTAGGTCAACTCAGTCAAATTGTCAACTGACATCAGACGTTAAATTAGTCAAATTCAGGTCTTATGCAGGATGTGTCCTTTCTGCTACAAGACTCTTGTCTTCCGCACTAACACTTCTTCTACCTACATTTTGATGGTGTCCTGTGACACACAAAAACAAATATCATGCATATATAGTCATGTTAGAAGTATCATATAGGTATTATCATACACACATTAAACCATATATACTACATATAGGCATATATGCATCCATATAAACATCCATTATCATATCACATCATTTGGCATAACATAAAAATTTTCAAAACATATTACATACATGTCAAATCTATATTCATAATCATAATCCATGACCATCTATCATATTGCATATATGTTTGCATTGACATCATATAATATAACATAAAATGATATCACATAATCACCATCCATCATAAGCATCACATGGCATATATAGGACATCCATAACATCATAGTAGTAAAATGCATACATATACCATCTAGAAATCATATATAAACATCATAAACACATCTACATCGCATCATGTAGACTGCATAAACATCATAAACACATATATCATCCATGACATAATAAATGCATAAAAATAGATTGCACATCGCCGCCAAAAATCATTTATCATATATATATATCACTCATAATGTGTCGTAGTACAATGTCAAAATGTATCTCAACAATTGAGCTCATGAGCTCGATGGTCAAAATACAATTGTCATATTACATAGTCAAAATAGGCCCTAGCCTAAGTTGCCATGTTCTCCAAAGGGTGATCACTGGGGTGACCCTGGTCGTCTGCACTCTGGAGGTGGTCTCTCATATGGTCCTGAGACTCCCCCACTACTCTCTCCCCTACTGTGAGACCTGTTGTGAGACCATCTGCTATGAGACTGACCACTATTTAGTGCCTCTGACACACTTGGTGCCCTACGATCAGGTGGTATCTTAGAAAAATATAAGTCCCTGTAATACTGGTCCTAATGACCTACTCTCAGTAGCCCTATCACCATGCCTACACTACTCCCACTAAGGGTAGTAGTGTAATCCATGAACCTCTGCCCAACCTCTTGTGCCATGATCATTGTGACATCCCTCTTTGACAGTAGATTATCTCACTCTATCCTGAGCCCATATCTCTCTGCTTGCAATGTCCTGACCTCGACCTCCAAGGCCTGAACCCTGGCCTATAAATCCTACACCCTTTGGTCTACCCCCTCCTCTCCATCTCTGATGGGTATGTCCTCGAATCCCTCCACATCTACTCCCAAGACAATCCTCTCTTGGAGGATGCACTCTACCTCACCCATATCCTCCTCCTCCTGTCTCTCCCCCTCTGGCTGCTCCACCTCCATTGCTATCACCTCCACCCCCACATCATGGTGCTCTACCTCAGGTAGTGCATCCTCCTATTGCACCTTTGTGACAATCATCTCCTCATCCTATCAAGACTCCTTAGCAACTGGCTCCCCCCTATCTCATCTCCTCTCCCTCCTCTCTGATAGGATAGAGCGCTGCCCTCCTCCTCTATCTCCGTCCTCTGCCTTTACATCTCTAGTCTCCCCCATCATCTCCCATCTCCCCTCCATTTCCTCCATCTCCTCCCCATCCTCCATCTCCAT
The DNA here is from genome assembly GCA_007258455.2 of Sequoia sempervirens. Classification (NCBI taxonomy): domain Eukaryota; kingdom Viridiplantae; phylum Streptophyta; class Pinopsida; order Cupressales; family Cupressaceae; genus Sequoia; species Sequoia sempervirens. Next base: position 20,027,255 of record VDFB02000019.1, read on the forward strand.
GTCCTCCTCCTCCTCCCCTTCGACTTCGTGGACCCCTCCCTCTGTGAACCATCGACACTGGCTGGTCTAGATCTGTCAGGGGAACTAGTCTATGTGTCACCCACCATGCATCATAATCGATGGTTGTACCTACATCTACTAGACCCCCTCTCCATACCCACTGAACAACCTACAATCCATCAATATCCTATTCTGCAATAGTCACTGGTATCACAAGCCCCCATGCTGTCACCTCTTTAGATGACCTAGAAAACTCTGCAGAACCCTGTAGTACACCCTACTACTCACCAAACTATCGTAGGAACTGATTTGCAAGGTACATCTCGATAATATGGAATATCCATCCAATTAGGTACCTCTACTGTCTACACCATGGTAGGTGTTGATCCTCATCCAACCATTGGGTGCAATCTCTGAAAGGTCTCCAAATAAAATAGACAGGGGTGTGTCAATACCATGTCTCCAATATCCCATGTCTCCAACATGGGTATGTGTCACTACTCCTCTATACATGTATACATATGGAATGTTGGCCCCCAACTTGTGACCAACTAGTGGATGGAACATGACAATGTGCTCCCAGGCCTAGACCATCAAAAGTGTAACCCCGCAACTCATAGATTGTCCATCCCGATATGCAATATCATGCAACTGAAAATAGAGCATTGCAAGCAAATAGGGACCCCATGCATACAATGTATCTCTAGCTACCATCCCCACTAGCATCTCACCCCATCCAACTGGGAATCCATGTCCTCAGTGGTTTGGAATGATGACCCCAACAATTAGAGTACACAAAATGTAATCAAACCACTCATATCTCTCAGCCAAAGTCTCCCATCTAATCTCAGAAAGATCTATCCCCAGGTCTTTGACATCCTCATATACATAATACTCTAAGAGTGCCTGATAGTCGCGTCCCGGGTTGCACCTAACCCACTCTCCTTGAATGGGTAGTCACAATATCTTATATATGTCCTCAAGGGTGACTGTTGCCTCCCTTGTCGGTAGATGAAAAGAGCATGTCTTTCAATTCCATCTCTCTGTGAATGTAGTCAACATATCCCTATCCACCCTAATAATGGCCATGAAAGTCACATGATATAATCCAAGATGCCATAACCTATGCTTTTCAACACTTGTCAAATGGTCTCATAACCAATATGTAGCAAGCCCATAATCTCATGTGCAAATGGGATCGATTGTTACTTGTGGTCACAAATATAAGCATTGTGTTAGTCAAAAAGCCTAGTCAAACCTATTGAACACAAGTTGCAAAAGAAATTTTATTTTAAATTGGAGCAAATTCCTTAACAATCAATTGCATCGTATAGTCTAGCAATTGTATCACACAATCACAATTGTGCCGCACAAGCTTCATATGCATTGCTTTAAATGAATTGTGTCACATGCCTTGGCAGATGCATTGCAAGGGTTCGATTGCATATAACCCCCAATCAATTGTGGCTTATAAAATCAATTGTGTCGAAGCCCTAGTCATTTATGTCGCTCGTTGGTAGTTGCGTATTTGTAGACCGCACATGTGTCATTCTAAATCAATTGCGTTGCATAATTTCAAATCTTAACCTACCCTAGGCATGTTCTAATCACTTGCATTGTTTCACAGTCAATTGCATTGTTCGTGATTGCACTTGCGGTGAATCAGAAGTGACACAATTGCATGCTAAATTTTTCTCATGCCTAGAAATGCATGAAATGAAAAATTGACAAAGTGGGTTTGTAGGCACTTATCGGCTCTCCTACACCCTTCAATCGTCTGAAGGTTTGCACGTGGTATCCTCGATGCTTGGTGTGTGGAACAGGTGACATATTTGCAGCTTCTTCTCTCAGAGCTCCTCAAATTTCAAACTCAAAATGCACAAATGAGCCATTTGACCTATCAATTTTCCATTTATACCTCCTCAAAATTAGGGTTTTGACTAGGATTTGTATTGGCTGCACTCTGTGAGAGGTCTCAAACCTTATTTTGGCTACCCCAAAGGTCTTGAAGCTTATTTCTTTCGTCACGATGGCATTTTTGGCTATCAATTTGACTTTTCAAAACAATTTTCAATTTTTTGATTTTTTTTGAAAAAATTTCAAGGGGGCTGGGAAATGTTTTGACTGATTTTTTTTTACACAACGCGATAAACTGCATTGTATCAAAGAGGGGAAAAATGTAAACACTAAAAATTGTCCTAGGCCTGCAACTCCTAAATCCTTTGTCATTTCCCTTTTCATCATTGATAATTAAATAATTTTAATTATTTAGTTATTTCCTAATGACATAAGTCCTCTATTAATTATATAATTTTAATTATTTAATTAATTCATTTCTATCTTTATTCCTCTTTGATTAATTAAATAATTTTTATTTATTTAATTACGTCACTAATTAAGTCCCTTTCTTTCTAAAATTAAATAAATCCTAATTTATTTTATTTTTTTACCACCTTCAACTATAATTAAATAATTATTTTAATTATTTAATTATTCATTAGCCTCTTTTGTCATAAATTAAATATATTTTATTTATTTAATTGGTCCATTCTCTTTAATTTTGAATTAAATCATTATTTAATTCAAAAGGTCCTCTTTTTTGTATTCTCCTATAATTAAATAATTATTCTAAAAAATATTTAATTATTTATTAGCCACCTTAATTAAATAATTTCCTCTCACTTAAATTAATTAATTAATTATTTAATTTCCTCTCACCTCTTTGTTCGTGCCAACCTTATCTATCCATGTCTCAATTTACCTCCACCCTTGATAAAATTATTTATAATTTAATCTTGATCGTCAATCCTTATCATTTTCCCTAACCCCATTCCATGCTACATCTCTCATTCTTGGTCATTGATATTTAGGTCAAATTAACCATTCAATCCTAGCCCTTCATGAAAAAATTGCATTCTATAAAAGAAATATATTTTGTCATTGTCAAGTTACCTCTTGATATCAAGTCTATTGCATCTACAAGCTATCTTGTCAACTTAGCTATCAAGTCAAGTGCATTATAGTCAATTAAAGTCTTCAATATTTTTCTTTGTCATTGTCATTATGCCTATTTGCATACTTAAAATCTGGGGGAAATTATCATATTCAAGCAAAATGGAGAAGTGCAATGGAGATGGATCAATGATGGCATGAAGACTCTTTGGTAATATTGTTCCATGTTTTATGTCTTTATGCTTATTTGTACTTCATTGTTTATTGGGGTTTTATTTATATGCATTATTGCCTAACCTTGATAATTTTACCCTGATTATGACTACAACATATCATGGTTATGTCAAATATCCCAACAATGTCCTTAATTTGTTGATGCATGTTAAAGGCATTTATAACATCAAATGCCAATTTCTTCAACCATTCATGAATAAGGCCATTTGTAGTGATGATACGCCATTGTTTTTTCCCAAAGATCATTATGAAATTTTCCAATATGATCTCCACAAGTTTACCATTATGAATGTGCTCACCATTGAAGAGGCTACAACCAATAACCTTTTGAATGGCGTTCTCCTAATCTAAATTTTCTATTTTGAATACTCTTTTGAGTTGTGTGGAGGAATCCCCATAATTTCAAGGGAAAAATATGCCAAATATTTGAATTTTATTATTGCCTCTAAGTAGGATATGTGTATGTCTATTTATCTCCTTTTTAGTGAAGTTTGAGGAGAAAGCATATCACTACCAAATCTCATTTGAGAATTGGAGTTTAGACTAGTACATGCTATGTTTATTCATGATCCAAATTTAATTAGCTAACACCGTTCGATGGAGTAGGATCATAAGGAATGTTATCCCAATGGTGATTGTGGCATGTGACAATCTCATCCTCCACCATTTCATAAACTTTATTTTCCAAGAAATCAACCATACAATTTCCTACATGATAACAATGTGAAATCGATGCATTGTCCAACTCATCAAGAAGTGACCATATTGATTCCACAATGTTTTATATTTTATATTTTATTACTTTCCCACTCTGAATGACATTGATATATATGTGGGAGTCTCCTTTGATATCAACGTTTGTGATTATGATATTGCTATTAGGATTCAACCGTGTAGTTTCGAGTCAAACTCATTGACCCATGTTTCATGAGTCAATGTTTGTGATATATATATTTTTTTTTTGCAGAGTTGTAGGTTGGTTAATAGTCATGAATTCTAATTATTTTTTAGTTCTTATAGGTAATTTCTTGGATACCGCTGATTTAAGCTCACTCTGAGAATTTCTTGCAATGTCAATGCTAGAGATGTCAAGGTTCATCTTTGTGGGGCCATAAAAATTCATCTTAAGTCTCTTGTTAGGTGGTGTGAACTATTTGATAGATTCTCTACAATTGATTTTTGGGGTACATGAACATAAGTTTTGCAGTAGGCTAAGGGTTCATTTTTTCATGATCTTCCCATACCAATTGGTAAAGGGCTTTGGGGAGGAAGAAGCAATTTTAGTCATCACAACTTTGTCAATCTATTTCTCAATTTTATTAATAACCATTTCCAAATTATTTTCCTTTTCCTTTTCCTTTTCCTTTTCCTTTTCCTTTTCCTTTTCCTTTTCCTTTTCCTTTTCCTTTTCCTTTTCCTTTTCCTTTTCCTTTTCATTGAATATTATTTTCTTTCTTTCTTTCCATATTTACCATATTATAAGAGATGGGCCAAAGACCCAGATGACTTCCCACAAAAATGGAAAAATTCATGGCTAGCTCATAAACAAATCATATATGTCCCTTGGGATAACTCTACAATTAAGACTACTAAATAGCCCTTTCCAACATTCATTTGCAAAGGGAAAATTAATTAAAAGATGGTTAATAGTATATCCATCCACTTTGCATAATGTCCTTGTAGGGTCAACCCACAATATTGCGTTCCACTTTTTGGTCAAAGTAAGACATTGAAATAATCATTTTTCACCAAATTTTCACTTTATGAAACCTATAGCAACTAAACCATTAATAATTTGGAAATGATGTGAACTAGTGATTTTTGATATTTTATCTATAGATTATAAATTATATTTTTAAAAATTTTAAGAAATAATTTGTGATATTTTTTAAGTAATTATTAACAACTTATTTTTCATAGTTAATAGTAATTTTGAAAAGTGATATTACTTTTGTAAAGCATAAATTTATTTGTAGAAAGGATAAAATTATAATTTTGTAGATAGATTTGTAACACCAATATTTACTGCATAGATATTTTTAGAAAGAAAAATATATATTTCTAGAACCCTTTGACATCTTGAAAAAGTGATGAGGGCCACACCACTCAAAACCCACACAAATCACCACAATAGATACCAACACAGAATATGTGAGACAAAAAAATAACTCACTTTCAATTATTTTCCAGAAAATAAAATTACAAATTCAAAACTTACATGCTACAACCTCATGGGATTGATTCATTACACCAAAATCAACTCTAAAAACAAAATATATTATTCGGAGCCACAATCTGCACTAATGGAGCCACCTTCTACAACCCCCCACTTAACCCTTTTTATTTTACCACAATAACTGCCCTAGAATGTTCTAGAAAGTTCAACTTTCCCTTTTGTTTTGGTGCCAAAAGTCCCGCCATTTGATTTCTGGCCTAGGAAGAAATTTTAATGAAATTCACTTTTTAGAGGGGCAACTTCGTGGGGTCATAACTTTTGATCCGGGTGTTTTATTTTCTATTATTGCATATCATTGGAAATCTATTGAAGAGATCTACAACACGTGAACCTATCATAGGTCCGTTCGTCAACTTTTTGAGCTATTTTGGGGCCTCTAAAGTCTTCATATATGAATTTGAAGCTGCATTAGAGAAAATGTTTTTCAGTTATGCTCCTCGGGGTAAATTTTTAGGTCCATATGAGCCCATTTAGGCCAACTTAATAAAAATAGTAAGTGACCATTTTTCACTATTTTTGACTATTGGCTATCTTATGCCCCTTAAGTGCCATCATGGAACTCAAAACAACTAAAGAAAATAAGGAAAACACAATTTTTTGGGTGATGCAAGATTGTCCTACATCGTTGGATGCTCCTGCATTAGACACCCAGGGTAATTTGAAAAGTGACCTTATCACTTCTCAGGAGTTAGAGGGAAACCAAGATGATTAACTCAGCCTCAGACAACCATGATTAATCTTCAATAGGCCTTCCTCTCCACTTCACCAAGTACTCTGCATATTTCCTGTTTCTTGTGCTTCTACCCACTCAACTATCCCAAATTTCTTCTATCTCCTTTTTTGAAGTAGGTGTTGGAATATTCCACTGTGCTTCTATTATTTCTTCATCAATTCCTCCATGATATTCTGTTAAATATAGGTGAAATATGAATTCCATCAGGTAACTCTACCTCATATGCATTTCTTGAATCATGCTTCTTTAGGATCTTGCATGGTCCAAAATTCTTCATCTTTAACTTGTATGTACCAACTCAAAACCTCTCCTTTCGAAAATGAACCATGAATTCATTGCCTATCTAGAACTCCTTATACTTCCTTTTTTGATCTCCCTTGGCCTTATATCATGAGTTCATCTTATTGATATGTTTCTTCACCTCTTCATGCAAATTCATCAAGTGCTCAATAAAATCTTCGGCCTGAGCACTACTTTTCTCCCCCTTATCCATCTTTCTTAGTTTATAAGTAGTTCTTGGACTTACTTCCATACACAATCTGGAATGGTGATTTACCAGTGCTCCTATTGACATAATTGTTGTAAGAAATTTTTTCCTATGGTATAATCAAATCCCATCCCTTGGGATTATTTCCCACTAATCATCTTAGCAGGTTACCCAAAATCCTATTCACCACCTCTATTTTTCCATTAGTTTGTGTATGGTGTGCAGAACTAAACTTCAAATCTGTCCTCAACTTCTTCCATAGTGTCCTCCAAAAAAACCAGCAAATTTAGTATCTCTATCTAAAACTATACTCTTCGGTAGACCATGTAGTCTCACCACCTCTCTGAAAAACAACTCTGCTACATGAACAACATCACTGGTCTTATGACACATAATTAAATGTTCCATCTTTGAAAATCTATCCACAACCACAAATATGGAATCATTCCCTCTCTTTGTCCTTATCAAGCCAAGAACAAAATCCATGCTAATATCCTCCCATGGCCTCTCAGGTACAGGTAATGGCTGATACAATCCAGTATTCTAACTTGTTCCTTTCACCATCTAACACACTTTTCAACTTTGTACAAAATTCTTCACATCTTGTTGTAACTGTGGCCAATAATAATTCCCACTAACAAGATTAATGGTATGTCTTATCTCAACTGAAATGTCCAGCCAATCCTCCACTATGCTTCTCCTTGATCAGATTCTCTCTCATAAAACTCCTTGGAATGCACAATTGGATTCCTTGAAACAACATCCCATATTGGATTAAGAAATCCAACCATCTTGTCCTATCCAATGTAATAGGTTCCAAACAAGCCTTCCAAGCTTCTACAAAGTCTAGATCTTCTGGATACAAAATCTTGAGTTCATTGAACCCAATGACCTCTATATTCATCTCTACCAATAAATTTTTCCTTCTACTTAAGGCATCTACAACTTTGTTTGACCTTCCACTCCTATGCTTCAAAGCAAAAGTATAATTTTGCAAAAAATCAACCCATTTTAAGTGCATTTGATTTAACTTTCCTTGACTATTGAGATACTGCAAAGCCTGGTGATCAATATATAAAACAAATTATTTTGGCAACAAATAGTGTCTCCATTTCTTCAAATCTGAACTATAGCATAAAACTCCTAATCATAGAAAGAATATTTCTTCTTAGCATCATTTAACTTCTCACTAAAATAGGCAACAGGCTTACCTTCTTGACTCAAAACAACTCTTTTGGTAGTGCCACTAGCATCACAATATACCTGAAAGACCTTATTAAAATATAGAAGTGCCAAAACAGGTTGCTTTGTAACTTTCTTCTTCAACATATCAAAAATTTTGGTTTCTCTTTTAGTCCAGTTAAACTCTTTTCTATCCCCTCTCATTGCTTCAATTAGAGGTGCACAAATACTACTGAAATTCTTAATAAAATTTATGTAAAAACTTGCTAGACCATGAAATGATCTTACCTCTGTAACATTCCTCGGGTATCCCATTCAATGATAGCTCTCACCTTCTCTGGATCCATTTTAAGACCCTCTACTGAGACAACAAATCCCAAATACACCAACTCTCTCTTCAAAAAACTACACTTCTTCAAATTAATCAACAACTTCTCCTCCCTTAGCTTCTCAAAAACTCTTCAGATATGCATCAAATTATCCTCCAATGTCTTACTGAAACTCAAAATATCATCCAAATGAACAATAACAGATTTTCCTAAAAATTCTTTTAATACCTCATTATAATCCACATAAATGTGCTCGGTGAATTGGTTAGCCCAAAAGGAATGAATAACTACTTGTACAAGCCCTCCTTGGTTTTAAAGGCCGTCTTCCATTATCTCCTTCTCTGATATCCACTCTTCAAATCTATGTTCGTGAAGTACTCAGCTCCACTCAAACAATCTATAATGTAATCCATTCTTGGCAAGGGAAATCTATACTTGATGGTGATTTTTTTGATGGCTCTAGAATTTTTACACATCCACCATTCCCCACCCTTCTTTGGTGCTAGTACTATAGGTACTGCACAAGGACTCAAACTCTCTCTGATCAATCCCTTCCACAACAACTCTTGCACTTGTCTGTTCAAATCTCCACTCTCTGCTGGATTCATACGATGAGATGCCTTATTTGGTAGACTGGCTCTAGGAATCAAGTCCATCTAATGAATAATCTTTCTTATTGGAGGAAAACCTTCAAGTACATTATAAAAAATAATAGCTTGAAACTCATTCAACAAATTTGAAACCTCTACAGGTACCTCAGTAGTATCTTCTTTATGAATTCTAGGGATCAATGCAAAACCCATATGCTCATGCCTCATACCTTCTAGGAACTTTCTTCTATCAACCAAAAAAATTCTTGCATTACTGCATACCTTTTCCTTTGCTTCTTTCAAGGGATTCAACTTATGATGAACCCCATCCTTTGTCAAAGAATAGGTGTTGGAATGTCCATCATGTACTACTCACCAATCAAACTGCCACATTCTACCTAACAACATATGGCAAACATCCATATGCATAATATCACATAGTACCTCATCATGGTAATTTCTAATCTTGAACTTTACCAGACATTGTTCATTTACAAAAGCCTTATGGTCCTTCTGCAACCAAGCAATCTAGTATGGATTCAGATGCCTTCTTCTCTCCAACTGCAACTTACTGACCATCTCTTCTGAAACAAGGTTATCGATACTACCTCCATCAATAATAACATTGCAAACTTTACCTTCACAATTACATCTGGTGCGAAACAAATTCTTCCTTTGAGTTGGTTTCTTCTTCTCATTCAACAAGGCTCTTTTAGTGATAAGAATCTCTCCTCTTTTTGCATCCTTAGAATGTGAAGACTCAACATCTTCATCTACATGTGCAACTCATGCATTACCCTTAGGTCTTCTATTTGTCCTTCCTTGATTTTGAGGAAAATCATAGGCTCTATGTCCTTCTCCACACTCGAAATAGGTTCCATGAAAGCCTCCTCTTCTCGATCCTCATCCAAATCTTCCTCTTCCTCTTTGGTCTCCATTATTTTGATCACGAGGATGGTAGGTGTTATCTCCTTTTTGGTTATGGCTGCTACTGGAGCCTTCACCCTTCTTTTGATCTTCATTTTGACCTCCATATGATCATCCACTGGTATTTCCTCTACGACCTCCACCTTGTTGTTTATTATCAAACCTCTTGTTTAGTAATTCTTCAACCTTTAGAGAAAATTGATAAGCATCCTCAATGGTGGTCATTCTTACCAGTGTCGATTCTTCCTGTATGCTTAGCTTCAACCTGTTAATATAACGAGAAAATTTCTCTTTATTCACCTTAGAATGTCCTGTCCAAATTAGGACCCTGTGAAATTCCTTTGTGTATTCTTTCATAGTCCTTGTTCCTTGCCTCAAGCTTTGCATCTTCTTGAGCAACTCCATTTCATAATCGATTGGAATAAATTGTTTCTTCAATTTTGACACCAAAATGTCCCATCTAGAAATTTTATCTTTCCCTTGTCTTCCTCTTTCTAACTAGATCTTTCCACCATATACTAGCGTGACCTTTCAATTTTGTCTTTGTAAACCTTACTCCATGAGGATCTTCAATCTCCTCGAACTCAAAAAATTCCTCCATGTCATTGATCCAATCGATCAATTCTTCAAGATTCAGACTTCCATTGAAAGTTGAAACCTCCATTTTAGGTCTCTTCCCAATGCTTGAGATCGCTCGCAACAATATTATTTCTACAAGATCCATTGGATCTTGCTATTCCTCTTCCATTTCCTCTTTTGTTTCATCTTCATTGTCATCTCTTCCTTGATGCACATCTCTTCTTTGAACCTCTTGCTGCAAGGTTTCTAATTGCCTTCTAAGGGCTCTAATTTCATCTCTAGGTGGATCTCTTCCTCCACCACCTCGACCTCTACCTCTACCATGTTGGGAAAGTCTTGGAGGCATCTTGAACTCAACAAACACTCACAGGTCCTGCTACAATTTCCTCACGTTCAACGTTTTGTTATAGACTCAAGAACTACTGCTCTGATACTGCTTGATGAGGGCCACACCGCTCAAAACCCATACAAATCACCACAATAGATACCAACACAGAAGATGCAAGACAAAAAAATAACTCACTTTCAATTATTTTCTAGAAAATGAAATTATAGATTCAAAACTTACATGCTACAGCCTCATGGGCTTGATTCATTACACCAAAATCAACTCTAAAGACAAAATATATTATTTGAAGCCATAATTTGCACTAATGGAGCCACCTTCTAGAACCCCCCACTTAACCCTTTTTATTTTACCACAATAACTTCCCTAGAATGTTCTAGAAAGTTCAACTTTCCTTTTTGTTTTAGCGCCAAAAGTCCCACCATTTGATTTGTGGCATAGGAAGAAATTTTAATGAAATTCACTTTTTAGAGGGGCAACTTCACGGGGACATAACTTTTTTTTTTGATATGCAAGGTTATGATTTATATTAAAGTTTAAAGAAAAGATACAATATGTCTGCATAGTAGGAAAACCACCAACTTCCATGGAACCTAGACCAACCCACCTGGGAGCATGCCACACCCAGCACAAAATTGCAGTCACACTGCATATCACAGAAACCAACACCGATTTATAACTTTTTAAAAAAAAAAATTCATACACTGAGGCCGAGCCTCACATGAAACCATTTAATTCTGCAAATAAAGTAAAATCTTCCACCCATTCCAGACCCTTCTCTGCTACCAGCCCCATTTTTCTTTTCAAAAATTCAACCGCCATTGCTAAGGTCATCTTGTGCCTCATGAGCTCTGGCCCCTTTAAGTCTAAAATAAAAGGATATACCTTTACTGCTTCATCCGTCTCCCAAAGGAGTTTCGGGTTAGAGGGGTGTAGGATTCCTTTACTCACGAAGGCCACTTTCAATGTCTTCTCCAACCCTCCTAATAGGTCGCCATGAAAAAGATTCACCATCAATTCCTTTTCCTCCACCTTCGACACTTCCAAGTCTAGAATTACAGCCAAGAACCGTGAAGAAATGTGAGCATTATCCCTCACAAATTCCTTTATGTCTAAGTGGCCTTTTCCTAAAATTATTTTGACCGCTACCATGACCAAAGGATCATCCTCAAGCATAATTCTTTTCAGCCTTTGGTTAGTTATCTCCCTAAATGCTATTTGTCTCTCTGTCGCCACCAGCGAAACAAGAGTGTCGACACCAAAACTTTCCAACCCCTCCGCTGAGATGGAAATGATGAATTTTGATCTGCTCATCTTCGCCATTAGCTGCCCTCTAGTTGAGAATTCCCTACATAGAGATAACCAAAAAAATGAATTTCTAAAACCATACAGAGAAAAAGCCATCCTCCATCTACATTTAAAAGGCCCACATACAACAAGGCCGAACCAACGCACACGAGCCTAGAATGATGTCAATGCAAGGCAATCCATCCTTGCATGAATATTTTGTCCTGCAATGACAAGCCTTAACTCATATATCATCTCGTGAGGATCAACTTCTGCCACTCGACCGATTTGCATAATCTTACATGATGACCATACTTTGCGTGTCGCTCTGTTTATCCTTGTCATCATGAATCATTAAGACATCAGACACCTCCAAGATCTCCCCAATTTTGGCGGACTTCCCATTCCTCTTAGAACTTACTGCCAGCGTTCCCCTGACACCTTGGATTATCATTGGCAATATATGAGGTGATGTGGCCTTGCCACAATACTGCCAACTTTCACTCCCCAATCGACACCCCAATTTCCTCTCCCATCACCAACTAATGATTTTCCTTTTCTTTTCCATCGGGCTCATGAATAAATGAGAGAAGGAACGTGACGTGGGGGGGGGACCCTACCACCCACATGGGGCCATAACTTTTGATCCAGGTGTCTGATTTGCTATTATTACATATCGTTGGAAATCTCTCAAAGAGATCTACAACACATGAATCCACCATAGGTCGGTTCTATAAGGAAAGCAGAGGTAGGAAAACACTTTCCTAATGTCAAATCCACAGGGAAGATTGCAGATAGTAATTTTAATTTTCTAATTACAATTCAATTAAGACACACATGAAAGATTTACAGAAACATAACAATTACATAAAGATAAATGAACACCAGATTTACGTGGAAAAACCCTTTCGGGAAAAAACCCACCACACCAAGCTAAATCTCTTTGTATTACAGTAACAAAAAATTACATAAAAATCAGAGATACAACTCTTTGGTTCTAGTTCACAGTAGTTTCATTCACTGTTCATCTAGTTACAGAAAATTCTCTCAAGAATCCAATTCAATCTCTCTATTTTTCCAAATAAGAATTGATCCTTTAAATCTTATCACTTCTGATTTTTACCTTATGTTCATCCTTATCCACCATTGCCTCATCAAAGAAAGTTTCCTCTTGAGCGTTGATTTTTCCCTGCATGCAGTTCAGGTCCAGCGTCGTAACTGTTGCAGAAATCTAACTTCCATCCATTTGAAAATTGCTTCCTCTAATTGGTCCACGAAGCTCCACATAAGATGGTCAATCTGGTCAAGGGCGTTCAACTTTGTTGGCATATCGGCGAGACACTAACAGTGTCTCCCCGATGCTACAAAGTCTTCATATCGATATCGGCGTAAGTCCAAACAGTCTGCGAGACGTTATAATGAACAACATGAGTCATACCGAATCCATCGACATCCAATGCATTTCTATCAGCAAGAGATTCCTCCATCGACAAGATGTTTTACCGATGCTCACAAGCCATATCGATTTCAACTTTTCCATCGACAAGACTTTACCGTTTGCCAAGAGTTCTCATCGAGTCTCCTTAAGCTTCATTGAAGCACCTGACAGTCGGCAAGACATTTGTCTTTCACCGAGACTTCACTCTGAGCACAACCAAGTCTTACCGAGTCAGCAATACTTATGTCTTTCGCCGAGACCACACACCGAGCACTCATGTGTTACTGAGTTGGCAAGACATTTGACCTTCACCAAGACCTTTCACCAAGCACTCTTATGTTACTTCGAAGCCATACTACTATCGGCGAGACTCTCCATTGGTCGCCAAGACTTCATACTGAAGTCTTTGAGTCACCGCGAAGACCCCAAGTGTATCCCTATCGGCGTGACCTTCCAACAGTCGCTGAGACTTCTCCCCAAGATCCTTATGTTACCCTGATAGCCATATGCTATGGGTGAGATTCTCCAGTTGTTGGGACTTCTCCCCAAAACCCTTGAGCTACTCTGTCATCCGCTTTGACACCCGATAGCAACCTTTGTCGGCGAGACATTTCATACTCGCTAGGACATCTTACTGAAGCCTTTGTGATTACCTCGATAGCCATATGCCATCGGTGAAGCTTTCATCAGTCGTTGGGACTTTTCCCCGAGACCCTTATGATTCCCCGACGCCCGATAAGAGCATACTGTCGGCCAGAGGTCTCAACTCGACAAAAGGTCACAACGAATACATCTAGGTCACAGTGATAGACTTCATTCGGCAAGACATCAACTCTGTCTAGGCGACATGAAAATTTCAAAGGATTCAGAGCAGCTAGTCAGCCAGACATGAATAATGTCACGACTTTTCCCTGTAGGAGTTACATGTCAATAAGAATTGAGGCACATATTCCAACAAGCTTCCACTTGACGAAGATCTTACTGACACCTCCAGAGCATAATAAAACTATTGAAAAACATGGGCCAAGAGGCCCATCGAACTGGCACACCACCTGTATTTGTTTGTGCTCACAGGCTTTGTCAATGCATCTGTAACATTTTCCAGAGTATCCACTTTCTCCAAAGAGACCTTCCCATCCTCCACCATATCTCGTACAAAGTGACACTATACATCTATATGTTTCGTCCTGGCATGGAAAGTAGAATTTTTTGCCAAACATATAGCATTCTGGCTGTCACAGTAAATAGTAATTTTTCCTGCATCAAAACCAATGTTAGAACACAAATGTTTTAACCAGATTGCTTCTTTACATGCATGTGTTGCTGCCATGTATTCTGCCTCTATAGTGGACAAAGCGACTACAACTTGCCACTTGCTCATCCAACTCACTGCACCACCATTCATCATGAAAATATATCCACTGGTGGATCTCTTGTTGTCAATGTCCCCTGCCCAATCAGAATCCACATAACCTCGAATGTTGAGAGTCTTACGTGATTCAACCAAGTTACCATGGTAACACAAAGCATAGTCTGAAGTGCCCTTCAGATATCTAAACACTCTCTTTACAACATCCCAATGCGTCCTTCCAAGATTAGCCATAAAATGACTAAGAACTCCCACTGCTTGGGCAATGTCTAGCCTTGTACAAACCATTGCATATATAAGGCTGTCAACCACACTAGCATAAGGTACACTGGTCATGTCCTCCATATCAATAGGAGATTTTGGACAGTCTTCAACAGATAGCTTCGTTCCCTGCAAAACTGGAAAAACTAGCTGCTTGCACTTAGTCATACAAAATCTCTCTAGAACAGTCATGATATAATTACTCTGACTGAGCCAGAGTTTTCTATTTTTCCTATCCCTGGTTATTTCCATTCCCAAAATATACCTTGCTGCACCAAGATCTTTCATTTTGAATTTTGCAGACAACTGAGACTTAAGATCAGAAATCATTAGCTTACTATTGCCTATGAACAACATATCATCAACATAGAGAGCAATAATAAGGACTTGATCACTTTTAGCTTTGTAATATACACAATGATCACATTTTGATCTTACAAATCCCAATGAAAAAACAAAAGTGTCAAATATCTAGTACCACATTCTAGGAGACTGTTTTAACCTATATAGAGATTTCTTCAACTTGCAAACCAGTCTTTCTTTACCTTTTTCCACAAAGTGCTCCGGCTGGGACATATACATTTCTTCTTCAAGATCACCATGAAGAAACGCTGTCTTCACATCCATTTGTTCAATTTCTAAGTCATACGATGCTGCAAGTGACAAGAAATATAATAGATGTCAGCTTAGCTACAGGAGAAAATATTTCTCCATAATCAATTCCCTCTACCTAGGAATAACCTTTTGCAACCAGCCTCGCTTTATATTTTTCTACACTACCATCCAGACCAATTTTCTTTTTAAACACCCATTTACAGCCCACAACTTTTCTGCCTTTAGGCAATGGCACCAAACTCCAGGTATCATTCTTTTCTAATGATGCCATTTTTTCATTCATGGCTTCCAACCAAGAGTTTGAATCAGACATTTTAAATGCCTCTTTCACAGTCCTAGGTTCATCGGTGCTAGAAATTAAAGCATAGGCACAAGTAGACTCAATCAAAGAAAACCCATACCTTTCAGGTTGCTTTCTTTCATGAGTTGACCTCCTCACAGGCTGAGGCTGAGGTGGTTCTTCATCTTCTTCAGAACTTTCAGAACTACTTGAGCTCTCCTCAATATCAGGTACATTTTGATTTTTCAATTCCTTTATATCTGGTGTTGGAGGAATTTTTGCTACACCTTTTCATTTTCTGATTTCTTCTCTGACTACAGATCCAATGTAGAAGGCTTCAACTCACGAAAGATAACGCTTCTGCTGTACAAAACCTTCTCAGTCTCAGGATTCCAAAGCTTGTATCCTTTTATGCGAGCACTATAGCCAATAAAAATACACTTTACAGCTTTGTTTTCCAACTTGGATCTTTTTCAAATGGCGCATATGCATATGCCTCACAACCAAAGACACGAATATGTCTCAGAGAGGGATTCTTTCCAGAGAATGCTTCCAAAGGAATCTTCTCAACAAGAGCAGAGTTAAGAGAACGATTTACCAAGTAACATGCTATAGAGACTGCTTCAGCCCAAAACTTCTCCTCCAAGCCAACACTGCTCAGCATACTTCGTGCTCTTTCCATTACTATCCTGTTGAACCTTTCAACAACTCCATTTTGCTGTGGAGTGTAAGGTGTAGTCTTATGTCTTATAATCCCATGGTCCTTACAGTACCTTTCAAATTCATCTGAACAAAACTCACCGCCATTGTCAGTCCTTAAAAATTTTATTTTTCTACCAGTCTGATTTTCAACAAGGTTTTTAAATTCCTTAAATCGACTGAACACTTCTGATTTACTTTTCAAAAAATATACAAATGCTCTTATTGAATAATCATCAATAAACGACACATAGTATCTTGATTTAAACAAAGAAGGAACATTCACTGGACCAAACACATTAGAATGAATATAATCAAGCAAACCAGAAGATTTGTGAGAACTAGAATAAAATGAAACACTATGCTACTTTCCATCTATGCAATGTTCACAAAATTCGAACTCAAGTTTACAATCTTCAAGCCCTTCTACCAGGTTTTTATTTTTCAAGGTTTTTAAACCTTTCTCACCAATGTTGCCTAGCCTATGATGCCAGAGCATAGTCTTCTCTGTTGGAAGTTTAACCTCCATGGATTTTACACCATCAGGAACGTTTTCCTTCTTTTCTCCATGAGCAGCCTTAAGTGACTTTGCAGAGACACTGTTGCATTGGACAACCAGTGCATCCAGCTTGTACAGGGTACCAATTCGAGCACCCCTAGCTAGCACCATAGAGCCTCTAGTCATTTTGCAGCCATTTCCAGGGAACGTGACCTGCACTTCGATATCATTCAACTTACTTACAGAAAGTAGATTTTGAGCCAGACCTGGTATATGCATCACATCATTGATTCCCTTCACTCTTCCATTAGGGAATTGAATTCTGACTCTTCCACGGCCAAAAATTTCCAAAGATGAATCACTTTCCAAATAAACCTTTCCACCATTGTATTCTTCATACTTCGTGAACCAGTCTCTATGAGATGTCATGTGGAAAGATGCTCCAGAATCAATCAGCCAGACATCATCTGGTGCCCATGTAGCCAAAGCTGCAATGAAGGCATCTGCATCACTGTGAGAAGAATCATTGCCAGAAGAGTTCTTCTTTTTCTCCTCCTTGCAATCCTTTCGGACATGACCAGGTTGCCCACAGTTCCAACACTTCACCTTGGACTTCTTGCTAGGAGACTTTGATCTCCTTTCTGATTTCGATATGGACTTCTTGTCCTTCTTCTTTCCTTTCTCCTTCGATCTACCTCTGACAACCAGAGCCTCCTTTTCCATCTCAGAAGATTTTCTTCTCATTTCTTCTGATAACAAAGAAGCAACAACATCTTCTATCTTGAATGTGGATGTTGTACTCCTAATAGCCATCAGTAGATGATCCCAAGAATCTGACAAAGAACACAACAACAACATGCAGCGATCTTCATCTTCAATCTTTACACCAACAAATGCTAACTGAGCAATCAACATGTTGAACGTGTTCAAATGATCAGCAACGGATCCTCCCTCTTGCATTCTCAAAGATTACAACTTCTTCCTCAAGAACAATTTGTTTACCAAGGACTTGCCTTGATAAATAGATGCCAGTCTTTTCCACAAGGAAGATGCAGTCTTTTCTTCATGAACATTCAGAAGAATAGAGTCTGCTAAATAGAGCCTTATCAGCCCTTTTGATTTTCTATCTGCTAGGTCCCAATCTTCTTGCTTCATGGCTTGAGGTTTCGTTTCAGTCACAACAGTCCAAAGATCTCGGTCCACTAGCATATCTTCCATTTTGAGTTTCCACAAATCAAAATTGCTACCATTGAATTTCTCTATATCCATCTTTCCAGATGTGCTTGCCATCTTAATCTGTAATTAAATTATCAGACCTCTACCAAACTCCCACTGGAAAAGGATTGACACAAAAAACCCAACCCACTCACAAGGACAACACAACTGGCCAAGCTCTGATACCACTTGTAAGGAAAGCAGAGGTACATAAACACTTTCCTAATGTCAAATCCATAGGGAAGAATGCAGGCAATACTTTTAATTTTCTAATTACAATTCAATTAAGACACACACGAAAGATTTACAGAAACATAACAATTACATAAAGACAAATGAACACCAGATTTATGTGGAAAAACCCTTTCGGGAAAAAACCCACCACACCGAGTTGAATGTCTTTGTATTACAGTAACAACAAATTACATACAAATCAGAGATACAACTCTCTAGTTCTAGTTCACAGTAGTTTCATTCACTGTTCATCCAGTTACAAAAAATGCTCTCAAGAATCCGATTCAATCTCTCTATTTTTCCAAATCAGAATTGATCCTTTAAATCTTATCACTTTTGATTTTTACCTTCTGTTCATCCTTATCTGCCATTGCCTCATCAAAGAAAGTTTCCTCTTGAGTGTTGATTTTTCCCTGCATGCAGTTCAGCTCCAGCATTGCAACTGTTGCAGAAATCTAACTGCCATCCATTTGAAAATCGCTTCCTCTAATTGGTCCACGAAGCTCCACATAGGATGGTCAATTTGGTCAAGGGCGTTCAACTTTGTTGGCATATCAGTGAGACACTAACAGTGTCTCCCCGATGCCACAAAGTCTTCATATCGATATCTGTGTAAGTCCAAATAGTCTGCAAGACGTTATAACGAATGCCATGAGTCATACCAAATCCATCGACATCCAATGCGTTTTTATTGGCAAGAGATTCCTCCATCGGCAAGACGTTTTACCGATGCTCACAAGCCATATCAATTTCAACTTTTCCATCGGCAAGACTTTACTGTTCACCAAGAGTTCTCATCGAGTCTCCTTAAGCTTCACCGAAGCACTTGACAGTCGGCAAGACATTCATCTTTCGCCGAGACTTCACTCCGAGCACAACCAAGTCTTACCGAGTTGGCAAGACTTATGTCTTTCACCAAGACCACACACCGAGCACTCATGTCTTACCGAGTCAGCAAGACATTTGACCTTCGCTAAGACCTTTCACTGAGCACTCTTATGTTACTTCAAAGCCATACTACTATCGGCGAGACTCTCCATTGGTCGCCAAGACTTCATACCGAAGTCTTTGAGTCACCGCGAAGACCCCAAGTGTATCCCTATTGGAGTGACCTTCCAACAGTCACTGAGACTTCTCCCCAAGATCCTTATGTTACCCCGATAGCCATATGCTATTGGTGAGACATTCTCCAGTCGCTGGGACTTCTCCCCAAAACCCTTGAGCTACTCCGTCATCCGCTTTGACACCCGATAGCAACCTTTGTCGGTGAGACATTTCATTCTCGCTGGGACATCTTACCGAAGCCCTTGTGATTACCTCGATAGCCATATGCCATCGGTGAAGCTTTCATCAGTCGTTGGGACTTTTCCTTGAGACCCTTATGATTCCCCAATGCCCGATAAGAGCATACTACCGGCCAGAGGTCTCAACTCGACAAAAGGTCACAGCGAATACATCTAGGTCACAACGATAGACTTCATTCGGCAAGACATCAGCTCTGTCTCGGTGACATGAACATTTCAAAGGATTTAGAGCAGCTAGTCGGCCAAACATGAATAATGTCACAATGACTTTTCCCTGCAAGAGTTACATGTCAGTAAGAATTGAGGCACATATTCCAACAGGTTCATCAACTTTTTGAGCTGTTTTGGGGCCTCTAAAGTTTTCATATCTAAATTTGAAGCTACATTGGAGAAATTTCTTGGGATGAAAACTTTAATATCTCCCAAGTTGTGCAGGGTATTGAGATGATTCTTTCATGACCAATTTTTTTTTTAGTTCTGCTCCTCGGGGTAAATTTTTAGGTCCATATGAGCCCATTTAGGCTGACTTAGTAAAAATAGTAAGTGACCATTTTCACTATTTTTGACTCCTGACTATCTTATGCCCCTTAAGTTCCATCATAGAACTCAAAACAACTAAATAAAATAAGGGAAAACCATTTTTTTGGGTGATGCAAGATTTCCCTACACCGTTGGATGCTCTTGCATCACAAAGGAGATTATACTCTTCTATTTTCTATCTTTTATTCTATGAAATATTCTATTTTGTTAGAGTTATGACCCTTTCTTTGTAGAAATTTAATACACAATTCCTACTTGGAAAATCATGTTGAAGATTCCTTATTTGTAATTTTTTTGACATTATTTATGACTGTTTTTAATTGTTTGATTAATTTTAAAAAAATGATATTGATTTTGTAACAACTTTTGTAAATTGGTCATTCCTGCCTTATGCCTTATAGATTACTTCTTAAACTATTTCCTTGGTTAATCAATAAACGGGTAATAGATTATACATTGAGCATGATTATAATAATGTAGTAAAAATTACCCAACCTTCTCTAATTTCATATGCTCACTAAATTAAAGGAAAGGGTGATTAACAATATATCCATCATTACAAGATATATATTATTGATTCTACTTCATCTTTAATTTTTCAAAAGGGGTAAACGATTTTGACCTGGAGCTATGAACCAATGAGGTCACAAACAAGGGACCTCATCCCCAATATAAATTCTCAACAATTACACCCCAATGGGGTTTGAACCTTGATGACAAGAATAACAACACAACTTAACCATCACACCATGCCACTATTGGCGATTCTACTTAATCTAATTAATGCTTCTTCCTTCATTAAATTATTTTTGCATGTTTTAGAGATACATTATGATGTGTTTCACCCTTTATAGATCAAGTTTTTGTGATCTTATTATGTGTATGCATCTTCAACATATGTAGGTTGCTTATGTGTAGTGTTGTCACATGGGTATGACAACACTAGTACATTTGTTCATTCTTAGTGTTGTAATTATTTAATAAAAAATTACTAGACTTGTTTTGAACATTCTCCTTAGGAAGTTTTTGTTATTATATTTTGTATTAGATTCCAATTGCTACATTGGTAGCTTTGGGAGTATGTGTTCACTTATTTTGTTTTAGTCTACATTCTAACACTTGCACCTTATTTATATAGGATAATGTTGTAGACCTATAAGTATTCATCCAAGTACTTGATAATACCTTTAGGATTAATTTTCTACATATCCATCATCTAAGATGCAACATGAAGATCCACTTTTGATATTTATTCATGAACAAGAACTAGTTGATCTTGGGCCACATAATTTAGGTGTCTTGCAATAGTTACTAGATATATTTATCCTAGTTAGGATTCTTCACATGCTACAAGTTTGCACCAATCCAAAGAGAATGTGGTCACTCATTAAGTTGACCAAGAGCATTCTAGAAACCTAGGTATAGGGAAGAGCACAATGAGTAGTCTAGGTAGGAGAAGTTGTATTAGGAGTTGAGAGGTTCTACTAGAGGGATATAAGATGCAAGTGGCCATATTATGAATATTTGAGACTCCATATGCATTGATGGTACTAACATAGATCCATAGTTTCTATTCTTATCCAAATTCTTTGGTTTACGTTCTTACGAGAGAAGCTTAAAAGCATATTTTAAATTTCATATATTGTGTAGTTTTTCTTCTACTTGGTGGTGTTAGGAGGAGAAAAAGCACCACTAATATCTAGATGTGATAAATTAGGAACTCTTATTATATAGATTCATGATATGATGCTTATCCAAGAATTTTTGCTAGCATTGGATTTGATAAATTTCTGTACCTATGTAATAAGGTAATATGATAGGTGCTCAATATGATTCTTTGAGCTACTATAGTATGTGTATTATATAAATGATGAGAAACTTCTCATGCAATATTTTTTAGAGGCCTTATTTAAGATATAAAAAGACAAATATAGTCTATAGTTCTACTATTCTTGATGTAAACATAGAGAAGGAATATATTTTAGAGGAGAATTGGTTGAAAAAATAGGACATCAAATACATAGCTTGTGTTCATGTTTTATTTCACCATGACACTAAGTTTAAGGGATCTTATATCCCATCTAAAGGAGTGTTTAGCTCACCACCTTGACCTCCTAAGACTCTTTAGTAGTCCTCGTAGTAGAAAAAGTTTTAATTTTAGTAGGGATTAAAAGGAGGCCAACCCAAGGGTTGATAGGTGAAGATAAATCATTGGTATTAGAGGCAAGTGTAGTTATAGAGTGTTATCATGTCATATCATCAAAATTAATTTAGATATGGGTATCCTAACATTAGTGGATTTATCTTCTAGTATGTAGTAGATCCCAACCAATGTGAGAGTTTTTTAGAAGAGATTGCTATGTTTGTGATATTTTTTGTCATCTTGTGAGGGAGTTTCCCAAAATTCAAGTAGTATCTATAATTATCTAGAGGGAAATAATTTTAGAACCAATAATGGGAGTTGTTGTTAGATCTCGCCTAGTTTATATAATGATCAAGAACTAATAGACATAACACTAGGTTATAATGGTAGATGCCATAGGTATGTTAGAAAGTGTTCAATTTTCATTGTTGTTTGAATCAAAGGTATAAAACTCTTTTTATGGAATATTTTTAGAGGATCAATGTTGGTTAATAACATGTAAGCATGATGTTAGTTTGGTAGATGGGTTTGGCCACAAATGTCAAGATGGAAATGAACTTCATTAAGTGTGGTTGTGTGTTAGAACTTGGAGTCTTCACCACCACTATAGATTTTTATAATATATACCTTTGGGATCTATTGATTAAAAAATTAGGTCAATATGATGATTAGATCTTGTTAGTAATTGTTGAAGTCCTAGCTTAATATAACCAAATGAGAGAAGTTATGTATTGTATGTATAATATATATTTATATCAATTGTGTGTGTATACATTATATTTTTTATATATTATTCTCCAATGTCTTGTCCTTTTTCTTTTACTTCATATGAATTGTAAGAGATTATTCTTTTATCCCATTATTCATTCCATTCATATGAATCATGCCTTATATCATATTTTTTCATCTTTTTTTTTTACCCCATTTTAACTTTCTTTGTAGTAATTTTCCATTATATCCTTTTATAATAACTCTCTTTCAATCATTTTACATCTTTCATTATTATTTTAGAACTAATTATGACTTATTTATTTATACAATGGGTTATTTAATATTTTTAACCACTTTATGACATAGATATATAAGTCCATAATTTGTTGTAGAATGATATATTATATTGCACAATGCTTATGCATATGTTTATTTTTTAACTCTCTTACATAATATTGTCACAACCTCTATAATACATGAGAATATCAAATATGGTTATAAGTATTTTAAACATTCTCCTTGGGCCTAAAATATTGTCTTGTCCTCAAGACAATTTTATGAAGCATCTTTTGAAATCCCTTTTATTCTTCTCTTAGCCTGCTACCCAATAAGGAAAGTATTTTCTAATTTATCTTGATTTTATCAATGAATCCAAATGAATTTGGTCTTTTCATTTTACTAGCTAATCCTTTAATTGTATTTTCTCTATGTATCTTAATTTGTGTGGTCTTATAAATCCTTTAAATATTTATATTTTCATTGCTCAAGACCTATCTTATTCTTCCTTTTCTACTATTATGATTCTAAACTTTGCTTATATTCCTTTTGGAATTATTTTTTTCTATAAATGATGTATGCCTTTGGGAATTATCACTATCATTCCATGTGTCATGAATCTAATGGGTTCCTAGTCATTTGCAACCCCTTGTGATATTGTGGTTATATTATTCCTCCAAATTCACCTTTTCAACTTTTCAATTTACAAAATGTGATAAGACATTCAAGGATCCTTTTGTATAATTGTCATGTCTTCACACCATGATAAAAATGAAAGAATATGAAAAATATTCTCTTATCTTCTCTCAATCCCTTGTTTCTCCATAAAAAGAATGAGGTAGTGACTATAAATCCCTATAAAATAATTGGAACCATACTAGGTTATTTATTTCTTCCCTTTTAGTCAATAAATATTCATAGTATTTTATATGTTTCCTTGGATTAGAATCTCCTTTATAAATAGATATATTTTACATTAACCATTCATTCTTAAAAAATATTTATATACCCATCTCTAGATTTCTCCATGTGATGATATTATTATGGATGTTCCACTATCTCATGACATTTCTTACTAAAGTAATACTAGGGATACCATATTGATCTCCTTATAGGAATATATCTTGTTCATATGCTCTATAAAATCTTTGACATCCCCAATTATAGTATCTTTGGGATAGTTC
Source organism: Sequoia sempervirens (assembly GCA_007258455.2). Lineage (NCBI taxonomy): Eukaryota > Viridiplantae > Streptophyta > Pinopsida > Cupressales > Cupressaceae > Sequoia > Sequoia sempervirens. The sequence continues at coordinate 20,051,905 of VDFB02000019.1, forward strand.
TTAGCATTATTCTATATGATTATTTTAATTTTTATCATAATTAATTTTCATTGTATCTCGTCAATGGTTTTGATACTAGTACTATTATTTGTAAAAATATTCTTGTTAGGTTTATACAAGGGAATCAAGCTCCTAGGATCACTTAAAAAACCAAATATAGCCTTCCATATGAGAGTAGAAATTGAATAGATCACTTGATTATGGATGTAATAATGATACAATGATCAAATTGATCAATGACACATAATGTACAAATGAGGCATCACTTATATATACAAGGTGAGATGATAAGATAAACATAATATTATGACATCTATCACAATCATATGACATGAGACACAAAGAGATAATGATCATGTGTGTACCTTAAGTAAACTTAACTAACACTTGTGTGAATGGTACCTAGGAGGTGAACCAATTAGGTAATATCCCTATTCACACCTACACACCCCTTAAGTAAAACTTAGGGAGGATCAAATAAATGCATGAATGGAATATATGATGGGTCCTAGCTATAAGGCCATGTTAGATACCCATGTAGGAAATATCTCTCACAAATAGAAAAATAACCTCTCTAAAAGAGATTATGCATGAAAAAAAAAATGTACAAGTAATGGAAGAAAGACTCAATATCAACCCCCAAGGATGGTATCCATCACAAATATACAATATATATCCCCCATAGGAGAGAAATAGTGAGACTGTAGATTCCCCCATAAAGAAGTCACTCGTGTGCTAATGGTAAATGCACAAACATGAATATTGAAGAGTGTCCAATATCGAAATACAAAATTCCTCCCCTCAAGAAGAAACAAGTCCAACATGGTGTATGCAAAAAATTCCATCTCCAAGAAGATATATGAGGGAAGAAGCCTAATGATATGTATTTATAAAAACTACTCTAGTGTCTCTATGCTACAATATGCCACAACAAAATAAGATGCTATCCCAATCAAAGAAGATAGAAAATAAAGACCTTTTGGAAACTCATGAAGGAAAATATTCAAATATAATGATGATAGGATAATAGTTGTGTTGTAAATATCATCAATAGAAAGTGGATATCCTCAAGTGTTTCCTCCAAATGTACAATATGAGACTCATGAAATAAATTTGAAATACCAATCAAGTACTCATACCAGAAGACTTAATTTTATAGACTATGATCATCTTGTTAAAATAAAGTATCGATCTCTGAAGAAGTAGGAAGTGAAGGAGATTAAAGCTTAGCACAAGTATTAAGAACAACAAGGTTCAAGTGTCCAAAATTCTCTTCAAAAATACGATTCACATTGGATGCATGAGTGTCAATATTAGTCAAATGAATTACATCATCATCAGGGGAAAAATGTGAAAAGGTATACAAGTGAGATGAATGATGAAAAATCCCAAAAATAATGATCTCTCTACTCTCTTCTTTCACAATCATAAAATAAAATTTGAACTCAACAATATTCCCTACTCCACTATGTGCAATCTGATAGATAGAAAAGAGATTGGTTGACAAGGATGGAACATAAAGTACATAATTGAATGTGTCTTCTCTCATGTCAGTGGATCTTTTCCCATAAATACATATATGCGTTGTTTACCATAAAAATGTGTGGTTGAGTGTAAGGATCAAATGAAGAGAACATACCATATGATGAATCCATATGATGTAAAGCTTGAGAATCAAGAAACTATCTCCTTGAATCAAGACTCATAGATACTCTTGAAGTGCTTTACCTTTCATGCTATTTTTCCCATTAGCTAATGATGTAGATCATGACTAGGTGGTCTTATCAAAACACCTAATCATACAGATAACACACACACCTTCCCAAAATAACTCCCTCTCAAACACATACTCAAACAACAAACTCACACTTTGCAATAGCTTCACATGCTAAATAGAAATGAGCTATCTCTTATTTTCTTTAGGAAAATGATTACAATTTTATAACTACATACCAACAAAGGTCTCAATAACTCTCTTATAGAAGAAAGGGTTGTTATACATCATATTCACAAAAATATATGTTTGGATATGGACAATAAAGCAAGACAATGCACAACAATGCATATTCTCTACAACTTGAAGCTATAAAACTTCACAAACTAAACAAATCAATGTAGAAACTAATTTTTCTTCAACTTGTAACATCATACACTTTTAAAAAATCTTCAAGTATTTTATAAATTTCTATACAAGATTCCTCCATGGTTTTATACTTCTCTTATGTGCTTCTCTATATCTTCACTTTATCTTATTGAGTCCCAAATGATTTTTTTTTTCAGTTTTTCATCTTAAATATGATTCCAAAAATTCAAAGTGATGTAACTCACCTTTTGAATTTCAAATTTTATGCTTCTAGAGTATTCTATCAAAAGAATTAAAATAAATTATTAATTTAAAATTGTATATATCACTAGTTATGGCGCCTAAATGCTTCCAGGAAGTTTCCCCCTCCATATCCACACCTTATTTGGCCATTTTGCATTTAAAAATTATCCTTGCTACCACTTGGCATATGCAGGAAAGAAATTAATTGATTTTTCAATCGTTGGTGTAAGAAAATCAACATGAAAGGCATCCAATTTGAGTGCTCCTCCATTACTCCTATTGACATCATCATAATTGCATTTCAAATTCAAATTTTAAGTCCTCCATAAATTTTCAATGCCCCATATATGTGAAAATATTTAAAATAAAATATGAAATTAAATTCACACATAGTAGCTATAATTGAGCTCTTGGTTATTATTGGCAACAATATAACTATTAACCAAACAATAAAAATTAATCATTGGACCTGCAAAGCAACTTATTGAAAACAAAGCATTATAATTTTTTTGGTTGATGCAAGATTTCTCTTGCACCCAGGATGCTCCTATACTAGCTAATATATATATCCCTAATTGTGTAGATGGTGATGGTGTAGAAGAAGAAGAAAATATTGATGGAAGGAACTGGATATTGTGCTTCTAAAGAAAGTTTAACAATTCATCATTTTTTATAACTCTTATGTTCACTAATGTCTATATTTTTTTGTAATATGCACATTTTGGTTTCTTATTTTTAGGTTTATCCTCTTTGGAAGAGGTGGGGGGCTCATTAGATTCTATCTTAGTTTTTGGTTTCTTCTTTCCTTCACTTTTGGGTGTTTGGGCTACCAATGTTTGACTCTTAGGAAGTACATCTAACAAGATAAGCTTAGCTTTCTCTCTAATCAAATTGTCATAAAATTTCTCAAAAAAAGGTATGCTAAAATATCCACCTAACACATCCATGGTGGAATAAAAGGTAGAAGAAAAGACAACAAATCATCCATTTAACTTAGATAAAATCAAGAATACAAATTCTTTATTAGATTTGTCTTTCCACAACCAACCAATTGAATTCTCAAATATTTACACTTAACCAAGTAATCTTCAATGAAAGGAAATGTATCAAGATAAAGAGATGAGAATTCTTTCTCTATTTTTAAAACACAAAATTCACTAACTCTACCAAATAAAACTTTGTATTTATCTCATTCCTACTTAGGTGTAGTACACCCCTCAATATGGAACAACAATTTGTTAAAAATATGCAATGCAATCAAACCCATAGGCTCATCACTTTTGTTCCTATGAGAAATTTTCTCATACTTCCTACTAAAATCAAGTTTATGTTCACCCAAAGTAGACCACAAAACCTTGTAAAGAAGAAACTGATACATTTTTATCTTCCATGTATGATAATTATGAGGAGTGAGAGGATAAAATTAATTTTTATTTTCCATGAGAGCAACAAGCATCAAGAGAGAAAAATAGGCAATATACTACAATAATATGATACAAAAATTCCCAAATGAGAATCAATACTAAAAATGAATCCCCCCAAAAGAAAAACTTCTCCATGTGTTAGTATGGCAAAGAAATAAACTAGACTATGAAAAACCTACAAATTAAATAAAAGATACTTTAGGTTGAATCTAGAAAAATACATGTATGGATCTGAAGATCTCCTCGATACCTTTCCAATGTCACAAGAATTGTTGAAATCAAATAAATAGGTAGAAATTTATGAGCTTGGAAGATAAAAAGGGAATTTAAACTTCAATTAGAAATACCAAGAACTTGTAGTAAAATTAATAAAAACTAATCAGATACCAATATGAAGTTCTCAAAACTAGCTTTCCAATGACTATAAGAAGTCAAAACACTAATATCTGGGTAAAAATTTATGCCTCTAAAAAATAGTTCCTTTTAGCATGAAAGGGAGCCAAGGGTCCTTGGTTTGGTGGCAACATTGGCCTAGGTGGTGGATCTAGGTGGTTGGGCCATTATCTAGGTAGAGGTTTCATTTTAGTGAAGAATCAAGAAGAGTAGGTTTCAAGTGGTGATTCCATATTTTGTTGGTGGTTCAATCAACTAAGCGTTGCTATGGGGAGAATGAATACCATGTGTCACTAGGGATTTAAGACCCCTAGCACTAGATAGAACAATTGGGTTTGGTTCCTCATGACTAGGCACTATAGAATTTTAAGAATAATAATTAAAAAGAATTTGACACTTGTACCTACCACATATAGTGATGCGAAAAATATACCCATGACTATAATCAATTGATGTAGTGAATCCAACAAGAATATTTGCTTGTACTATAGACTACATGACCTTGACAGTGACCTACACAAACTAGTATGATAGTGTATGAAGTATACACATATTTATGGTACAAAATTTCTTTATGAATTTTTTAAACCCTAGCAAAAATATCCAAAATATTTTGATGCCAAATATAGTTCTTATATGAAAATAGGGTTTTTTAGGCCTTCTAGATTGAATGGTGAGGTCCTTTTTATCCATAAATACACCCAACAAAAGCTCTTTCCTGATTCATCTTCATAGTTTAGAAGGGGATTACAAATTTGAATATTTGATGCCATATGAGTCACAAGGGAATCAAGCTCCTAGGATTACCTACAAAACCAAAAGATAGCCTTCCATGCAAGAGGGTAGCAAGAGAATATATTTCTTGATTATGGATTCAATAATGATACAATGATCAAATGGGCCAATGATCCATAATGCACACATGAGGCCTTGCTTATATAAGCAAGGTGAGAGGATAGGAGAAGATTATGACATGTTCCATAATCATATGACATTAGAGACAAAGAGATAAAAATCCTATGTGTGCCCTATGCAAAATAGACTAAAAAGCGTGAAAAGAACTTAGGAGGTGAACTAATTAGGTAATATACCTATTTGTGCCAATAATTATATCTTATCTTTTTCCTTGTCTCTCAACTATTTATCAATATCCTCTTCATATTCCTCTGTGTAAGTGGAATGAGAGATGACTTTCAATTAGGGGGTCATATCCTCATCTTTTCTCTTGATGTGGGGAGTCATATCCTTTAGGATTTATTTATTCTCTTCTAATCCTTTTTAACTATATTATTACTTTCCCTTATTTAAAATATTTTATAGCCTTCCAATTTTACTTTATTATTAACTTCCATTTATCTTCCTACTATCTATCTCATGTGAATTCATTTCTTTAATATATAAGATGTTTCCTCTTCGTAGTGTTCTCTTCATAGTTTCCTCTTAATCCATCAATTCTAGGGACCGTTCTTTTTCTCTACCTTCTACTTTTCTTCATACTCAAAATTATCAATGTTGGATACCTCTCTCTCCACCTAACCATTGTTATCATCTTAGAAACCTCTCTCTTAGTTCATATTCTATAGGTACTTGTACCATCACCTTAATCATTCTATTAACCAACAATCTCCCATAATTTCCACTACCTTATTCCTTCTCTCTCTTTCCTCTAATTTAGCTTCTCCATTTTTAATTATTTCCTCTACCTTATTCATCCTACATCCCTTATTCATTTTAATAATCTCCTAAGCATCACACGTAATTGTTTTTAGCATTCATATATTTTTATATCACCCTCCTTCCTAATGTCATCTCTTTAGTTCCTAGCCCCCATCCCCAAGGAATATATTAGAAATAAAAAATTAAGAAGAACTACAAAATATTGACAAGAAAATTAGGCCAAGGGGTTGAATACATCTTTTTAATGATTGTCAAAGTCTTGGATTAATGTAATAAGCTAAGAAAAGTTATGTTTTGTATACATATTTATATATTTAACAAATATCTATAATGAAGATAAATATATTCCTTATGCTAGATATTACTCATTTATCCCATTATTCATTTTATTCTTCCACCCATACAATCCATTCATGATCTCACATTCTTCTCCTCCTCTATACCCTCAATTATGCCTCTTCATAGTGCCTTTCTATTATATTACTTTATAATAAGTATCTTCCAATGATTTTTCTACTTCCATTATTATTTTAACATTTTTTATGACTTATTTATGCATACAATGTGGTATTTAGGATGTTTAACCATTGATTTATGACTAATTTATGAGTCCATAATTCAAAGTAGAATGGGTTTGGTACTACAAAAGTCTATACGTGGCTATATTGAATGCTTAATCTCTCTTGAGTACTACTACTATGTCCTGTATAACACATGAGAATATCATATGTGGAAATAAACATTTCTAACTAGATCTTATGATATTATTATTGGTATGGATTGGATTAATCCAGGATTGATTTCAACTATAAGGAAATAGAGTGTTGTGACAACATTAGTGATCATGTGGAGATAACAGGGGTTTAAGTCTCATTTCTCTTTTTATGATCTCTGTAATGTAATTAAAGTGAAGCATGTGAAAGGGATACTGTATATTTTTTATCACAATGCAATTGATTATAAAATGAGTGACTGGACACTTCCCTTGATGTCAATCATGTTTTATAGGAGTATGCAAATTTATCTTTGAGTGTGATTTATAGTATGCTACTTATAAAAGTCCTAAATTCTGATGATCTAGTCCTAGGAGTAGAGCCTATTTCATAAGTACCTTACTAGATGATCAATAAAGAGCTTAGTGATCTCAAATTTGAACTAGAAGAATTGTTGGAGAAGGGGAATATTCATCCTAGTGTATACCCTTAGGGAGAATCTATCATCTTCTTAAAGAAGAAGGATGGTTCCCTTTAGTTGTGCATAGATTATTAGTAGTTGAATAAGGTGGTTGTAAAAAATCTTTATTCTTTGTTGATTATTTCTATCGTATTTGATCATATGAAGGGAGAGAAGGTGTTCTCTAAGATTGATATAAATTTAAGATATCCTTAGTTGCAAATAGTAGAGGAAGATGTCCTTAGGATAATATTTTTGTACATTTTATGAACACTATGAGTTTAAAGTAGTGGTCCATTTATATTATAGGTCTTATTAACATGGTGTTTGACACATACCTTGATTAATTTGTCCTTGTATTTCTAGATGGCATCTTAATTTATTCAATATTAGAGGAGCATGAGTGTCATTTATTATAGGTTTTATAGTGTTTTTTTGAGACCTAGTTGTATGGTAACTTGGAAAAGTGTTATTGATTCTAGTCAAAGGTGCATTACTTGGGTCATGCCATATTTGATGTGGTCATCTTAGTTGATCCCTTAAATATTCATTCTATTGTGGAATTATCTACATATATGGGTTGGAATTATGAAGTTGGATGATGATAAATAACACTAAAAGTGATATATGATACAACAATAAATGGATAATTATGATTCTTAGAGGCCTCCCCTAGTCTTGTTGACCCATTTTCATGTGCATCCTTATCCTAGCTTGCTTGTTTTGTAAAGAAACCTTTTTTTACTATTCACAACTTCATGTTTCACTTGCTTTGGTCAAGTAATACAATAATTACAAAATCATAGTATTTATGATGTAAATACACTAGTGCTCTCAAGAGTGACTCAAAAAATGTGTAACTATTGTAGTAATTATGTTCTCATCATGGTTGTTTTAGAACTACCCCTTTGTATAATTAACTATTAGATTCACATTAAAATAATCAAATTCCAATTAAATAATATATCTAAGCATTACAATCAACACATGACTAATTATTTATTCAACAAGATGAGAAAGGATTAACATAGTAGTGATTACACTTGTCACATCTAGATGCAATTTGCAATAAGATTATAAATGCATTGAATGCACTAAGATGGAAATTTTACTATATTTTATCTATAATATGGTTAGCCCAATTTATTTTTCTTCATAATAAATATACTCCATCTAGATTTATATGGAGTAAGACAAGAAATTAGTAAAGATATCTTTCAAGACCTTAAAAAATTAGTTAGAAAGGGAATTGTTACTAAAATTATAGCTCTTAAGGAATGTCATAAAATAAATTGTTATAAATATTTTTTATTTTTTACTATTTCATTTGTAATGTGAATATGAGTGTGATTTGCTACCTTGAATTTAAATTACTTATGCAAATAAATAGACAATGGGCCATAGTCATGAGAATGTTAATACAAATGCAATCCCCACATGGCATGCCACCCTTAAGAAATGCACACCCAAACCCCACACTAATTAGTTGTATTGTTCAAGAAGTAAACCACAAAGGTTTAAAACATCACACTCAGATTCTAAAACAATGTTTAGTTCAAAGATCAATATTTCTTTTTTATTCAAGGGTGATGGCAAGCATCACAAAGAAGCCTTGTTTTATAAATTTATTTTTATTTGATATTATCTCTCTAAGCATAGTTACATCTTTGCTACAAAATAACATGGACCATTTTGAAAATCCAAAACATCACAATTAAATGTCAAGGCACCACATAGAGGCTCTGTATACAGTTGTAAAAAAAGTACCAAAATTGCTAATTCTTGTAAAACTCACCAAATCCACCATATTTTTTAGTATTTTTAATACTTATAAAAGTACAATTAATTGTTTATATTTTTAAGAATATACACTATTTGGTTATTTAAAAATAAAATAAAAGTGAACATTTAAAAATAAATTATATTTTATTAAATCAATGTATATAAATAATTCCATGAAATTAATTATACATTTAATTTAAATAATTATAAACTTTATAAATAAGGGAGAGGGCTCGATGGTGGAGCGAGCTCCTATTGTGGGGATAGGAGCTGACAACTTGGGCCCCACATCCAAGCAATAAAAGACCCAAGTTTTTTTTTCAAACATGTATTATAATATGATATGGCAAGTACATATTAAATCATAAAAGTGTCCAATCAATGATAGAGTGAATACTTTCCACCTTCCCAAATTTAGCTGAATGCAAATAGATATTTTTATTTGCATAATATATGCACTAATACATTAAAATCGAGTTGAAATGTACATAACCCCTTTACGTTTCAACCACCATAGATTTGACAATTGGCCAATTTGGAGATGCATTTGAACATATTACAAATAAAAATATTTCATTATTCATCCTTGGTTGACAAACTTATTGTTCCACCATGTCTGACTATACCCCTCTTTTTGCAAATTTACCTTGCAAAAATTGGAAACCAACTCTCAAGTTCACCATGCAATACAATTTTACAAAATAAGGACTCATTATTTCAACCATATTTCACAATTACATGTGATATTTAATTAATCCAGACCAAATATTAAAACACAAAACAATTTCAAATTTCTCAAACCAACTTTCAAATCAACTATAATTAATCTTTCCAATCTAAATTTCTAACCTCTCAAATCACATTTATACATACCTTTCATAACCCAATTCATATCACTTCTACCATTAATTCCAAGTGTGCAACCTCAAATTCCCTTAAATAATTCAAATTTCTCCACTTGCTTACAAATGCCTACTTATACAAGTTACCAAAGATGTGCATTGAATATTACCCTTATTCAAATTTCAAATTTCACAGTTTCAGTTTCAAACACCTGTTGAATACTGATTTCAGACAACTCTTGCAAACTACTTTCACACACTTGTTGTAGCTTCTAAGGTATGTATATTTTAAAGATATTTTAATATTACAATTGTATAAACCATTCAAAGTATGTTTATTATTCACAGGTATCATGATTTTCTTCAGAAACACTTGCATATACGTATCATTCCACTTATCATCCTTAGTTTACATATACACAGTTGACCAAAAGATAGGTGCATAAAACCCTTAATAGTTGAGTATATGTTACCCTCAAATGCTATATAAATATATATTGTAGAGATAGATAATTGATGTTTCATATAGCCTTGTTCATTTACATTTAAATGAATTAGATGTATGGTTTATTTATTGTAAGTTTATTGTTCATAAACCATTCAATGTATGTTTATTATTCATACATATCATGATTTTCTTTAGAAACAGTTGCATACATACGTATCATTCCACATACCATCCTCAGTTTACTGATACACACAATCGGCCAAAAGATAGGTGCATGAAACAATTAACAGTCGAGTATATGATACCCTCAAATGATATATATATATATATATATATATATATGTATATATATGTATGTATATATACATATATATACATACATATATATACATATATATATATATGTATATATACATACATATATATACATATATATATATATGTATGTATCTATACATATATATATATACATATATATATATATGTATGTATATACATATATGTATATATATGTGTGTGTGTGTGTGTGTGTGTGTGTGTGTGTGTGTGTGTGTGTGTGTGTGTGTATGTATGTGTGTGTGTGTGTGTGTGTGTGTGTGTGTCACAAAGATAGATATATATGGTAGAGATATATAAATTGATGTTTCCTATAGCCTTCTTTATTTACATTTAAATGAATTAGATGTATGGCTTGTTTATTGTAAGTTTATTGTTCATATGTATCATTATTTTCTTCAGAAACATTTTCATACATATGTATCATTCCACCTATCATCCTTAGTGTACACATACACATAGTCAACCAAAAGATAGGTGCATGTGTAGACATGTAAAAATGACCTAACACATATCACACATCTTGAATGACATTTTTTCCATTATCGACATCATTATCATTAATCTAATTGCATTTCACATCATTTTCACTAATTAATCCTATTTTCCTCTATTAACTGAATAATCTTAAATTATTTAATTAATTCACTATTTCATCATTAATCTAACTTTTTTCCTCCTGATTAATTAAATTAACACAAGTTATTTAATTATGTCACTAATATACCCTATTCATATAAATCAATTAAATTTTTATCATTAATAATTTAATTAAATGACTTTCCCCTTTCTAAACTTGAATAATTAAATCAATTATTTGAAATCATTTGACATAGTCAACAAGAAAATACAACTTTATTTGTTAAAGTCAAACATGAATTGCACATTCATCTCCTAATATTAATTAATTATTCAATTAATTAATTTTCCTTACCCTCTTTTTGATTGAGAAAATCACTGTCACTGATTTCTCACTCTAATTGGTTTTAACTAACTCATCTATTCTTCAATCCCACTAACCACTCCATCTGATTCTTCAATCCCACTAATCACTCAACTTGATTTCTTCAATCCCACAAAATATGCAATCTAATTCCTTTGATTATGCAATTAAAATCCTTAATTGGATCATTCAGAGAGGCTAACTGGCCAATCTATTTCCTCTCAACAGTTCTCAGCCGTCGATCATAATATTTTACTATTAAATCTTGATCGTTTATCTCAAAATAGGAAATCTATAAAATAATCTTCTAGTTTCTCACAAATCATCTAGAATTTTCATAGCGAAGCACTGAGCAAGTAATTCTTGAGCATATTAAGAGTTATTGTCATCATATTCTAGTTCACCATTAACACACTTTGAATCTTTTGCAACACATAATGGAGGCTTTGTATTGATTCAAACACAATCCAACATTAATACAAATACAACTTAGACATTGTATTTTAAGACTTGTTTTGCTTTGAATTCATTTAAGTTTCTTAATTGCTTATTTGGTTTAATTCATGGCTTTACATTTCACATTTCATGAGTATGGGTTTGGAATTTAATCTTGTTTTGAATTGATTTGGTTTAATTGATTTGTTGTTTTCCTATTCTTATTTCCCCCCTTACATTAATTGGCATGCCCGTGGGACCCCGATCCTCAACACTAATCTTTTGACAAGTTTTTGTGAGCAGTTACAGGTTTCGAAACGCTAATGTCTTTTGTAGGAAACAATATTGATAATTGAAATGCAAAAGTTCTAGAATCTTCACGTGCTTGTTTTCACATTTTTATTGTGGCTATACTTTTTTCAACCACTATTGTACTAAACAAACACGCTAGTGATTTTTCAACTGATATTGTCTATTTCATGGTTGTAGGTTTCTAACAAAGTTGATTTTGACAAGGTTGCTATTATCTTAAATAGGTCCATAGTTGTACTTTTCTTGACTGCTATTGCCTAACTTGGCCACTATTGTTCTAGAGAAACAGTTCGCTACTGTACCAAACATATTCATTGTTGTTCTATTTTTCATTATGTTTCAATCTGTAAGTATTTTTCTAATTTTTTCAATTTTCCTAACCCTAACATTTGATTGTTTGATTTTGTTTGGGAGGTTCTAACATTGTTGGTGCAACCCTTGTAGGATTATGACACGTTTTCCATAAGAATGACTAACAATTTGATTGCAGAGTTGGTGAACAGTCCAAGGCCATTTAAATTTTTAAGCTTTCTTATTAAGACACATTTCAATTGGTGCTTTTAAAATTGAACCTAAAACTCTCACATTTCAATTAGTGCTCATAAAATTGGACTTACAACTCTCATATTTCAATTGGTGCTTAAAATTGAACAAGGGAAATTTCATATTTTTCTTTGGTGCTTAAAATTAAACATGGAAAATCTCATATTTTGTTTGGTGCTTAAAATTGAACAAGGCAAAAATCTCATATTTCATTTGGTGTTCTTAAAATTGAACAAGCAAAGCTCACATTTTATTTTAGTGCTCCTAAAATCAAATGTTTTTCATTTTGACGTTGTTAAAAGACAAACGTAGTTTCATTTGTTGAAGCAATTAAGACGAACAACACAATTAGAAATATCAAATTGGTGCTATAAAATTGAACAAATCATTTCTACTTTGCAAATTGATGTCTTGCTTGAAGTCTAAAACACTTTGAAATTGGTGTACCTAAAAATCGAATTGGCATCTTTACACATTTTACTTTTTGGACTTAAAAAGAAACTAGTATGAATTGTATACAGTGTTCACCGTGCTTGGAAAAACAAGTGTGTATCCTCTCTCCTCATGTCTTTTGACAATCTTGGGTGACAAAAATCACTTTGGGTTTCACAATCATTTATTTTCAGCATCACCTTTAGATTGGTCATGCTTAAGAGACACATCCCTAAAGGAGAAATTGAAGGCGAATCAAAGCGGAATTTCCCTCAAGCTGCTATATAAATGATTTTGGTAAAATCCAAGATTTAACTAGTATTGGCTTCAATTGTGTGGTGTCATTTAGAATGGGGAGGCACCTTTGTGTATAAATTCCCCTAGTAGGAGTGATTAAAGTCTTAAGTGGCTTACTATGTGCTCATCGGGTATCAGTCCCTTGAGCAGTGAGTAAGAGCTTTAAAGTAGTTTTACCCACCTTTTGATTGAGATATTCTACTTGGTGACACTTTAGTGTAAGAGATGCACACCATACTTTGAAGAACTTTAATCACCATATGGACTTCCTTGAATTGCGACATAAATCCATGACTTAGCATAAGTTGCTTGTATCTTTTCGGGGAGAGGGTGATTGGGTCATCCTTCCATTCCTGGAGGCCCATATCTATCCATTCTCACAAGACTTAAGTGTATACATCTAGAAGGGTGTCCCTACCTTACTTCGAAGGAGCTTCCAAGTTGTGGGTTTGAAAGTGTCGCCATTGGCCAATTTGACCTTAAGGATAATATTGCTTGATATGGTTCGATGTGGTTACTAGTTTAAACATGGGTTGATTTTGGCCTCTTATCATTAAAAAATTATGGTCAATATTATACACTTTGATTGATGTTCTTTATCACTTTCCAAATCTTAGAACAATATTCTTAAAACAATTAGATCAACCAAATATCTCAAAATTGTAAACTTGTCCAATCAACTGCTATTAAACAAAACTAGAAAATTTGGAAATAGGGCCGCTATTGATGTTCCAATTGCTTTGTCTTGAACTTGGCCACTACTGTACTAAATTTTGGCCGTTGTTGTCCTAAGTTTCAGCCGCTACTATCCTAAAGATTGACACTTTTGACAAAATTTCCACTATTGTCTTCACTATTTCACTAGTCAAGAAAATTGAAACAAATACCACTTTTGATAAACTTGCCGCAGTTGTCCTAAAAAATAAACCACTAATGTCCTAAACAAGGCCACTTCTGTCAATATTACTGCTATTTTTTCTCAGTTACTAGTCACAAATTGAAATAGAGACCGCTATTTCTCAAAGTTTTACCATTGTTGTCCAATATTCCAACCACTACTATTCTAAAAAAATATCTCTATTGTCCTAATAGAGACTGGTACTATCCTATTTTCTTGTGCAAATTAGAAATTGATCCTAAATTAGTTATCCATCATCATTTGAGACAAAAAGAGTCAGGCCTACAACAATTCATATCTGCATCTTTCCATATCCATTTGCAAATCAAAAACATCAACCTAGTTTTAGGATTCAAATCAAACATAATAACTTGGATTATCCTCTTGCTCTTAATTTCTAAGATATTAACATTTTCTTGCAACCTCAAGGCTAGTACAAGTATATTATCAACACACCCTTTAGAAAAATAGAGTAAAATATTGATCCAAGTTTTGTACACTTTGAGTCCCAAAATTAGCATCATCTCAAAGCATCCACCAAACATGACTCATACTTTAGGGTCTTGAGTATCAAAATCCATAGCAAACCATCAACACCTTTTCATTTCATAATTAGTGATCACAAAAACTCCCAAAGGTCTTAAACTTGTTTATGAAAACCATGAGATCCAAACACAAGTAAAAGATGGAAGCCAACAAGGGTAGTTCAAGTACACCCATGAAAAACACCACTAATGAGGAAACCCAACCATGGGGTTACAACCCAAATGACCTTACAACTCCTCAAAGAGAACCCACATTCAAAGCAACACAAAATCAACCACCTAGTAATGAGGAATTACTCCTTCGACACCAAAACATGATTGAAAGTCAAAATTAGCTTCCAACTTCCAAGGAAATGATCATAGAAGAATACAATAGTGATAAAGAACTTACTGATGAAAAAATATTAGAGTACTCCCAAGATCCTAAGATGCAAAAGCTTATGGACAAAAAACATGGGAAGAATGCAAACTCATATTTCCTCACATTAGCACAAAGTGGTGCTAAACTACCCATAGACTTCAATTTGGACATTCTAAAAGATCCAAATATTATTCCACTAGGAGATCAAACAGTAGTTAGACAAGTACCAAAACCAATGATGAATCCCAACATACCACCCTTGTTTTCACAAAACAATGATCAACCTAAAACTCAACCTATGGATAATCCACTATTTAGGCTGCCATCCCAAATTGAGCACGCAGTGGTAGCACAAAAATATCAAGGAAATACAACCCAAAGCATGCCACAACACAACACTATGCAAAGCATAGGAAGCCTTGAAATGGACCAACAAAGTAGAAACCCATCACAAGGGCAACACATGCCACAACAGACATCATATATTGACCCTTCCAACAACACACAATATCAAAAAGACCAATCACAATAAATTCCACAACAAGGTGTACCCAAAACAAACTACCAAGCTACCCTTCAACATAATCCGCAACAACAAGAAGCACCCCAAACAAACTACCAAGGTACCCTTCAAAAAAATCCACAACAACAAGGTGTACACCGAACTTGAACTAATAAGGTACCCTTCAACAAAATCCACAACAACAAGGCATACCACAAACTTACTACCAAGGTACCTTTCAACAATAAAATCTAAAACAACAAGATGTACCCCAAATGAACTACCAAGGTACCTTTCAAAAAATTCACCACAACAAAGTGTACTACAAACAAACTACCAAGGTACCTTTCAACAATAAAATCCACAACAAGGTGTACCACAAACGCGCTACCAAGGCACCCTTCAAAATCCCCAACAACATAATGTACACCAAACAAACTACCAAGGTACACAACATCAAGGTATGCCCCCAATGCATCATCAAGGAATCCCTCAAAAAAATCCACAACACCAAGGGATACGACAAATTCTCTACCACGATATAACCCAAATGCAACATCATGGTATTCCACAAACACAAACTCAAACTCTTAGTCCATAACAACAAGGTATACCTCAAACACAATACCAAGGTATCCCTCAAAATCAAAATCAAGGAGTTCAAAACATTCAATACCAAGGAACACCTCAACATCAATATCAGGGTGTACCACAGACTCACCATACCTCCAAAACGCAAGGACCTAAGCTTCCTTACACACAAAATGGTCCTCAAAGTCCCATAACTACACAATATCCCATTTTTGACCAAACAAATGTCATGAGACAACAGAGCTACAATGCACAAAATCCTCAAGCAAACACACCAAACAACAACATAAATGTGCAACTACAAACACTCAATCAAAGAATATCAGACATACAAATTGGAAAGCCAAGGAAGAGCTATGCTCTATAAGATATTTGTCCATATCCTTTTGATCAAAACTTAGCTATGATACCTTTCCCCAAGAATTTTGAAATACCAAAATTTGATAAATATAGGGGGAAAGGAGATCCAATAGAGCACGTGTGTGAGTTTTCAGTTACTTGCATGGAATTATAGTGCAATGATACCTTTTAATGAGGCTTTTCCCATGAAGTCTCGATGGGACCACTATGGAGTGGCTCTCTCGTCTCCCACCTAATATCAAAAAATTTGATGAATTGTTAGATAAATTTGTCAACCATTTCTCGTATAGCATAGAACATGGCATTACAATCACCGATGTTTATAAAAGCAAACAAACTCAAGGTGAGTCATTTGTTTCATATCTACAAAGATGGAGACACAAAGCAAGCAAATATAATGGCCCGTTCTAGAGAAACAACTTGTAGACATCTTTATCTCCAATGTGTACACACAAACACATTAATTACCAACTCATAGTGTTGTGCCCTAGCAACTTTGAAGAGACTATTGAAAAAGGCTTGTTAATTAAAAGAGCTCTTATTGCAAGGGGAGTAATTAAACTCTACAACCCTAAGGATCAACCTTCTAGCTCAAACAAAAAACTGAAGATATGGGCTAAGAACAAAAATGTAACCAATGATGAAGTGGTCGATGCTAAGGTTGTACGAAACATACAAACTCCCAATGTGCCACAAAATCATATTCAAACAAATCAACAAAACTACACTCCAAAAAACGTAACTAACAACCAATGCAATTATCAATAGAACAACCAACTCAGTTATCCCTAGAACAACCAACAACAAAATCAAGGACAAGATAACGAAAGGAGGTTGCCAAGGAAATATGACCAACCTCAAAGAAAATTTACTCCATTGGGGGAATCCCTTGAGGTATTTATGCACAAACTAGTCCAAAAAAACCTCATCATAATTTTAACAAAAGAGAAAATTATGAGGAGCCAAACTTCAAACCCCCTTAGTCTAACAAGAATGACTGATGTGAATTTCACAAAATCAAGGGGCATAGCACCAAAAATTGCACGAGGGTCAAAAACATCATGCAAGACCTAATAGAAAAGGGAGAAGTTGACATAGAACATTGTCCTGGAAACAAAGACTTAATGATCTACAAGGATCCAATCCCTGACCATTCTAGGGGAAACAACAAGGGTAAAGAGAAAGATTATCATAAAGCCAACTTTTCCTATGAAAAACTCATAGGGAACATCTCTCACTATGATCATACCATCCAAGTTGTAACCATACTAGGCGAAAATATTAAGTGTAACATAACTACATGAAGAGGAAGAGTTACAATCCAAGGAGCCCCACCCCAAGTAAAAGCCACAAGTAATTGATCAAATGACTACAACATTATGGAAGAACTTAAGAAAATTCTTGCATTAATTTCCATCCTTGAGCTTTTGAAGTTGTCGCTAACACACAAAGAAATCTTGGAGAAAGACCTTGTCAAAACATCAATCCTGAATTACCTCAACATAGATTAGTTTCAAGCCATGGTTGGTAATATCACCTCCACCCATCATTTAGTATTTTCTGAGAAAGACCTTCCACAAAAATATTTCCACAATCAAGCTTTCTATCTAGAAGTTTGTATCCATAAACACAAAGTCAAGAGAGTATTGATAGATAACGGTGCAGGCCTAAACATTTGTACCCTAAAAATAGTGAAAAAACTAGGATATTTTGATGACGTGATTGATAAAAACAAGAGCATCATCATCAGAGCTTATGATGACATGGAGCTAAATTCAAAAGGAACAATTAGACTGCTAATTCAAATTGGGCCAACAATAGCAGAGACAACATGTCAAGTGTTGGATCTTGAGCTACCACATAACCTTCCTTTGGGATGACCATGGATACATGCCTTACAAGCAATCCCTTACACATTTCATCAATGTCTAAAATTTCCTTATAATGATAAGGAATTTATTGTATATATCAATCCCAAACCTTTTCATTATTATGCTAAATTGGAGGAAAAGTACAAAAAGATTCTTCAAATACCCAACAACGATATATCTTTCCACTCCTTTTCATACGTTGACCCATCATCAATACCTTCATCCTCCACTACATCTTCATTAATTGAGCCACCTAAATCTGATCTCAAGATCCAAGTACTTGACAAGGGTTGTGGGGAATACCACTTCAACCAATCCTTTTGCATTGGAATGCTTCCTACAACACCAAATACTTATGGAGGACTGAAAGAGATCGAACATGTTCAAGCTATTATAATGGAAGTCAAGCCCACCATTTTCACCAAGTGGGGAGAAATGAAAGGTGAAGAAGTGTGTGAAGAAGACCTCTCTTCATAGATTTACAAAGAAGGATGAAAACAACCACTACCTCCTCTTCCTATTGATGAAAATAGTAAAGGATACCAGATAGCAAAAGCATGGGGTTCACTGGACAAGGTAGAAGAGAACCAATTATTATAGAAGAGCACCCAAAGAATCTTGGAATAGGATATGGTTCATCAGATAAGACTACCACAAGTACCAAAAGCACCTCTTGTGAGGAAGGAGCTACTTCTACCACTATTGAGACATCAAATAATTGTGAACGTCTAGACGACTACTTGTATATCCAAAACATGTTTGAAAACCTCAATGTAAATACCATCACTGTCTAACCTGCATCTGATGATGACCATATTGAAATAGATTCCAATGAATATGAATGGGATTCTCTAGACTCCAGTGAGTATAACTTGGATACCTTATGGAACTTGGATAACACTGGTACCTCAACCCTAGCTACAACCTTCATTAGCTTTGCTGATACCAATGAAAAGCTACCCTTACTTTAACCATAATTAATAGACTGGGACCAACAACATCATACACCTATTTTGGACTCATTCCAGAATGATGAGGCTATTGTAGAGTTCATGGGACTTCGAAACGATATACCGCAAGGAGATCATAAAGCATGGTTTGTAATGGAGCTAGATCAAGGAGCGCATTTTGGAGGGGAGATTGTGTCTTCCACTCACAAAAATAAACTAAAAAATTTAAAAATAAAAAAGAGGTCCCCTAAAGAAAACCACGATGTGGCTTTATTAGATCAAGAAAAGGGAAAAACAAAGGACGCATTTGAGGGTGAAAACCTCTCTAAGGCACCTGAAGATGGAGGATTCAATCTCCCCACTATAAAATATAAAGAGAAATCATCACCTTAGTTGAAGACTCTGAACCTATCAACGTCGACACAACAAAAATTACCAAAAGTAACATATCATGTAGCATCACTTGATCCTGAGAAAATGGAAAACTTCTTGGCATTGATCAATAAGCGAAAATAAAATTTGCATGGACATATGCAGGCATGCCAAGGATAGATCTAGCTTTGGTAGTACATCACCTAACAATGTTTCCTGTAGCTAAACCAGTCAAACATAAGCTACACAAAATGCACCCATAAATAGCACTCTTGGTCAAAGTAGAACTCTAGAAACTTCTAGACATGGGCTTCATTAGACCCATTGACTATCTTGAGTGGGTATCTAACCTTGTAACTGTGTCAAAGCCCATTGGGGGCATATGGATCTACACCAAATTTAGGGATCTCAACAAGGCATGCCCGAAGGATGAATTCCCTCTACCCAACATCAACATGATTTTGGACCTAACAGTGGGCATGAAATTCTATCACTGATGGATGACTTCTTTGGATACAATCAAATAAAGATAGCTCCTAAAGACCAACATAAAATGGCTTTCACCTATGCATGGGGAACCTTCTACTGAAATGTCATGCCATTCGGTCTAAAGAATGTAGGGGCAACCTACCAACAAACAATGACCACCATTTTCCATGATTTTTTGCATATCACTATGGAGGATTATGTGGATGACATATTAGAAAAATACATCAAAAGAGAAGATCATTTGGCTAACCTAGCAAAGGTATTTGACATGCTAGAGGAATACAACTTGTGTCTCAACCCAAAGAAGTTCATATTTGGTGTGACTTCTGGAAAAATATTGGGTTACACTATATTAGAATTGCCTCCTCCAAAAATATTGAAGCAGTTGAGAAGTCTGTAAGGTAAACTACATTCCATCAGGAGATTCATCGTATAGTTAGCAGAAAAGTGCCATCCATTTACCCATTTTTTACTACATAAAGACATAACATTCAAACGGGATGGAAGATTTAATCAGGCTTCCCAACAGGTCAAGGATTATTTGCTCACTCCTCCAGTGCTAATGCCTCCAATTCAAAATAAGGCAATGATCTTGTATGTATCTACAACACCGATAGTGTCAGGAGCTCGGTTAGCGCAACTAGATGACAATAGGAAAGAGGAGTATATTATATTAGTCGAACCTTGGTGGGATATGAATTAAACTATATGCCCATAGAAAGAGCATGTCTATCTGTCATCTTTGCAACATAGAAGCTAAGAAACTACATACTAAACAGGGAAGTAAAGTTGATATCAAAAGTGGATCCCTTAAAGTATCTATTAGAAAAGGAATCTCTAATAAGGAGGATCACTAAGGGGGTAATGATACTTAGTGAGTTTGACATAGAGTATTGACAGAAAAGCCATAAAGGGCCAAATACTATCAAATCAACTAGCAAACGCATCAATGGAAAATCATTAGCCTCTAGTATCACAATTCCCAGATGAAAGCATACTTCTAATAGAACAGTCAAGTCGTTGGAACTTGTACTTTGATGGGTCCCACACTCAACACAACTCAGGGGCTGATATCTTATTTCTCACACTGTAGGGAGATAGTATACCCAAGGCTTATAGGATTTCTTTTCCATTACCAACAACATTTCTGAATATGAAGTGCTCATCACTGGATTGAAGATGGTTGTAGAATGGAGGATAAAGGAACTATAGGTTTGTGGAAACTCCCAACTAGTAATAAGGAAAGTAAATGATGAATATCGAATGAAGGATGATAAGCTAATTCCATAAAAAAGAATGGTTGAAAGTTTCAAGAAGTACTTTGTTGTCATCACCTTTGAACAGGTTCCCATAATCAATAATATAGTAGCTAATGCTATGGAAACAATAGGTTCATTCCTAGACATACCACAAAACATTCCCAAATATGAATTCCTCATGGAGCAACTACTTATACCAACATTTGATATCCTAGAATCAGAACTTGTCTGTGATGTTGTTGGTCATAACTCACCTTGGTACCAAGATACGCTTTCCTATATCCAACATGGTATAATACCCCTCGACTTAATGAAAAACCTAAAGAAAACCTTTGTCCATAGAACTTTTCGATTCACTATCCTGGGAGATACCCTATACAGACGAAGTCTAGAAAACACATTACTCTGATGTCTTAATGTGGATGAAGTGCAAACCGCCTTACAAGAGGTGCATGAAGGTTTTTGTGGGTCTCACTCTAGCGGACCTGATCTAGTACAAAATTTGTTGAGAACATGGTATTATTGGCCCTCAATGGAACAAGAATCCATTCATTATTCAATAAAGTGTGACCAGTGTCAACAACACAGTGATCTTGTTCATGCACTAGCACAGGAGCTACGACCTATAACAACACCATGGCCTTTCTCGTAGTGGGGACTTGACTTGATAGGTAAGATATCTCTTGCTTCATCCAATGGGCATAAATTTATCATAACTACAAGAGAATACTTTACAAAGTGATAGAAGCTATTCCATTAACCTACATCACAAGAAAGAAAATATCCATACTATCATAACGGATACTATGCTTAATCCAATGGGCATTGAATTATTTGATGTGTCGCTATGGAATTCCCAAAACTATCATAATGGATAATGGAACCCCATTCAAGAACCAAGATGTTCATGAACTTTGTTCAAATTTTTCTATCCAACACCGACTCTCAACCTCATACTACCCCTAAGGAAATAGTCAGGCTAAAGCATCCAATAAAGTCATTCTAAAAATATTGAAAAAGACTGTTAATGACACCGACTATGATTGGAATTTACAACTAAATCCATCCTTATGGGCTTATCGAACCAGCATCTACACACCTACGGGTGCCACACCTTTTTCCTTGGTCTATAGATCTAAAGTGATCCTACCTATTGAATTCGAGATCACCTCATTGTGAGTATCCCTAAAAGGCATGGTCAATAATGAGGAATATTAGGTGTCCAGATTGAATGAGTTGGAACTCCAAGATGAAAGGTGTTTGAGCACATTAAACCATATTAAGGTTCATCAAAATCGGCTCAAACAAAGCTACAACAAAAAGATAAAAATAGAAACTCTCAATTAGGTGACTTGGTATCGAAAGAAAATCAAAAGATCCAACTAAATCAAGATGAGAAGGGGAAGTTTGAACCAAACTGGTTAGGTCCTTTCATCATAATAATAAGCTATGGCTCTGGAGGTTATCAGTTGGCTACTCTTGAAGGAGAACCTTTAATTGAACCTTTGAATATAATCCATCTCAAAAAGTTTTATACTTGAACACATCATAATATCCTAAGAAAAAAAGCTAAAAAGGAAAAAAAATCAAAAATCAAGAAAAACAGTAAAGAGAAATAAAATGTTCTTTAAGTGGAAACCGCCTTGTGGCACTTCTAGAACTAATATTGTAGTGAAAACCTAGAAAATAGGCATTACGTTTGAATAAGACCTACATCTCTATCTTCAACACTATCTGTAACATTCATCACATCCGTCTTATAATAAAATGTGCAAGCAACCATGGCTCGATGATTGATCAAGTGTTGAACCTTGTTGCACTGTCAAAATCCATCTCCCCTAGTAAACATAATCTTGTCCCGAACTAGGCACAAGCTTATTGAAACTAGTAGTAGATTGGATCCTTGTATATCTCATCGCTATCAAAAACCATAAAAAATAAAAAAATCCAGAAAATAAACAAAATTTTTAAAAAAGTAAAAAACATCAAATCCCAAAAGCATTTTATGCTTTGAGTCAACACCAGTTGAATTACTTTGTCTCTACGCATATGACATAGGCAAGGCTAATTGCTAATCAGCCCTTGAGGCCCTAGGTCAGTCCCCTTAGGTGTCCATCATGGTCTTTAAATTAATAAAAAAATCAAAAAAATTCAAAAAATTAGAAAAGTCAAAAGTATACTTTTATCAAACAAGCAAACTAAGAGCCTTTGTGTGTATAACGTAGGCAAGGCCATCAATGATGAGCCATCGAGGCCCTAGGTTAGTCCCCCAAAACAAAACCAAAACATTCAAATATCTTATCAAAATGCAAAAAACATTCATAAAATACAAAAAACTCCAAAAACAAGGTCACTCAATACAGTCAAACTATGATGTCTCTGCATTCGTCATGTAGGCAAGACTAATCTATGATAAACCCCCTAGGCACTAGGTCAGTCCCTTTAGGTCCCCCTATTTGTTTATGAATCTCCCAAAAACAACATCAAATAATTCAAAAAATTACAAAATGTCCTATCTCCATTGTCACGTATCCACAATAAGCTTTCCATTCATAATAAACAATCATCACCTTCAACCTTTGATAGAGCAATCGACAAACAAAAACAAACATCAAAATAAAAACTTGCAAAGAAAATATTGATGACTTGATCATCATCAGACTAAAATAATGCCTAAGTGTTCAACTACCTACCTATCGATTATTCATCATCAACATCCTAACGTATGCCTTAATGGATAAAACATTCCTACAATAGTCATCACTAAAGGATAACATCTTGAGACATCAAACAACTATGGCAAGTGATACTGCATTTTTTTTTATCTTTTTATGATCTATCTTTTTAATTTATCTTAAATATCACATTCCCAAGATCTCTCAAGGATGTCCATTAAGGATTTAGAGAGGAAGGAATAGAGATATGGATTGTCGATTTCTATTTGTTCTATTTGTTAGATGTTTTTGTGATACTACCATGGTGAATACTTGCTTTTTTCTATGTGTGGAATTTGTTTTGAGGAAATTCGTGTAGTAGTTGCATGTTAGGTACTCCACACCTCTCTGTGTAATTGGTCTGAAATGTTTTGACACAACTCAACCATACACTCTAACAGGGTTTCTGTATGTTTGGTATGAGAAATAATATTCTTTGTTTGTAGATTAAAAGTCCATGCAATAGATACAAAGCCACCTTGGTTGTTAATACCTTGGTGCATCGTGTCTATTTGCTACATCAATAAGGATTGCTAGAGATATGAAGCCTCTGTGAAAGAAAAAGAAAACTCATCAATAACTAATAACATCAAATTTCTATCCATATTCAAATCATACTAAGACTTCTTCTAACAAATCCATCCCACATCACAATATCATTAGTACCACATGCATCCTCCATCCACAAAATCATCACTATATATCATCAACCATCACATACATCATATAGAAACCCATATATACATAATATATCATCATCCATAGTATGCATCATAAATCATACATCCATCCATGTCATATAAATGCATCAAAAAAGTACAAAAATACATGAGCATGTATATCATCATCCATAATCATTCATAATCATCTCATAACACATAAAAAGCCACATTAGAGCATGGTATATATCATATATCATAAAAAATGAGAATGTCATATACATCATTAAGTAGCATGTGTGATATCCAAATACATAAAAAAATACATATATGCAAGGCCTCAACTGGGCCGACAAATGTATATACAAAATATCACATCCATATAAAGTCTCTAAAGTAATAAACATCATATAAGATCAAGTACAACTTAGCCCTGCTAGTTGTCTCATGGAGGAGATCCATGTTGTTGTTGGCTCTGATGAGGAGAGGGCTATGGGATAACCAGAGACTAATGTGGCTATCTACTGATTGTCCCCTAGACCCTGCACCTGTCTATGTACTAGGCTCTCTGAAATGAGGTCGTCTCTGCACCCTCAAAATAAAGGCCTCGTATAATGTTTGATAGTAAGTACACCACTACAAAAAATCTTCCCGCTTAACCAAATACTGAGCAAGGGGAACATAGGAGGCAAGTGAAATCTCTACAACTCGTCTCTGGTGCCACTTTGTGGCCAACTCCTGCTTGAGGGAAAATATCTCCTATCAAAATCCATCTCTCTTAGCAATAAGAACAACCAACTGACCCTCAGTGGCCTTCCTTCGTGCAATCTCCACATCCCTATCAATAACCCGAGCATCCTTATCTATAGTCAACTAGGCTATTTGTGTTGCTGTTGCATCTTCCTATGGGGCAGGACCCTGCGGTGCCGGTTGATCTTGTTGCATCTGATCATGCTTCTATCCATCATGTACATCATGCCCATCATCTTGATGATCTTGAGCTTTGTCCAACTACTCTACAATGATACACATCCTCTGACGATCACCCCTCTGACCTATAATGAAAACCACTCTCTGCACCTATCCCATGACTGGCTTGATGCCAACAGGATTTGTAAAACATAGAGGAACATGGTAGACCCACCACTAATCATTATCCTAAGTAGTGTCGAGATCAACTAAACACACTGCCTATCCCCATCCAAATGGGGCAACTCCCTGGAACTCTACCACAACATTAGTAGAAGAGGAATGTGGCCCCCACACCCTCACCTCTCAAGCTGTCCACCTGAAATATTTGTGGTAATCATTGGTGAACCGTGTATGGTGCTCTTCAAACTAACGGAGAACCTGATCAGATAAGTAACGCTCAAGAATAGAATCCACACAAAATATAAGCCACCATGTCTAACAAAAATAGGGAAGTTGCTCCATATCATTGTGCCAAGCCTCATAGCCTTGCCATGGCCTCCAAAAAAACACAGACATATCATCAAAAACACCTCACCAATAAGGTAATCTCCCGGGCTAGGTGTAGTGCATGAAATCTAAATAATGGTAAGAGTATGGATCCTCTAGATCCCAATCCATAACATCATTTGGCCTCATCACTGGGATATGCTCCCAGGCCCACACATGCAATAGTGTCATCCCTACATAAATAGCCATGCTGCCACGATAAGCATCCTTGTGCATGTCTCTATACAAATGTGCCAAAAGACACAAGCCCCACACATACCTCGTATCGTGCTCCATCATCTACTCAATGCAAATGCCCTAGCCAATAGGAAAATGCCTACCTCTATGATCAGGCACCACAAGCCCCATGATCAACCCAACTAATACCATGGATATCAGATCAACGTTGTTAACAAATGGAGACAAATATATCTCTAAGTCCACCACCTGTAGTTTCCTAATTCCAAGAACTCGCTGCATGGCGCAGGTACCTTGTCCAACATCATAAGTCACTAGCTCGCCATGGATAGGGATGCAAAGAATCTTCCAAACATCCTCCAATGTAATGGTCACCTTGCTGGTCGATAGGTGGAAAGATGACGACTCTGAATGCCATCCTCTACAAGGGTGGTCATCATCACGCTATGACATCGAATCTCAGGCATGTAACATATGCAACATAGACCCACATCCTCAAGGAAATATCTCTCCACCTCGAAGAAATCAACGATCAGGTTGAACAACTGTCGTGGTCATCACTCCCTAAAATAAAGCGGTTTGAGAACTACCTACAAACATTCAACCCACGATATTAAGAATTTGCTAGAAAATCATATCATGAACCTAAGACTACAAGAAAATTGGCTAAATCATTTAGAATTGACAATAGGGACCACTTTTTTTACTATAGCGGTCAAGAAAAATGATAGTGGTCCTATTTTTGACATTAGCAATCATTTTGAACAATAGCAAAAAAATTGACAAAAGCAAGTAGATTTCACGATAATACAAAAAAATGACAAAAGCAGTCATTTTACAAAGAGAAAAAACAATAGTGCACATTTTAAATGATAGTAGTAAACAAAAGCGAGCAAGTTTTATGATAGTTAACAAAAAAAGTGATAGTGCTCAAGATTCACAAAAGTAGTAAAAACAAAAAGTATGGAAGCGGTAAAATCAAGACAAAAGCGAAAAATTCACGAAATTTCCGCTATCGTTAAATTTTTTTTCTAGCATTAATTACACAAACGAAAAAAGATGAAAATAGGAACATAAGTGATACATACCGTGATGCCTGCGCTAGCTAGCCTCCCGAAGTCACGAACTACCTCTGCACGGTGTGGGGCACTTGGAATCCTCGACATTACTACTCTACAATGTTAAAAGCAAGATCTCTAGAGTCAAGAATTCAATAAATGCTAAGAGTGCAAATGAGGAAAAATGAACCCTAATTTCCTATTTTTACCCCTCAAACCCTAATTTTTTACCTTGGAAACCCTCTTAGGTTAAAATTAGAACCCTGGAACATTTGAACTATAAATGAGAGCCATATGGCCTAATTTTTTGTCCTCTATGCATCTAAACTACATCTAAACCTTGTCGTGAGCTCAACCACAAAAATAATTTTCCAGTCAACTTGTCGAGGGGGAAGCCTAGCATCATATTATCTTTCCCCTAACCACCAAGGCACAGTGGGGCATATAAATTTTTTCAAATCTTGATCTTAACATCAATTTTTTTGAAATAAAGAAACCATTACTTTATCTCAAAGAGGGGCAAAATGTAGACATGTAAAAATGACCTAACACATATCACACATCATGAATGCCATTTTTTCCATTATCGACATCATTATAATTAATCTAATTGAGTTTCACATCATTTTCACTAATTAACCCTATTTTCCTCTATTAATTGAATAATCTTAAATTATTTAATTAATTCACTATTTCATCACTAATCTAACGTTATTCTACCTAATTAATTAAATTAATGAAGTTATTTAATTGTGTCACTACTATACCCTGTTCATCTAAATCAATTAAATTGTTATCATTAACAATTTAATTAAATCACTTTCCCGTCTCTAAACTTGAATAATTAAATCAATTATTTGAAATCATTCAACATAGTCAACAAAAAAATACAACTTTATTTGTTAAATTCAAACATGACTTGCATGTTCATCTCCTAATATTAATTCATTATTCAATTAATTAATTGTCCTCTCCCTCTTTTTGATTGAGCAAACCATGATCACTGATTTCTCGCTCTAATTGGTTAACTAACTCATCTATTCTTCAATCCCACTAACCACTCAACTTGATTCTTTAATCCCACTAACCACTCAACTTGATTCTTTAATCCCACTAACCACTCAATTTGATTTCTTCAATCCCACAAATTATGCAAATCTAATTCCTCTGATTATGCAATTAAAATCATTAATTGGATCAATCAGAGAGGCCAACTGACCAATCTATTTCCTCTCAACGGTTCTCAACCATCAATCATGATCTTTTACTATTAAATCTCGATCATTCATCTCGAAACAAGAATCTATAAAAAAATCTTCTTCTATCTCACAAATCTTCCAGAATCTTCATAGCAAAGCACTAAGCAAGTAATTCTTGAACATATTAAGAGTTATTGTCATCATATTCTAGTTCACCATTAACACACTTTGAAGCTTTTGCAATGCATAATGGAGGATTTGTATTGATTCAAATGCAATCCAACATCAATACGAATACAACTTCGACATGGTATGGAAAGACTTGTTTTGTTTTGAATTCATTTAAGTTTCTTAATTGCTTATTTGGTTGAATCCATGGCTTTACATTTCATATTTCATAAGTATGGGTTTGGAATTTAATCTTGCTTTGAATTGATTTGGTTTAATTCATTTTTTGTTTTCCTATGCTTATTTCCCCCCTTACAACGTAAAACCCTTAACAATCGAGTATATGATACCCTCAAATGATATATATATATATATATATATATATATATATATGGGGTAAAAGCACAAAGTTGTGCCACACTTTATAAAGGAAACAACCAAAACTAATCCAACTTTTAAACTTGAATCATTAAAAAATGGCATATATGTTTTGAATTTTGAGATGATGTAAACTAGTAAAATATGTATTTTTTAGTATATTTTATGTTTGTATTTTTTTTGTAAATTATTTAAAACTAGTTTTTAATAAATTAACACTATAATTTAGTTGTTGATAAAATACTGAAAAATGAAGTTGCATGAGACATCAAATATTTTATAGTAAATTTTATTTGTTTTCTTTCAATTTTTTTGTGTGTATTTATAACTTGAAACTTTAGTGCATGGATATTTTTTTTTCCAATTTTGATAAATATGTATTTTTAAATAAATATTAAAATGTGTGTGAATCAAAAAATAGTTGTTTCCATTGGACGTCAACTTTCATATTAAATATTTATCTAAAATGGAAAAAAAATATACCATCTTGAAATAGATTCTTTTATCTAGTGCAACATATTTTTTTTCAGATTTTTTAATAAGTTTTAGTATTTTCCTTGGCATGGTAATCAACCTAATATTTTGTGTTGATAACCTATTTTTACTAAAAATAATAATTAAACTATTAAAATAGATATATTTTTTAAAACTACATTTATGGATCTAGAAAAAGGTATTTTTAAATTTTAAAAAAAATGTTATTTACATTAGTAGGAGTTATTGAAACTTTAAGCTTTTCAAATAATTTTATTTTTTTTATAAATTGGACTCAATGTAGTGCTCCATATATTTTTAGCCAACAATTTTTGTTGAAAAAGTTGTGGAAGTATCTAATTTAGCTAGAATGAATCTTACTAGATCATATGTTGAAACAAAATTGATTTTCAGTTAGAAATACTTAAATTCAATTATGTTGATAAGTTGGTTAAAAGTGTGACACAAATTTGTGCTTTTACCCATAACAAAGATATATAAATTGATGTTTTCATAGCTTTCTTCATTTACATTTAAATGAATTGGATGTATGCTTTATTTGTTCTTCAATTACAATGATTTTTACATGTATGAAATGTCGTTTCAATTTATATCACAATGTTTCATAAAGGCATAAATATTTGTATTATATTGTTATTTCAAGTTTTATATAAATATCATAATGTTGTTTCAAGTTATATATAACCCCTTAACTGATATATATATATATTCCATGATCAACTAAGGGTTGTAAGAGTTAGAATTGGGGATATGATTAGTTAATGGTTGTATGCAATTCAATTTTTTGGCCAACGTGTTCTCTGTTGACGTTGACCCCTCACACAACATAACACTCACCACCATCAAACCTTCTCTTTTACTTTCAATATATGTTTGTGTGTCCATGTTTGTTGAATTGCTTCTTACACTTGGTGCAATGTAGATGAAGAATAAAGTGCAAGCTAGAACTAGGCGAGTTGTAAAGAGAGCTTGGAAAACATTACCTCCACATAAGAGAGGTGTGAGGCTACCACATAGTGAAGAGGATGAAGTTATTCCCATTCCATAGCCAATGGACCCTGTACTCCAAGTGAATGCAACTATTACAACAAATAAGGTTTCAATGCAACGAGAATGGTCTACAATTGACATGGAATCTGCCATGAGAGACGTTGAAGACAATGGAATACTAATAAGGGGGAAACAATGAAGTGGGGTCTTCCAACAACCACATTGAAAAATTGGTTGATTGGTGTTACCTCTACAAAGAGGAAAGGGCCCCCAATAATTTGGAATGAAGATGAAGAGGAAAAGGTTGTTGAATGGTGCAAGGAGATGGTCATTGTTGGCCATGGATTGGAAATTGTCAATTTTCCAAATGAGGCCAAATCCATTCAAGGATGGAGTTCTTGGTAAGTCTTATTGTACAAGCTTCAAAATAAGACATCCTGATCTGACTTTGAGGGTAACACAAGGCCAATATAGAGATTATGCACTTAATTTGAGGCCTACAGTGGTTGTGTCATTCTATGATACATTGAAAAAGGCATACACAACCAATCTATATGGTCCAATGAAGATTTAGAAATATGACGAGACATGCATTCTAGTTGGAGGAAATGGTGCAATACGAGTAATTGCAAAAAAGGGTAGAAAAAGTGTTTTCATAGATTATACCCAAGAGCCGAGAGTGGATCACTATTCTATGTTGTGTGAATGTTGTTGGATAGAAAATACTTGGTTTTTATTTGTTTAAGAGCAAAAAATAATTGAAGAACTATATAGCTAATTGTGAACCAAGTGCATGTATGGCTACTTACCCTTATGCTTGGATGACAAAAGTCCTATTCCTCAATTGCTTGCACCATTTTTTTGGTTATATACTTGGAGGTGTGTCACCCACTAATAGAAACTTGTTGATTTTTGATGGCCATGACAACCATGTTGCATTCTCTACTATTAATGAAGCAAGGTCACTAGGAATTGACCTGCTAACCCTACCAACCCACACATCTCATAGATTGCAGCCATTAGATGTTAGTATCTTCACGTCTTTCAAATCATATTTAAGAAGGAAAGAGCAACATGGACGAGTAAGTATCCAAATCTAGAGATAAAAGGGTAGAGTTGACAACACTTGGCAACGTTGCATTTTAGAAAGCATTGGTTGTTGATAACATGAAATCAGGTTTTAAAAAACATTTATTTATCCCCTAAATCCAATTTCTTTAATGGAGGATATGCAACCAAGTGACACATTTCAATTTGCTGCCCTCGAGGAAGCATCAAATACTAAAAATATTCTAAGTATATCCACTAATGGTGTGCCACAAACATAGGTTGAAGGGCCAAATGGAACACCTAATTTGGAAGACCAACATACTCCAATAGAAACTAGTTTGTCAAACCAACAATATCCAATTGGAACACCTGATTTGGATGACCAACATACTCCACTACAAACCCCTGATTTGACAGACCAACATAATGATGTAGATTTCTCTCTTTCTCTACCCAGTGCACCAAACAACCCATCATGGTTGTTGGAGGTGGCTGCAAATATTTGTATTGATTTACATGTGGATGAATACCAAAATATATCAATACGATCTCCACCAAACAAAATTGGCCCATCTACCTTACTGCATTTTTATGCTGATTGTGGAGAATGTGAACCTGCTCAATTGGGAGGTAGCAAGGAAGTGGATGAAACAATTAGTGTGGTATAGGATAAAATTTAAGAATATACCATGGAGCTATTGGGAGGCCAAATAAGTTCATACATCTCCCAATTTTTGAAATTACCAATTCATCTAGTCAAGGATAAGTCTAGTCATCTAGTTGATTATGGGATTCAACTTAGTAGACAATCCCAAATCCTCACCAAAAATGACTACATGAAGATGCTAATGGATCAAGAGGAGAGGAAGAAGGAAATTTAATAGTTGAAAGATAGGAACAGAGAAAATATCGAATAATGAAAACTATAAATAATTACCACAAGGGGCCTAAAGGACCAAATGAGAATTGAAAAAGACCTTCAATGACAAGCAGTTTAGGTACAAAGAGAACAACAAAGGAAAGAGAAGGAACAAAAAAATGAGCAACAAAGGATTGAATGAGAAGTTTCTAAAAAAAAGAGAAATGGAGAAGGCTAGAAAAGAGGTAGCAAGGGAAAGGCATATGAGCAATCCTTTAAATCTTTTTCCAGAACAATATGTAGTATTCACTAACTTTGTTTCTATTTATTGCCCCTAGTATTCCCTCGCCGCACACAAGTATTAACCAAACACAATCATGTTGCAATCCTACATATTCAAAGGCCACAAAAATGGATGATCAATTGGCTAGGCAAGATTCAGAGATGAATAACACATCAACATATGGATTTCTATCATTTGAATTCTCTTTTCCAATTTTCTTTTCATAATTGGAATGTTAGATTATTAATAGTCTTTTTGTCAATGTTTTGAAGGTGCTTAATTGAAAGAACTTGAACAACTAATATGTAATGTGTCTAATTGATGTAATTTTCAGAATACTAATAAGTTCATCTTTGTTGTTTCCATACAATGGACAACCACCCTAACATAGCTGAGTTTATGTTATCAACAATGAATGCTTCTTATCTATAGTTTTCTACTTGTTGTCTTATACTATCTTTTTCCCAATACTAACTCTTTCCCTATTTAATCCTATATGTTCACATGAAGGATATATCTTGTTGTGCATGGCATAAAACCCTTTCTAAAACCCTTATATAGCCCTTATACAACATTATGATATAATTATTTATAACCCTTTCTAAAACTAATATAGCTTGTAAAAGATTATATATAAATTGAAACAACATTTCCATACATATAAGAGTAACTATAATTGTAGAACAAACAAAGCATACATCTAATTCACTTTAATGTAAATGAACAAGGCTATATCTCATGAAACAAGCAATGCATGTTATACTATTATATCCTCAATTCTCTCTTACAACCCTTAATTGGTCTTATATATAATCAATCAAGGGGTTATCATAACTTGAAACACCATCATGATACAAATATTTATAACCCTTTCTGAAACAACATTATGATGTTTATATATAACTTAAAACAATATTATAATATAAATTGAAACCACATTTTAATACATGTAAAATTCACTTTAATTAAAGAACAAACAAACCATACATCTAATTCATTTAAATGTAAATGAACAAGGCTACACGAAACAACGACCAGCATGTAAGAGAGTGTAATTTTACAACAAACAAACTATACATCTAATTCACTTTAATGTAAATGAACAAGGCTACATGTCAAATGAAACAAGCAATGCATGTTATAATATCATATCCCCGATTCTAACTCTTACAACCCTTAGTTGAATACATATATAAAGTTAATTTATTTAATTCAATAACATATTGAATGTAGATAACTTGGGGTTAAGCTTAAGCGAGCGAGGATGGAGGGAGCGAAAAAAGGAAATTGATGGGCAGGTGTGGCAGATAAGGAATTTGTAGAGATCCAGACAAGAGGAGCACGAAACCAAGGATTTGGAAATGTCCATGTTACCCAATAGGTTTATGAGCAAGGAAGATGGGTTGATAAATATTTTGATGTAGCTTGAGTGAAATCACAATATGGAGGAAATGCATTCCAAGAGAAGAATCCTTACTGGTCAGAATGGAGAATTGAGAGGAGGTTTCAGACCTGCAATGCGGGCAGGCACTGGTTCAGAGCACGTAATGTTATATCAAATGGCGGAGACACTAGAGGCAAATAGTTTGGGACACCAACCAATCTTGAAATCGCAGATAGGAAAAACCTTTGGGTTGGCAATTAAAGAGCTAGGGTAGGTTTTCTCAAGAACAAACATAATGATTACAAGGAAAGGAAGTTAGGACATAATGGGAGGCCTGGGGAAAATGATGTGCCTTGGATCAGGGAAGAAAGGAGCAAAGTGGATCAAACTGATAGGGGCGACACTTGGGCCATGGTTCCAACAATAGAAGTAATTGATTCCCCTCTGGATTTCTTAGCTAGAGACCTACACTCGAATGCAGTGTTTGTTCAAGTATGGGGGGCTTAGTAACTCTGTTTGATCTACATAGTTGGGTTGTAGCGAATTGGTATGCATCTTTGTATTTTCACATAGTTTTAGAGGATAGCTTTGTGGTTGTTTTAAAAAATGTAGAAACAAAAGAAAGGGTTTGAAAGAAAAGTTTTTATTGGTACAAAGAGATCTTTCTAGCTATCCAAACTTGGAAACTGCACTCTTCCCTACCAATGCAAAAGTTGATCTATCTTCTAGCCTAGATTTCTCTTCCGAGGATCCCTTTGGAGTTCATAGACACTACAATTTTGAGGAATATTGGGGATGAGTTAAGTTATTTCCAGGACATTAGATTTGATATGGAAGAAAAAAGGCCGAGGGATAGAATTTGCATATTGTGAACAAATCAAAAACAATATTGAGTAAAGTGAAAATCATTTCAAAAGATGGAACATGGACTCAAGTAGTGGAAGTGGACAAGGAGGATCTGAGCAAAGGAACCATTATGAAGATCAAGGATTTATTTTTCAAGCTTAGCAACACAAGAGGGTTTGTAGTAAGGAGAACTAATAAGGAACATTGTGAGAAAGAAAAGGACCAAGCAACCGGTGGGGGATGATGAATTCAATTCAAATACCAGACAATCAAGATAAAAAGGCTTGAATTATTTGGATCTCATGGAGAGTGGGGAGGTTGGGAAAGGAAAATATCAAGGTTACCCCAAGTTTCCAGGACAGGGAGGCAGGGAACAGCAAGACGAGTCCCCAAGTTTCTTATTTTTGAGGCCAAAATTAGGGACGACAAGGGACAGCTATATAAAAATATAGGGAAAATTTAAAAAATATAGGGAAATTTTAAATATTCAATAGATAACATGAATAAGGCATGCATAATATACATTATAGAACATTAACATATAACATTTATGTTCAAAATTATGCCAATACTCAATACGCATTCAAAATTAACATACACAAATGTCGAATCATGAAACAACCTCTAAGTTATAATTTATAAACTTATATCAAAATGCCCAAAGGCTACATTGCTGCCATATAGTTTTAAAGTTTGTCATGAAAATCAAAATACAATATCGTACGTCAATAATGAATACAGAATAAACAAAGAGCACTAATGCCCTTAATCATCTCTCATAATCATATCAAAATCAGAGTCATCCTCTGAGTCACGGCCACTGTGATGCTCCTCCTCATCCAATGGAACCCCAACCAAACCCTCAGCTGTCTCCTCATCTACCTGGGTTGCGTCCTTAGGATCAATATCCCACTGTAGAGCTAGAGTCTATCGATACTCTGGAGTTTGCCAATCCTAAAGCAAAAAAGCACTATGAACGACCACTAGCTTCTCTGCTCGTCCAAAGGTAAGTCTATTCCTCTTGAGGGAGTGGATAAAGCTATATGTGGACCAATTCCTCTTTGCAGTAGAGGAACTGGAAAAATATGCAAGAAGGTGAGTAGCAAGTATCTTCAACTACGGTGTATCCCTCCCATGATAGGTCTACCATCCAATAGGGTTTGATTGAGCTAATATAGCTCTATCCAACCTCGCCTATGGTTTACTCAAGTTTGGGCCATTAATATTTGCAAAGTCTATAAATTGTGACCGAAGTAGTGAAGCCTGATCTACTGGATAAATCTTTTCAATGGCTCTTGTGAACCCATCTAAAACCTCAACATCATCACATGGAGGCACCCTACCATCCCTTGGTGCATACCATTTGGATTTAGAGCAAAGACAACCATATGAAGTGAGGTGTTCATTGTATTCCACCTCCGCGTCACAATGGGCCTAATGTGTTGCTCATATAAATCCAAAGTGGGGTCCTTTGCCGAAATAACTTGCTTGATCTTCCCAAGCATACTATCAAATGTCTCATATATCTCTCCAAGACTAGGAGAGTCTATATCAACATATTTGATGACATCTACAATGGGCGAGATGAAGGAGAAAATATATCTGCAAAATGCAAAAAAAAAGTTCAAAATAATTAGTTGACAAGTTAATTGACATGTTAGAAACTTCAAAATTTGGAACAT
This sequence comes from Sequoia sempervirens, assembly GCA_007258455.2. NCBI lineage: Eukaryota > Viridiplantae > Streptophyta > Pinopsida > Cupressales > Cupressaceae > Sequoia > Sequoia sempervirens. Next base: position 20,088,887 of record VDFB02000019.1, read on the forward strand.
TGGACAATAAAATTAAAATATTAAAATCAGAAATTTAATATAAAAATCAGCCATCTAATATGTCTTACCTCACATTGGCCCACCAATCATCATCGAGGATCTTTTGTTTGATGGCCTTTCCTTGAGTAGAACTTGCATTAGGCCATCTAGTCCACTATGCATTGACCATCATCAGTTGTAGAGGCTCATGCACCTCAAGCATCCTCTCCAACAGGATGAAGTATGTGGCATATCTACATTCATTAATTCAATAATTCATTAAAAAATAAAAATTTAAAACAAAATCATATTATGAATACAAATTGAAAGTGAAACAAAATGAAGTAAATGGTATACCTTGTCTCAACAGGTTTGAGAAACTCCTTTGAAAATGTTCTAAAGAGAGCAAGTGAGGTGTGGTGATTGCAAATGAACATTTGAATTTCTCTAGCTTCTGCCACCATTTTCTTCACCCAATCTAGCTTCCCTATGTCTTTCAATGCATTGTTCAATGCATGAACACAACATGGGGTCCAAAATATGTGCCTGTAAGTACCCTCCACTATCAACCCAGCCGATTTGCACACATGTGCTAAATTGGTGATCACCTACACCACATTTGCAACCCCAACCTCCTCTATGGCATCTCTCAAAATGGAAAATTGGAAGTCTGCATCCTTACGTCTCCCTGAACAATCTACGACTCTAAGAAAATAAGAACCAGCAGGGCATGTGACTATGACATTGATGAGTGGCTGATGTCTACAATCAGTCCACCCATCCATCACTATAGAGCACCCCATCCTCATCCAAATTTGCCTCATCTCCTCCATTAACACATTAACTTTGGAGTACTCTTTGTCTAGGAGGGTGGTGCATAGCTTATGATCTCCAGGGGGTATGAATGAAGGACCAATAGTGGCTATGTCTTTCACCATTTTTTTGAAATAAGAGGAACGAGCCACATGAAATAGAATGGCATGGGCAAAAAATAATTTGGCAATGGAGGATTCAGTGGTTTCTCGTGCTTGGTTTTGAAACATGGACCCAATTGAGGCTGCCTTATCACTACCAATCACCTTCCTCTTTCCTCTTAAGACAACACTACTACCAACCATGGAAGGACTAGGAGTATGCATAGATGATTGTGAACTTGGGAAAGAAGGAGACCCACCTTGAACTCCACCATCATACTCCATTTGAAATTTTTAGCACTCTACAAATAGCTCATCTGTCAATGTAGGTCACACTCTAACTCCATGGCCCACCTCACCCAAAAAATGAGACCTAACTCTTGTGTAGCTGCCCCTAAACTCCTTTTCACAAACATGGAAAAACCAAACTCTACTCCCCCTGATTTTTTTGTTTTTTACCCATGGCTGCCACATATTGAAGGAATAGTTTATTTTTTGTCTAATGGGTGTCTTGCATAGTCTTTCATGGTTTTGGTATTGGTTGATGGAGGGCATTGGGTAGGGTTTATTTTCTCTCTAGTTCTACTTCTACTACCACCCCACCACTTTCCCTTCTAGCTTGCATTTCAACTTCACTATCACTCCTACCCTCACTGCTGCTCATGTTTTTTATTTTTAGAATGCAAGTTTAAACTGAAAATTCAAAAAAATAAAAAAAATAAGACAATGTATGCTTCAAATTTTGCAAAAAAATGAAAAAAAAGGGAAAGGAAATGCATACCTCTTTGGTGGATTTGCACTCCCAACAACACAATTTCAACCTCCTCTCCTCCTTCAAACTATTGCTCTTTCTCCTTCAATGGCTGCAACTTATTTTCCTCTCAAACCCTTGGCTACTCAAACAAACAAAATGCATAAAATGAGGTTAGAGAGGCCCCTTTTCCTTCATAAAGGAGTTAAAATCACTTGGGTCCACACATGCCACAAATGTAGGGGCATTACTTTTTTATTTTATGTTTTTTTTTTTCATGATTTAAACTTGCAAAACGCGGGGGACAACTGACCATCCCTGAGACGATTGAGGGATGACTTAGTCGTCCCCCTACCATCCCTGGGACTAGTCAGGCATCCCCCATTGGGTCAACGACGTCCACCCATTTCAGGGACGTTTCTGATTTTTTTTCAAAAAATGAGGACGGTCCCCTGCCGTCCCCATGTCGTCCCCTGGTACCCGGGACGTACCTGGGACAGGGACAGGGCATTTTGGAGGGGGGACGTGTTCCCGGGTATCCCTGGAAAATATGATAAGGGAAGGAAGTTCAATAGATGAATGGGTAGTAGGTTCCACTCAAATCTGCTGTAGAAGCAGAGAAGAAAGGTATCAATATCAAGCCATTAGAGGAAAGACATGAGTTGGAGAAAGAGGAAAACTTAAAAAAAAATAGAGATGTGATTGATACCCAGGAAAGAGGTATGCAATGGGGGCTATCAGGAGTCAAGGCTCTCTACAAATGAAGAAGGGTAAGGAACACAAACCGGGTTCAATCTCAAAAGAGAAAACTCCACACAACAACATGTTTGAAGCACTCAATTTTTTGGAACAACTTGAGGGAATCACGCTAATTAAGTTCTTCAATGAAGAGGATGGGAGTATCAAGGAAGCAGGGGAGAATAATAAAATAGGGGGAGTGAGGAAATTCAAACACTTGGAGGAACCAATAGCAAGGAAAGTAGAGAAAAAAACAAAGGGGAAACGTTTCAAATATTACAAAAGGTAAGAGACGAAGCAAGTGGTGAAGGAGAGATGAATGGGAAAATGTAAACTATCCTGAACCAGATATAAGGGAAGAAGGAATGATTTTGGAGTCAGATAATCAATATAAGATATTTCAACAGGCTCACTAGAGGAGGGAGAATTAGGAGACTCAGAAGTGGAAATGAATTTTTTTGATAATGATGAATTAGGAATAGTGGAAACTAAATGCATCAACCAGTCAATTTCATCAATGAAAGAAAAGAAGAAAAAATCAAGAAAGAAACCTGGGAGAAAATCAAGTAAACAAAGAAGGGAAGAAGAGGTTGTAGAAAAGAACCTACTGAGTGTTAGAGATTACATGGAAAGATCCAAGGGAGTAGAGACCTCCCTTGGAGATCAATGAAGGTTACATGGAATGTCAGGGGCTTAAACACCCATGACAAAAGATGCCAAGGTGTCATCCAAAGATTGTTAAAGCTGATGCAGTACTTTTGCAAGAAACAAAATTGTGTCCAGATGAGGGTTTAAAATTTATAAGATTTTGAAAATTATGGGAGGGTTGTTTTCAGGGGGCGGTAGGTATTGTTTGGGGTCTCGGTGTATTGTGAAATAGTAGAAGAGTAGGAGTAATAAAATTAAAATCAGAACAGTGGTGGATGTTGATGGAGGTCGATTTCATAGAGATGGGATTAAATTTATACCTATTCAATGTATATGGACCTGTTAGAACAGATGACAAAAAGGCTCCATGGGAGGCCTTAATGGTGGAAATTAAAAGTCTTGGAGATAGGAAATTTGTGTTAGGAGGAGATTTTAATGTTATATTAGATCTCAAGGAGAAAAGGGGTGGGATAAAAAAACCAACAAGGTGATGCAGGACTTTCAAGAGTTTGTGATGAGAAGTGCATTATGGAACTATGTCTCAAAGAATAGTTTGTTCACTTGGACAAATAGGAGAATTAGATTCACTTCTATTTCAAAACAATTGGATCACTATCTATTCTCAGCCAATTGGATGCAAACGAAAGAAGCAATAGGCACTAAGACTCTGCCCATTTTGGTTTCAGATCATTACCCAATATTGTTGGAAATCCTATCGAACATTGAATCAAGGAAGGGGTATTTTAAGTTTGAAAGCATGTGGTTTAGGGACCGAGAAGATTGGTGGCAGAAGAGCAATACTCATATAGGAATAGTAAGTTATTTTTTTGAACAGAGATTACAATTTTTGAAGGAAAAACTAAGAGAGTGGAACAAAACTTCTTTCAAAAACACTTTTAAGGAAAAGGAGAGAGTTGAGGCAGATTTGGAAAAGATCAATGAAAAGGTAATGCAATAGGGGATGGTAGTAGAAGATTATGTTCTAGAACAAAATTTGAAACAAGAACGTTCAAAATTATTAGCAAGAGAAGACGCCTATTGGAGAAACAAAGCTAGAGAAACTTGGTTGGTCGGTGAAGATAGGAATACAAAGTCTTTCCAAGCTTCAAAAAAGGCCAAAAGAATCTTTAAGAGAGTAAGTGTCATTGAGAAGATGGATGGAAGAGTTGCAAGTTCCAATATAGAAATCGAAGCTAAGGAAATTGCTTTTTTCAAATCCTTGCTTTCTCTTGAAGGTGCAATCGATGTGTTGGGGTGTATTATGAGATGTATTGGAGAAGAAGAAAACAAAAGTATTTTATCACCCTTCACAAAAGAGGAAGTCCTAAGAGTTGCATTCAATTACACTCGTATATGACACCAAGTCTGGATGGCTTCACTGCAATTTTTTACCAAAAAATGTTGGCATTTTTTAGGCAATATGGTTTGGAAAGTGATTGAGGATTTTAGATTAAGGAGGAAGTTCATAAAAGATATCAATAATACGGTCATTTCCTTAATTCCAAAGAAGGAATCATGTGTTTCCTTTGCTGATTATAGGCCTATATCGTTATGCAACACTATTTACAAAATTTTGGCAAAAACCTTAGCAAACAAACTTAAGGTTGTTTTTCCCTTGGTAATTTTAGAAGAACAAAATGGCTTCACTCCAGGGAGGGATTTAATGGATAGCATAATTTTAGCTAATGAAGCGGTTCACTCAATACAAGCGGAGAAATTGAAGAGCATTCAATAATTAAACTAGATGTAAGCAAGGCTTATGACAAGGTAAGATGGAGATTTGTGTTATTGGTCATGGAAAAATTTGGATTCAATGCAATATGGTTGCAATGGATTTTTGAATGCATTTCTACGGTATGCTTTTCAATTTCTGTGAATGGTTCATTGTGTAGTTTTTTTGAGTCAACTAATGGCTTGCGTCAAGGAGATCTATTATCTTCTGCACTATTTTTGTCATGACAGAGGTGATGGGTAGATTTTTCAAACATTGTTGGTAGCAAAATAGATGGAGTAGAGTCAATGTTGTTGTGGGTGTAGACAAATTCACCCACATCCAATTTGCAGATGACACATTACTGCTTGGTGAAGTGTCAATAACAGAGGCTGAAAGTATCAAAAGGGCATTGGATTGTTATGTTAGAGTTTTTGGGAAGGTTTTAAACACTGAAAAATTAGAGATCATATTTTTTGACGCTAAAATGATGGACCAAAGAAGGATTGTAGATTGTTTGGGTTTCGAGATAGGGAAATTTCCTACAAAATACTTAGGATCCCCCTTGTTTAAAGGAGCAAGTATAACAAAGTTATGGGAGGATATGATTGCAAGATGTAGGGACATACTATCTTCATGGAAATGTAAATGGCTAAAACTAGAAGGGAGGATAACTTTAATCAAATATGTGTTGAATTACATTCCAATTTTTGTGATGTCTGGCTTCAGTTAACAAATAAAGTTGTACATATTATTGAAAGTAAAATGAAGAAGTTTTTGTGGGAAGGAGCAAAATATGAGAGGAATCCCATTAATCAATTGGGACAAAGCTTTCCACCATAATTGATTTGGTGGTGCGGGGCTTAACAAAGATAAGATTTAGATGAGACTTCAAAATTTGGCTAGGGGGCAAAGCTAATTTGGAAAATGTTTAAGGAACCCCAAAAATTATGGTGTAGGGTGATACAAATAAAGTATTTAGACAATGGGGACCCTAGTAGAATTCTAACAATTTCCAATTCAGAGGGTGGCTCAGTTGTGTGGAGATTTATATGGGAATGTAGGCCCATCATCACATATCACCTGTCTTGGAAGATTAACAATGGAAAATCAATAGATTTTGGGGAGGATTCTTGGGATGGATTTGCCTCATTAAAGGATCTTATTGGTACAACAAAGGAGATCAAATTGGTCAAAAGAGCATTAGGTACCAAAGTGATTGACTATGTGAAGAAATCAGATGGAATGTTAGGAAATGAATTCGATTGGAAAAGCTTAGATGAAGTATAGGTCTCACAATATTTTAAATTAGCTCTCAATACTAAACTAGAGAAAAGAAGAATCCATATTAGTCAAGAGGAGGATTGCATATTTTGGAGTGGATCAAAATTTGGAGAGTACTTAGCTAAGCCCGACTACCAAATATAGCAAGTTGTTGTGGAGATGCAAAGCTGGCCATCTTGGGCATGTTGGCACCCATCAGTTTTACCCAAAGTTAGATCCTTTATGTGGGTTGCTTTACACAAATGTATCCTCACAGTAGAGAGGCTTTGTAAGTTGGGGATACAGGGCCCTAGTAGATGTTGTCTTTGTAAGAAAGAGGAAGAATCGATGAATCATTTATTAGTTAACTGTGAATTTTCCAAGCAATGTTGGGATTAGATCCAGACAAAATTAGGTTGGATGGGCCCGAGACACTTTGACATTTTGGAATTGGTTATTGGCTAGCAAGGCTTTATAGGTAGTCCTTATGGGATGGGTTATGGTGGTCAGCTCTAGCAATGGTGGTTTGGAAAATATGGAAGGAGAAAAATAAAAGAATTTTTTGCAATGAGGAAGTGTGAAGCTGGTCATCAAGAAAAGATGGCCTATGTTAAAGGTACCACATGTGGTGCTTCCATCCAAAAAAAGGAAAATATACTACAAATAAAATGGTCTACACCTCCCTTAGGTAGACTGAAGTTAAACTTTGATGGGGTTGCGAAAGGAAACCTAGATGAAGTAGGTCTAGGGTGCATCCTAAGGAATGATAAAGGGGAAGTGATCTAGGCTTACTCTAGGAAGATTGGAAGGGCGAAAAATATCAAGGCATAATTTGAAGCTTTATATCACAACCTATGTATTTGCAGATCCAAAGGCTTGTATGGTGTTGATATAGAGGGGGATTCTCTGATTTGAATAAATGTGGTGAAATATAAATTAGTAGTCAATTGGAAACTAAAAGGTTGGTTGTGAAGCATATGGGAGTGTTTGCACAGGATGGTGGAATTCTCGATTAAACACATTTATAATGAAGCTAACAAAGTAGTGGATTTTTTGGAAAATGAAGGCGTTGATCAATTGGGTGTAGAAAGATTATAGAACAAGATGGAAAATTGGGAAGGGCTATCGAAGTTGGTTTCAAAGGAAAGAGAAAACAATTTATTACAAAGAATAGTCAAGTTTCTAGCAAATGTAGTTTTTGGGAAGATGTTGGATGTATGATGCAAACTTAGCAATTGAACTAATCATCTTGGTATTTGAAGTTTTCATGTATGCAACACTATGTTGTAAGCCGGGAATCCGCTTTTTCAATTTCCATAAGATTCATAATCTTATTGATCTTTTGGGAAGAGTCGCGATAGTTCAGAGTGGCTCGTTGGCATGTGTGTTCGATGGAATTCCTCAAAATTATGGATCGCTCACGACCTATATTAGATAGAAGGTATAAATGAACTTTCACAGGTGTTTGCATGATTGATGGGTTTGGAAATCAAGGAGGTTCTATTAACGATGGAATTTTTTTTTGGTGTAACTTGTGACTATAGGGAGGAGTCAAGGGAAGATCAAATGAATCGGCTATTTCGGTTTAGGGGGGAAGAGGCCAAGTCTGCACTAGTCGACGTGGTTGGAGTGACAATGTGGAATTTGTTGGCATGTAATTTCACCCATTTATTCTACAGTTAATTAGGCATACACCAATAGAAAGTGTTTGCATGAAATGTGTATGTAGGAAGTATTTAGGAAGTTTTAGTTTGCATGCAGTGATAGAATTGATTTAGTACATGTTTCCAAAATTATCTTGTATATTGTAAACTCCTCTATAAAAGAGGCATGATGTAAATATTTTAATTAAGTAATAAAATACATTTTGTGTGTAGTAGCACATTCAAATCATTGTGTTTCTATCTGTTTGTGTTTAATTGTTTGATATGATATGATTCTTGTTTTGATTTGTATCCATTTAATTCTATCAAATTGGTATCAAAGCTAGGCAGGTTCAATGGGGAAGATCAAAAATATAATTTGGTAATCAATGCTGAAGTGAAGCTACAACTAGAAGAAAACATCATATGTGATAAAAGAAGAAATTGATGTGGCCATGGTGAAGGAGTTGTTGATTTGTTAGACACTGATTTAGTCATACTAGAGCCTGGTTCAATTAATCACGGCTGAGAGAAAAGAAAATTGCAAGCCATCACAAGGCAGTTTGCAAGAGAAAAGAGATTGTCATTTATTTTTACAAGACACCATCATTGCTGGGAGATATAAAGTTGTTAGTTTATGAAGTTGTTGTCAAACAAATCTAATCGCAATTGTATAGACAAAGAGAGAAATCATGGAAGGTTAAGCCGCCTGTGTAGAAGCCACTTCCAAACCAAGTTTAAATCATAATTTGTAAGAGAAAAATAATTATAATTTTTAAAAGGTGAGTTTAAATTATTTGATTCAATGGGTAAAATTGGTAAAAGAGAGAAGAAAGAGAAAATCAGTTTAGAAGAACTCAAAGAACTTCAGAAATTTGTTCAACAAGTTCCAATAGAAAAAAATGAACTTTTGATAAAAAACTATGATCTTGATATTGAATTGAGTGAAATTAAAAGAAAGAATGAAGATCTAGAAGAAAAATTAAAATTGTTTGATGAGGATAAGAAAATGAATGAAGGTTTAGAAGAAAAGTTAAAATTTTTAGAAGAAGAAAATTGTTTACTAAAAGAAGAATTATCAAAGTTGAAAGAAAAAAATAAATGTTTAAAGACAAAACCATTGGTAAGTGATGTTGCTTGTAGTCCCGAGGATTTGTATTGTTCACTTCATAAATCAAGTAGTTTGTGTGATATGGCTAATATTGTTTTTGATGAAGAATGTATAGAAGAAGAATGTAAAGATGATTTAGTGTTTGAATCTAGAAATCATGTTAATCATAATGAGGAAAATGTTGGTTTTAAAATTATGCGAAAAATGGGTTATAAAGGTGAAGGTTTGGGAAAACATGGGCAAGGAATGAGAGAGCCCATTCAACAATGTTAGAGTAATAAGTTATTCCACTTAATTAATTATATCATATTGGTTAATTAATTAAGTCACTTATTCCTTTAGTTGTTTAAGCTAAACTTAGGCACATTAATAATTGATTAATTATTAAGTGTGCACACTAGGGTTTCATTTAGGGTTTCCCTTTTAGGGTTTCTTGATCTCCTTCATAAGGATTGATCTCTTTGTAATAATTGATTCTCTTTAATGCATTTTTACTTTGAGGTTTACAGAACATCTTCTTTGGTTCTTCATGTCTTTTGCATGTGACAGGTGATTGCATGCAGGTGATCTTGGTTTCTAGCATGGTATGAGCTCCAGACTAGGTTGCCTTTCGTGATTTTAAGATATGGCCTTCAGTGAGTTTCTAATGCAAGGGGTTTCCGGGCATCTTTTGCAAGATCAGGGGGTAGCCGAACTTTAGGCGGTTTGGGCACAAAAGGGGTCACCATCGCGTTCGCATAGCGCCAAAAACCCTAAGATCACTTTGTTTTCGATTTCGAGAGGTTGGTGCTGAAGCTTTTTTTTTTCGGGGCCATACGGCCTCCCCACTACGCTCCCAGCGACACCCGGCGAATTTTTTTTCAAAAATAGGCTTTTGGGAAATGGCTAGCCTCGGTTCAAGGGCCCTCGCCCCCGGGTATCCAGGCTGACCACCCGCCGCTTCGGTAGGCGGCGTAGCTATTTCCTCCAGCGGGGCCGATTTGACCCCAGCGGGCTTCAAATGCCGAGCCCGGCCATATCGGATCCAGAGAGATCCGAGTGATCGCGAGCCCGACCACAGTCATACTCACGTAATGAGGGCCCAACTTCCAATCGCGGTCAGAATTATTCCTGTGAAATCGGCATATTCCTTGACGACCGTCATTTTTTTTGCGGGTTTTTTGCACGACAGCCGGATGGTCATCAAATTTAGTCCCATGAACGGCGGCGTCGTGCCGTCACCGGAGCCGTATGACCTCTCTGCCCCTCCTAGCCCTAATTTTCCCTAAAAGAGCAGTTTTTTTCTTTTGATCATAACTTTTTCCCTAAAAGAGCAGTTTTTTTCTTTTGATCATAACTTGGGCATACGGTATCGAAATCGGGCAAACGAGATATCGTCGGAAAGCTGGTTCCGAGCACTTTCCAATGGTGCTATTTATTTTTCAATATTTTACTATTTTACTGCATTTATTGCTGTTTAAAGTCAGATGTTTATTTTATGCTTCCGAGCTCATAACTTTTTGCCACAATCTCCGATTTTCGCTATCTTGGCGGCGTTGGAAAGGTATTAAGGAGCTCTATGTTGCTGTCCATGCACTTTTTCTATATCTATCCTAGGTTGATCGCTTAGTCCAGATTTGGACCGATGGGTTTTTTGGAGATTACTTGGATATTTTGGCAGTTGGGAGGGTGCATCTTGCATCTTTGCACTTCATTTTCAGTAATACATCTTTCAATAATTGCCTGCTACTTCATAGATTCCAGGGTTGTTCCCGTTTGGAGTTTTTGAGTGTTTCGAGGCATCGGGTCTGCTATTGCTTTTTTCATGATTTCTTGAGTCAATTAGTGACTCTTATCCAGTTTCAGTAGTAGACAGAAGAATATTTCCTTACTTGCTAGATTTTGGTTCCAATGTTACTCTACAGAGTTCTTCCAGTGCTTCTTTGCAGCATGTCATCTCATTGTAGGGGGGTTTTGTCCCACTGGGTTTTTCCTTCTCTACCTCATTCTTGCATTTGTAAAATGGGTACCTGATTAGGCCTAGTTGTCGGGACCCATCTTTGCTTTCATGCATCTTATTCTAGTGTTTTAGCTTCTTCCTAAGTTCATCTTAAGGGGGGGTGTTAGAGTAATAAGTTATTCCACTTAATTAATTATATCATATTGGTTAATTAATTAAGTCACTTATTCCTTTAGTTGCTTAAGCTAAACTTAGGTACATTAATAATTGATTAATTATTAAGTGTGCACACTAGGGTTTCATTTAGGGTTTCCCTTTTAGGGTTTCTTGATCTCCTTCATAAGGATTGGTCTCTTTGTAATAATTGATTCTCTTTAATGCATTTTTACTTTGAGGTTTACAGAACATCTTCTTTGGTTCTGCATGTCTTTTGCATGTGACAGGTGATTGCATGCAGGTGATCAATTAGTGAGACCAAAATATGAAGGCCTCAGATATATTATAGGTAAAGAAAATTTTAAAGGATTAAACAAATTTGTTCCAAAGATGCATTGTATTTAGTGTTCCCATTGTAATAGGGAAGGTCATATAAAATATATGTGTTGGGATCTACATCTGTGTAGAATTTGCGGTTTGAAAAATCATTCAGAAATTTTGTGTTGGCAAAGGAAGTGTAAAAGTGAATCTTTGATAGCTTGCATGGAAATAGATTGTGGATGGAATTATGGACTAGATTGGGAAAAGTTTATAGGTATGTTAAAAATTGTTCAAATACAAGTGTTTGTATGGAAAAGAAGATAGCAATCAAGAGAGATTGGTTGGTCTTGTAAGACGTCATGCAAAGTTGAAAGCAACTGATAGCGAGAGGATTTCAAGATTGAAGTTTTGAAGATTTGAAGATCAATGTTTGAGATACTATTGCAGCAGTTGGAAAGAGTTGGAGAAAGTTGAAATAAATTTATGGTCGAAATTAAGGGGGAGTGTTGGCATGTAATTTCTCCCATTTATTCTACAGTTAATTAGACATACAACAGTAGAAAGTGTTTGCATGAAACGTGCATGTAGGAAGTATTTAGGAAGTTTCAATTTGCATGCAGTGAGAGAATTGATTTAGTATGTTTCCAAATTTATCTTGTATATTGTAAACTCCTCTATAAAAGAGGCATGATGTAAATGTTTTAATTAAGCAATAAAATACATTTTGTGTGCAGCAACACATTCAAATCATTGTTTTTCTATTTGTCTATGTTTAACTATTTGATATGATATGATTCTTGTTTTGATCTGTATCCATTTAATTCTATCAGAATCAGGGGCATGTGCACGAAGGACAAATCTTTGCTTGATTCTTCACTGTTGTGGTGTTGTCATTGGGGACCAAGGTATGGGGAGTGAGTTTTGCAAACCACCTAGTTGCTTTGGATCTTATGGACATGGTCATGGAGGCTATGGTTGGTGTGTCTATGTGCTCAATCTTAGGAGTGTTGAGTCAGATTTTCAATTTGGAGGCTAAAGGGAAAAAGAGAGCTTTGTTGAAGGCTTGGAGGTAGTTCAAGAAAAGAATTGAAATCAATAATTCTGAGGAGCTATTGTCGTTTTTAGAAGCAAATATGGGTTTACTGTTTGATGTTCAGATTGCAAGGATGTTTGAAACCTCTGTAGGGATATGTTTTATCCATTTGTAAAAGCATTGTAACTCTTTTTTTCAATCAATACAAGGAGCTACCCCCATAAGGTTATATATATATATATATAACTTGAAACACCATCATGATACAAATATTTATAACCCTTTTTGAAACAACATTATGATATTTATATATAATTTCAAACAACATTATGATATAAATTGAAATAACATTTTTTTGTATATATAAAATCCATTGTAATTGAAGAACAAACAAACCATACATCTAATTCACTTCAATGTAAATGAACAAGAAACAAGCAATGCATGTTATACTATCATATCCCCAATTCTAACTCTTACAACCCTTGACCGATCATAGAAAGTGTGTATATATATATATATATATATATCAACCAAGGGGTTATACACAACTTGAAACACCATTATGATACAAATATTTATAACCCTTTCTAAAACAATATTATGATATTTATATATAGCTTTAACCAACATTATGATATAAATTGAAACAACATTTTCATACATGTAAAATTTACTATAATTGAAGAACTAAACCATACATCTAATTCATTTAAAGTAAATGAACAAGGCTATATGAAATAACAATTTATATATCTCTGCCATATATAGTAGTTGAGGGTATCATATACTAGATTGTTAAGGGTTTCGTGCACCTATTTTTTGGCCAACTGTGTATGCAAATGACATAGCTAATTTAACATTCTTAAAGCAATTGTAAACTAAGGATGATAGGTGGAATGATGTGTACATATATGCAACTTTTTTTAAAGAAAATCATGATACGTATGAATAATAAACATACATTGAACAATTTATATAATTGTAATCTTATAACAACTTTGAAATATACATACTCTGGAAGCTGCAACACGTGTTTGAATTGGGGATATGATACTATAACATGATTTGCTTGTTTCATTTGACATATAGCCTTGTTCATTTGCAATGAAGTAAATTAGATGTATGGTTTATTTGTTCTTCAATTACAGTGACTCTTACATGTATGAAAATGTTGTTTCAATTTATATAGAAGCTTTTACAGGTATATTTGTTTCAAAAAGGGTTATAAAAATTTATATCATAATGTTGTTCCTAGTTATATATAATCCCTAACCTTATATACACACACACACACATTCAGATATCCATGTATGCATGCATACATATACATGTAAATACATGCAGACATATGTATGTATGTATGTCATACTTACGTACATACATATATATACTTACATTTTTATAGTATATATATAATCAATTTAGGGTCTAATAATTATATATACATACAATGTATTTCAATTGCTACTGAAATGTCCTTCATAGCAGCAATGGAGGTGCATGCGAAGTCTCATATGGCGGGCAAAATGCAGTATCGAAAGGATAGAGAGGATGGTGGTGTTGCAGGTAATGTTGTGCAAAGACAACGAAGGTCACAGAGTCGGCCGAAAGATAGGTACATGAAACTCTTAATAGTTGAGTATATGAAACCCATAAATGGTATGTATATATATACACACACACTCAACCAAATGATAGGTGCATGGAACCCTTAATATATGGGGATTGCAAAGATAGAAATATGTATGCCTAACACGCACACACACAGTCGGCCAAACGATAGCTGCAAGAAACCCTTAACAATCGAGCATATGATACCCTCAAATACTCTCAACATATTTATGGAAATTATAGAGATAAACAACTGAAATGTAATATACTGTATACATTGTTTAAAGATATTGCAAATAATCAATATATCTTTTGGCCAGCTACACACACACACATAGTCGATCACAAGATAGATGCATGAAATATCTTTGAAATGAAACAAGATTTTCAATACTGTAAAGAGCATTTCAAAACAAAACTAACTAAAAACACATGCAATGGATCGATATTGTCGTTATGAGGTTGGAAGTCAACCTCACCTATGATGGCGAAAGTTTATATTTTCCTTATGATTTGGAAGTGTTCATGAACACAGGAGAAGTGAAAAAAACATCACCATGACTTGCTTCCAACGTCTACACAGTTGGTCGTTAAGTGCACCACCACTGGTCTCTCAATTGATGGTGTTATATGTAGACGCCAACCTTGAATGGTGTTGTAGAGAACCGAAATGATAACCTAGTTTGTGAAAAACATGCAGGGGTGGTTGCCAAAAGGCCGATGGCGGAGGGGAGAGGGGAAGTTAATGCGGAGTAAATGTGCATTAAGTTTGCAGGTATTGGCATGGCGAGAAACAGGTAAGCAACTACCACACGTCCACCAATGGTCGATGCCACCTTTTGCCTCGTAAAAAGTCTTTTTTGGAAACCGCTCGGTATGAGTTGGTAAACGTGTGAATTTTCTCCTGATTTGATTTTTCCGAGTTGCCAGCTAGACTATCTACACCGTGCAGAAAACATATTTTTACATATTTGTAGTGTTTTTTAATTAAAAAAAACATTTTTTTTCCATATTAAAGTCCACCGCATAAGACGCTTGGTAACAAAAACGGTAACAAATAAATTCATTGTTACAAAATATACAGGACAGGTACCGAAACCTAGGGGCTTGGCGATCCCCTTGTTCTCTGCAGCTCAGAATGAATAATTAGAGATTCTGAATAATTAGAGATTAACCCAGGGCTTGGACTTCCTTGGAGAAACGTTGTTTCGTGCAGTTCCTCACTAAATTCAAGTGTCTATTGGCTTGCCCATTGCGCTTAAAGTGAACTGATAGTTGATTTAAATTCAAATGGCAGATCTGAATTCCAGAGAAAAAAGCCACACAAAATGACAAGAATTGGGGTAAAGAATCATCAAGAGATGTTCTCCTTGTGGTCTCCCAGCATTGGAATAGTTGTAACCCGCTCTTTCATATTTCCTGTTGGCTGAGCAGCTTTTCATTTTGTTCAAGCATTCCTCTTCTTTTGATTTTCCCATTCTCTATGTCCTCTAGCTTTTCAATCAATAGACGTACAGCCTTCCTGAAAAACAGTTCAATGGCATGAGACATTCATGCCATTATAAAACAGGTCCTTAGCAGTGATGCATGATATACATCTGATTTTATGAAGTCAACAGCATGGCCTAGCTCTCAAACACTTAATAAAACCTGATTCCTTCATAGCACCACAAATCTGACATAATGCACCTTGTTACAGTGCAGGCCTATGCTTACAGCTTTATTCTCTTTGCATTACCAATAATCTCCACAAGAACATTGTCCTTGTTTAAAATGATGGAACCGACTTGCATCTCTCACAACAATTTCTCTTGAAACAATTCTGGCGATAAATTTGGCTGCAGTGTGGCAGTCAATACATACTCGAAGGTTCTTGACAACTCTAATAGTTGTTCCAGGAGGCATGTTTAACAATCCAAATGCAATTGCCAACTTCTCACTATGTTGGCAGAGGAATGTTTCTTTTTCCTCTTCTTCCACATCATTTAGTACATGTCGCGAATCCGGAAAATACCCTGCTGCTTTCATCTCCCAAGACAATTTCTCCAGCTTTGCATAGATACCTCGTGCTTGGGGATGTGATCGGTCTCCAACACAAAAAACATGTACCATTCTATGGACTTCAATCCAACTACATCCAGGTATCTTTTTAACTCCTCTATCTTTCATCATTCTCCTTACCTTTTGAACATCGGCCCACCTGCCAACTTCCGCATAGATGTCTGACAGAAGGACATAAGGGGCATCATTTTTAGGATCCAGCGTAAGAAGGGAAGTCGCTGCAAATGCTCCTAGACTTATATTCTTATTTGATCTACAAGCACCGAGCAAACACATCCAAAGAACTGCTGGAGGTTTAGTTGGTATTTTAATGAAAAAGTTGAGAGCTTCATCAAGATAGCCAGCACGGCCAAGAAGGTCAACCATGCATACATAGTGATCCATTGTAGGCATAATGGAATGAGAGTATCTCATGTCATTGAAATGCTTACAGCCCTCATCCACTAAACCTGCATGGCTGCATGCAAATAAAACACAAACAAAGCTTACGTGGTCAGGGTACGATTTAGAGTGCTTCATTAGTTCATAGAGATTGAGAGCATCCCTGCCATAGCCTTGCATCGCATATCCTGCAATCATTGCATTCCATGAGACCACATTTTGTTTAGACATTTTGTCAAACAGTTTTTGTGCCTTTCGTACACTTCCACATCTCGCATACATGACAATCAGGGAATTTGAGACTGCCGAATCTGACAGAAATCCACTTTTGATTATTTTTTGATGAAAATCCATACCATGTTCCAAAGTTCCTATCTTAGCACAAGCTGGGAGAATGCTGACAAAAGTTGTGGAGTTTGGCTTTACAACTGCCAATTGCATTTGCTTTAAAGTCTCCAAAGCCTTTTCAACAAGTCCATTCTGCCCATATGCTGCAATCATTGCATTCCATGAGACCACATCTCGTTGAGACATTTTCTCAAATATTTGGCATGCTTTCTTTATACTTCCACATTTGGCATACATCCCTATGAGGGTGTTTACAACTGTAACATCCAACAAAAATCCGCCTTCAATTATTCTTTGATGGAACTCCATACCCTGTTCCAAAGCTCCCAGTTTAGCACAGGCTGGGAGTACGCTGGCAAAGGTTGTGGAGTTAGGCTTTATACCTGCCAACTGCATTTGCTGAAAAATCCTTAAGGCTTTTTCAACAAACCCATTTGCTGCATATCCTGCAATCATTGCATTCCATGAAACCACATCCCGTTGAGGCATTTCTTTGAAAAGGCTTAAAGCCTCATCAAAAGCTCCATTTTGTGTATATCCTGCAACCATTGCATTCCATGAGACCACATCTCTTTTAGGTATGTTTTCAAACACTTTCCTTGCTTTCCATATGCTACCACATTTTGCATACATGTCTACCAGGGCACTGGCTACTACAACATCTAAACAATCTCCACTTTCTATTATCATATGATGAATGTCCATACCCCGTTCCAAAGTTCCCATTTTCGCACAGGCTGGAAGGATGCTGGCAAAAGATGTGGTGTTTGGCTTTAGACCTGCAAATTGCATTTGCTTAAGAGTCTCTAAGGCCTTGTCAACAAACCCGTTTTGAGCATATCCTGCAACCATTGCGTTCCACGACACCACATCTCGTTGAGGCATTTCTTTCCAGAACCTCACAGCCTCGTCAAGAACACCATTTTGCATGTATCCTGCAATTATGGTATTCCATGATAGCACATTTCTTTGAGACATTTTGTCAAACAGTTCCCGTGCCTTGTCTATGTTTCCACATTTTGCATACATGTCTATCAAGGCATTCGAAACTACAACATCACATAGAAACCCACTTTGGATTATGCTTTGATGGACTTTCATACCCTGTTCCAAACCTCCCAATTTTGCACAGACTGGAAGGATTGTAGCAAACGTGAAGTGATCGGGTTGGATAGCTTTTTGTTGCATTTTGTGAAAGAGTGTCACTGCCTTGTAAGGATACCCCTGTCTTTGGTACGCTGCGATCATCACATTCCATGACAAGACGTTTGCTACTGTCATGTCGTCAAAAATTTTACGAGCATCCGCCAAACTACCGCACCTACCATACATGCTGATAAGATTATTTTCATAATATGTGCGTGTAGAAAACGCAAATTCCCTCTCTGCGATGAAAGAATGTACAAACATACCACCTGAAAGCGCATTCTTCGCAATGCAGGTGTGCGATAGTTGAGGATACGTACAAAAGTGTAGAAGGGGATTTTGCGTGTTAAGCATTCTACTCAGTGCTGTGTAATGGAGTTGAGCAGTGTATGGCATTGTATGATTGAAGCGTGGGGAGTGTTGAAATGTTTGTCATCCTACAACAGTGACATTGAAAAACTATTACCTTCTTTTGTCCTCAAAAGACAGCCATTTGTTTAATAATGGCCGACGTGGGAAGCTGCGTTGGTAGGGAATGATACAGTTTTATCACCATCTTCTGCTCAAATATGATGTTCCAGCCATTTATTTATCAATACCAGACACAACCGAGGTACCTGTGAAATTGCTTCGGTGGAAGACGTTCCTGTTTTCTTGTTCTGTGAGGAAACATGGACATGTACGGAGAACTCGAAAATACTTGTGAATTGAAAATGAAAATTGAAGAGAAATTATCTCAATCATTATATTTTTTAAAATTAAAAATGGTATTTATTGCTTCGGTTCCTGTTTTCTTGTCATGTGAGGAAACATGGACATGTATGGAGAACTTGAAAATACTTGTGAATTGAAAATGAAAATTGAAGAGAAATTATCTTAATCATTATATTTTTTAAAATTAAAAATGGTATTTATAGCTTTGGTTCCTATTTTCTTGTCATGTGAGGAAACATGGACATGTACGGAGAACTCGAAAATACTTGTGAATTGAAATGAAAATTAAAGAGAAATTATCTCAATCATTATATTTTTTAAAATTAAAAATGCCATTTATTGCTTCGGTGGAAGACGTTCCTGTTTTCTTGTCATGTGAGGAAACATGGACATGTACTGAATACTTGTGAATTGAAAATGAAAATTGAAGAGAAATTATCTCAATCATTATATTTTTTAAAATTAAAAATGCCATTTTAAAAAAAAAATTATTTTATTTGACTTTTTACTTTTTTATCTTTTGATAGGTGAATGTTTTTGATTGGAGATATGAATTAGTGAGGTCACATTTAGAGGACCTTATCTTCGATATTCTCTCTATATATCCTCCTTTCTTCTTGCCACCTTTGATCCTCATCTCTTGCCTCCTTTTACTTCTTCTCTCCTCCTTTTGTCTCCTCTCTTCCTCTTCTCCTCCTCTCCTCCTTATTCCTTCACCACTGCATCTCTTTCCTCTCCTCTCTTCCTCTTCTCCTCCTCTCCTCCTTATTCCTTCACCACTGCATCTCTTTCCTCTCCTCTCTTCCTCTTCTCCTCCTCTCCTCCTTATTCCTTCACCACTGCATCTCTTTCCTCTTGTCGTAGACTCTACAACAACACTTGCCAACACCACCTCTCCATCATTCCCTCCAGCTTTGACCCCGCAACAATGCCCAATCTTCTTCCGACATCCTCCATCCTTTGAGCATTCTCTGAACTTCGGCCAAGCACTATAGGCAAGAAGCCCCACCAGTTCACCAAGGAGCCTCCTCTTAATACTAGGGTAAACAAACTCAATTGTTAACGCGGTAGAGTGCAACCCCACGAGGTTTGAACCTTGGTTGTTGGCTCTACAGGCAAGAAGCCCGACCATTTCACCAAAGGGTCACCCTTGTGTTAATTATAATTTTTAATATAAAAATTTAAATTTAAATTTTAACAATTTTAATATAGTTTATTTTTATTTTTTATATTTTATTTAAATAGAGTTTTAATTTTTAAAATTTAATTTATTTAATAATTTAACTATTTTTATGCTCAATTTTATATTTTTATTTGTTAATATTGTGTGTAATATATTAATTATATTTTTTAGCTACACATTTTATTAATATTTCAATTCTAATAATTTTTTTATTTAAGCATTTATTGGTTCTTGATAAGTTTATTATTTATTATTAATTTTTTAAAATTAATTTTTTTATTAATATTTGGATTTTGATATATTTTTACCTTGCATTTAATTTATTTTATATTTAAGTTTGATTTATTTTATATTATTTATCTTTTCTAGAAATTACAAATAATAATTAAAAATTATTAAATTAATTTAATTATAGTTATTTATCTTATTGATCTATCTTCCTATCTTATAGTTATTTTTATAGAGATAGAAAGATTAGATAAAGAAAGAGAGGAAAATAGAAAAGAGGAGAGACATAGATAGATATAGACACATAAAGAGAGGGAGATAAAGAGAAATAAGAGACAAAGATATATAAAGATATAGAGATCAAAAGATAAAGAGAGAAAGGGGAGATAACTAGGGATAGAAAAAAGATTGAAAGAGATTGGGAGAGGGAAAGAGACAAAGAGAGGAAAAGAGACAGATAAATAGAGAAAGAGAGAAGGGAAGATAATACAAAGAGAAATAGGGGAGAGAGGAAGAGAGAGATTGAGAGATAATAAGAAATATAGAGATAGAGAGTGAGATAAAGATATAAAGAGATGTCTATCTTTATCTTCCCATCTCTCTCTATACATAAATCCTCATATGTACATCTCCCTCTCTCTCTCTCTCTATATATATATATCCCTCTCTCTACTTATCTCTATATACTTCATATCTCTATCTTTCTCTCTCCATCTCTCCCTCACTCATTCTCTCTCCCTCTTTCTCTCCATATCCATCTTCATCTTCATCTCCATATCTATCTTCCTCTATATCTCTCTCCCCTATCTCTATATCCTTACCACTCCCTACATCTCTCTCTCTCTCTCTCTCTCTCTCCCCCTATCTTTGCCACTATATATATCTCTATATCTCTCCCTCTTTCTATTCATGTCTCTCCCTCTTTCTATCCCTATCTCTCTCTCTCTCTCCCTATCACTCTCTCTTTCTATATCTCTCTACTCCTCTATTATCTCTCTATTTCTCTCCCTCTTTATTCCCCCCTCTATATATATCCGTATTTATATCTATCTCAATATCTCTATATCACTCTCTCACACACTACCTATTTCTCCCTCCTTATTTGTATCTCTATTTCTCTTTCTCACTCTCACACAAACACTCCCCGTTTCTCCCTCCCTATCTTTATCTATGATCTATATCTATCTATCTCTCCCCCTCTCTCTACCTCTCCCTCTATTTCTATTACTTGTCTCTATAATCTCCTTTGTATCTCACTCTTGCCCCTTCTATTTCTATTCGTTAGGGTTAGGAGGCAAATTTCTATCAGTTAAATGTAGATTTGATCAATAAAACAGAGAAATAGAACACACATAAAATTATAGCAGCAATAAGACAACACAAAGATTTAAAGTGGTTCACCCAAAATTAGGCTACATCCACCAACACAGGGTCCAATATATATTAAACTTCTAGTAAATAACCTTTACAAAGTTTGCAGCAACCTCTACAACCTACAACAACGTTTTTTTTCACATTTTACCATTGTTGTTTTTACACAACCTTTGTTGCGTGTACCTGTAGCTCTTCCTGTGTTTTTCTAGCCACAAAATTGTAAATTTTTGCTAACATTTTTCACAATTTGCTACCCTCAAAAATCATCACTGAGTGTTTGTATACCCTCCCACACATGTCCCATTAATTAGAAATGAAGTGTGGCCATTGGTTTTTACTCATGAACCCAATAACACATTTTCTTTTGGGCGGCTACATTTAATATTTTCAACTATCTTTTAATTTTATATTATATAATTGTAACTAATCACTTCTAGCATTTACTATTTGTTTGTAACCACCTTTTTAATTACAATTGCAACATAAATATTTAATAAGTGCAAAAAATGTAAATAAAATATTGGTGAAGATCTTTCCATCAGAGTCGTATTGGTCTCCATAACACAACAATCTCCCACTTCGAGACTAATCATACTCCACACCATACCATCTTCCACTTGGAGACTGATCATAACATCGTTGCACCTGCAACTCCCACTAGAAATAAGCACCTTGGACCTAGTTATTCTGTTTTACTTAAATTCAACCTTGAAGGCCAACCAAAACTGAAGAGGAGCTCAACTTCTCCCTTGTCACCGCCTTTGCAAACATATCTGTTGGATTTTCATTCATATGAATCTTCTCCAACCTTACTTTTCTATCCTCCAATGTCAACCAAATAAAATGATATCTTAGTTGTATGTGTTTTGTTTTCAAGTGCAAGTTAGAATTCTTTGCAAGATATATAACACTGTAATTGTTCGTAAATAAGTAACTTTCATCCTATTGTTTTCCCAACTCTTCCATGAAAAGTTGCAGCCATATCATCTCTTTGCTTGCCTCTGTTGTAGCTACATACTCTTCCTATGTGGTGGATAAAGCAACCACCTTTTGCAACTGAGAAATCCAACTCACTATTGTCCCATCAATAGTAAATACATAACCTATAGTACTATGTCTAGTATCTATATCCCCTGCCAAATCTGAGTCAACATAGCCTTTTAAATTAGTATTAGAGCCCCCAAAACATAAACATTTATTAGATGTACCTTTCAAATACCCGAGAATCTATTTTACTGCATTCCAATGCTCAACTTTGGGATTACTCATATACCTGCTAACAATTCCTATGACATGTGCAATATCCAGTCTCATGGATACCATGACGTACATTAAACTACCTACAACTTAAGCATATGGTATCTTGGAAATTTTGTCTTCCTCCTCTTGTTTCTTTGGACACATATCCTTAGTCAATTTAAAATGACTAGGCAAAGGTGTGCCGATGGCTTTTGCATTTTCCATATGAAATGTCTGCAACACCTTATCAATATAATCAAATTGAAATAAAAACAAGTTTCTATTTTTCCTATCTCTAGTAATCTTCATACCAAGGATTCGTTTTGTTGCCCCCAAATCTTTCATAGTAAATAAATTTGCTAACTGTTGTTTTAACTCCCTTATGTGATCCATGTTAGACCTCGCTACAAGCATATCATCAATATATAAATATAAAATAATGTAGCTATCATCATCTAACCTCTTAAAATAAGCATAATGGCATGAATTACACTGGCTGTAGCCATGCTCAATGATAAAACTATCAAATTTAATATACCATTGCCGAGGTTCTTACTTCAAGCCATATAAACTTTTATTTGATCTGCACACCAATTTCTCCTTACCTTTGACCTCAAATCCTTGTGGTTGTTCCATATATATATTTCCTCTTCCAAATCACCATGCAGAAAGGTTGTTTTAACATCAAGCTTTTCTAAATGCAAATATTCAGCAGCCACAATACTAAAAACAATACAAATAAAGTCATTTTAACAACTGGAGAAAATATTTCATCAAAATCAATGTCTTTTTTCTATGCAAATCCCTTTACAACTAACCTGACTTTAAATTCATCAATATAATATCCAAAAAATATGTGTTTCTTTGATTTTGCATCAAGCTTGGTTCTATTTTTAGAATCTACATGTCCAAATGCTTCACAACTGAAGGTTTTGAAAAAATAATAACTCACCTTTTTACCTGTCCATGCTTCCTTTGGAATACCACAACCCAAAGGATTTGAGGGACCTCTATTAAACAAATAAATAATACTGTTTATAGCCTCTATTGACATGTTTAAAGGCAACCCAACATGTAATCTCATACTCCTTATACACTCCATTATTGTCCTATTCATGTGCTCAACCACTCCATTTTCTTGTGGAGTCCTTGGAACTATTTTCTACTTAGGAATACCATTAGAGGAACAATAATCTTCAAACTCTTTTTTGCAATACTCACCACCATTATCAAATCTGAGACATTTCAGCTTTTACCCATCTCATTCTCAACCAAGCTTCTCCATTCTTTAAAAGTTTCAAATACATAAAATTTATGCCTAAGGAAATAAATCCATACCTTCCAAGTTGTTCCATCATCAATAAACGTAACATAATACCAAAAGCCACCGAGAGAAGATACTTGAATTGGTCCCCATACGTCCGTATGCACAAGCTCCAATTTCTTATCATTATTTTGCCTCCCATCCTTGAGAAAACTAACTCTATTTTGTTTACCATACACACAACATTCACATATATCCATATTAACACATTTAGACCTAGTAAAAATTTCTTAGAATGAAGTATTTTCATACCTTTTTATTCATGTTCCCAAGTCTATTGTGCCACAACGTTGTTTCACCCACAAAAAATGTTTGATTTTTTGCTTGCAGACCTGGAGCAACTATTCCTGAAACCATTACAAAACCCACAACAACTATTGTCAAACCCACGGTATCTGTTGTAGCTATTTTTTCTAGGAACTTCTTTGTTTGATTTTTATCTACAATTGTTAAAGTAGAAGGAACAATATGACTTGTACAAAGTTATAAGGTGCCTACTTTCAAACCTTTTGCTACTAGTAAGACACCTTTTGTAACCTTCCAATTTTTATCACTAAATGTAACAATACAACCTTCATCATCTAGTGGTCCTGCTGAAATTAATTTTTTGTTTAACCTTAGACCATTCCTTACCTCATATAGTATCCAATAATTCCCATTCTGCAACTTAATCTTGATTCTTCCCTTTCCAACAATTTGGAAAGGTTCAAGAAATGGAGTGTGTGGGCAGGAAGAGGAGCGAAGCTGGAGGTTTGAATTCACTAGATGGAGATGGTGACGAGTTCAAGGATGATGCAGATTCGTCTTGGCCTGTGTTTTCTCATTCTTTCCTCCCTCTGGCCTTGGTCAGCTTGGCTTCTTTTGTCAGAGATTGGTGTCTTCTTTGGCGGTTTGTGGCTCTTGCGATGCTTAGTGTGGGTGTGATTGTTGCGGACTGGGCTTGGTCTCTTTCCTACATTGGGTTTCTGTGTGGTTTGCTTTTTCCTGTTGGCGAGGTTTCTCCCAGGGCTCTTTTTTCCTTGTCTTGTGATGTTCAGGTGATGGCGGCTACTAGAGGCTCTTGCCCCTGCTGTGCATGTGGCAGTTCTGAAAATGTTGTTTCCTCTTTTGGATGTGTTGCGATGACTTCTCTGACTCCTCTCTTGGGGTCTTATGTTGCTTAATTCTTGTTCTCTGGGTCTTGGCATGCTAAGGATAGATCTTTGCCTTTTTGGTGCCTTGGCCATTTATTTGGGTCAGCTCCTGTGCTATTTTTTGAAGATCTTTTGGAGCCATTTTGGAAGGTTTTGTTTTGGGCTAGAGGCAACGTTTCTCCTTCTATCTCTAGTGTTCTTCCTCTACAACGCTCTTGGCCTTCTTCCTTGAGATTGGTGTGCCTCGAGAGGGTTGTGCTTCAAGGTTTGTCTACTTGGGAGGTTGTTAGGGATGTGGTTATTTCCCTCCTTGATGCTGCTTTGGTTGTTCTCCAGTTTTGTGTTGGGGGTTCCCTTGCCTTGGTGTGGTCCATGTTGGGTTTCTTCCTGTGGGAGTTGGATTCCTCCTTGTTCTCTCTGGCTTGTGGGGAGGCTTTGTTGCTTCTTGTTTTGTGGCTCTTTTGGCTAAGCTATGTTTTGTTAAGTTTTTTGCTCATGTTTATGGCTTAGTACTTTGCTCTCCCTAGGTTTTTGGTTGAGGATTGTTTTGTGGGGAATTCTCTGTCTATTTTTTGTTTTGTCTCCTTATTGGGCTTTTCATTTTTGGGTGCTCTTTTGAATCCCTTATGTGGGTGGCTCATATTGTGTATCTTGTGCGCCCATGGTCTTTTGTGGAAGGATTTGTTTCTCTTGTTGGCCTATCCTCTCTAGTTGCCAATGGCTGTCATGTTTTTCCTTGCTGAAGGTTGGGTGGCTTCTTTCTTGTTTCTCTAGTCAGTGTCTTCTATTAAGGTGAAGACTTCTTCTGCTATGGTGGATTCCTCTCTTTTCAAGGTAGAGAGGGGGTCTGTGGATTTTTGGAGGCGCTTCCTAGGCTGTTGGCTTCTATTGTTTCAGTACCTATTAAGGAGGTTTGTGTTCCTGTGGAGGTGGAGCTATTTGTTGTTACAGTGGGGCTGCAGTGGTGGTAAGGTTTTTCATGGCATCTTCTCCTATAGAGGGGAGCCTATTCCTATTGAGGTGGAATATGATTTGGCTTTTCTTGTTTAGTGGTGCTACAAGAGGTTCTACTCTACTTTTTTCCAGGTGGAGTATGGCTTTGACTATGGATTCAATGGGTTTAAGGTCCTCGTTAAAACCTGGTATGTTCTTGGATGTAGGTGGGTTTTAGGTTCCCATTCTAACCTGGTTTGGGTCTAAGTTCCCTTGTAAAACTTGGCTTTGTGGGGTTTAAGGTTCCTATCAAAACCTTCTATTTTGTGTAGATTCGGGTTGTTTTGTTGATTTGCTTATGATCTATTGATGGTTTGTTGTTGGTTGTCTTTGTCGATTCCATGTGCAGCTTGTATTTCTTTGTGTGGGTTTCAGGTGCCTGCCAAAACTTGTTTGTAAATGGTTTCGGGTCCATTCAAAACCTGTTTTTCCCTCAATCAAAACAATCTGACAAGGTTCATTATCTCCCAAATAAACCAACCCAAAATCCCCTTGGACATAATCAAGAAAATAATTTCTATGGGGTGTAGCATGAAATGAAGCCCCTAAATCTAACACCCAAGAATCATCAACATTATCAAGGGAAAGAATCAAATTATCCTCATCAAATTTATTACTTACCACATTTTCCTTTTTATTGCCTCCTTTTGTCTCCTTTATTTTTTCGAGACCATCAATCTTTCTTTAAATGAATTGGCTTACCACAGTACTAGTAGTCCCTCTTATATTTGAATTGGAACCTCTTGTCCTTTGATTTACCTTGTGACTTCTCATGACCTCCAAAATATTTTCCTCTCTCCTTTGTTCTGCCGCACTTTCTGCATTCAAAACACTACCTGATGTGGATGAACCATCTGAGATTTTCCTATGAATTTCCTCGCTCAAAATAACACCAAAAACATCATCAAATTTTAGCATATTCAAACCAAAATAGAATTACTAACTGCCATTACCAAGCTATTCCAACTTTCAAGCAAGGAACATAGAATCAAAAAATCCCTAACTTCATTAAAGTTTACATTTACATAAGTTAATTGAAGGGTAATCGTATTAAACTCATTCAAATGATCAACAAATGACCCACTTTCTACCATTTTTCATATTAAATAAACGCTTCATAAGAAATACCTTATTCGAAATGGAAGGATTTTCATATGGTTTTGTCAGGGTTCACATCAACTCTTCAATTGTCTTTGCTATTGAAAGATTAAATTTCACTAATTCTGCCAAGCATAAACGAATATTGCCAAGTGTCTTTCTATCTAGAATATCCCAATCCTCATATGACATAGCTGAAGGTTTCTTGGCACCATAAATACTTCTGATAGAGATAGTCCTCCATTTGCATCTTCCATAACTGATAGTTCTTTCCTTTGAACTTGTCAACCTTTAACTTACCCTTGCCTGCCATAACTCTCACTTGATCGTGAGACTCTCACTCAACTGTGAGACCTTCTTGCAAATGATAACTTAGAACCACAACCCAATCTAATACCACTTGTTAGGGTTAGGAGGTAGATTTCTATCAGTTAAATACAAATTTGATCAATAAAACAAAGAAATAAAACACACAGAAAATTATAGTAGCAATAAGAAAACACAAAGATTTAAAATGGTTCACCCAAAACCGGGCTACATCCACCAACACAAGGTCCAATATATATTAAACTTCTAGTAAATAACCTTTACAACACTTTTAGCAACCATTGCAACCTACAACAATTTTTTTTTCCATGTTTTACCACTATTGTTTTTACACAACCTTTGTTGCGTGTACCTGTGACTCTTCTTGTATTTTTCCAACCACAAAATTGTAAATTTTTGCTAACGTTTTTCATCACCTTCTTCCCTCAAAACTCATTACAGAGTGTTTGTAAACTCTCCCACACATGTCCCATTAATTACAAATGAAGTGTGGCCATTGGTTTTTACTCATGCACCCAATAACACATTTTCTTTTGGGTGGCTACATTTAATATTTTCAACTATCTTTTAATTTTATATTATATAATTGTAACTGATCACTTCCAGCATTTACTATTTGTTTGTAACCAATTTTTTAATTACAATTGCAACATAAATATTTAATAAGTGTAAAAAATGTAAATAAAATATTAGTGAAGATCTTTCCATCCGAGTCTGATTGGTCTCCATAATACAACAATCTCCCACTTAGAGACTAATCATACTCCACACCATACCATCTTCCACTTGGAGACTAACCATAACACCATTGCACCTGCAACTCCCACTGGAAATAAGCACCTTGGACCATGTTGTTCTGTTTTACTTAAATTCAACCTTGAAGGCCAACCAAAGCTGAAGAGGAGCTATGCTTCTCCACTGCCTTCGTAAACATATTTGTTGGATTGTCATTTGTATGAATCTTCTCCAACCTTACATGTCCATCCTCCAATGCCGATTGAATAAAATGATATCTTAGTTGTATGTATTTTGTTTTCGAGTGCAAGTTAGAATTCTTTGCAAGATATATAGCACTATGACTGTCTGTAAATAAGTAACTTTTAGCCTGTTGTTTTCCCAACTCTTCCATGAAAAGTTGCAGCCATACAATCTCTTTGCTTTCCTCTATTATAGCTACATAATCTTCCTCTATGGTGGATAAAGCAACCACTTTTTGCAACTGAGAAATCCAATTGACTATTGTCCCACCAATAGTAAATACATAACCTATAGTACTATGCCTAGTATCTATATCTCCTGCCAAATCTAAGTCAACATAGCCTTTAAAATCGGTATTAGAGCCCCCAAAACATAAATATTTATTAGATGTACCTTTCAAATACCTAAGAATCCATTTTACTACATTTCAATGCTCAACTATGGGATTACTCATATACTTGCTAACAACTCCTACGACATGTACACTATCCAGTCTCATGCATACCATGGCGTACATTAAACTACCTACAACTTAAACATATGGTATCTTGGACATTTTGTTTTCCTCCTCTTGTTTCTTTGGACACATATCCTTAGTCAATTTAAAATGACTAGGCAAAGGTGTGCCGGTGGCTTTTGCATTCTCCATATGAAATGTCTACAACACCTTATCAATATAATCAACTTGAAATAAAAAAAAAAATCTATTTTTCTTATCTCTAGTAATCTTCATACCAAGGATTTGTTTTGTTACCCCCAAATCCTTCATAGTAAATAATTTCTCTAACTGTTGTTTTATCTCCCTTATGTGATCCATGTTAGACCCCGCTACAAGCATATTGTCAACATATAAACATAAAATAATGTAGTTATCATCATCTAATCTCTTAAAATAAATATAATGGTATGAATTACACTGGTTGTAGCCATGCTCAATGATAAAACTATCAAATTTAATATACCATTGTTGAGGTGCTTGCTTCAAGCCATATAAACTTTTTCTTTGATCTACATACTAATTTCTCCTTACCTTTGACCTCAAATCCTTGTGGTTGTTCCATATATATTTCCTTTTCCAAATCACCATGGAGAAAGGTTGTTTTAACGTGAAGCTTTTCTAAATGCAAATATTTAACAACCACAATACTTAAAACAATATGAATAAAGTCATTTTAACAATTGGAGAAAATATTTCATCAAAATCAATGCCTTTGTTCTATGCAAATCGCTTTACAACTAACTTGGCTTTAAATCTTTTCATGCCCCTGTCTTTCTCTTTCAGCCTATAAACCCATTTATTTGGTAAAGCCTTTTTCCTTGCAAACAACTTGCATTTCTTCTTCCATTCCATGCTCCCATTGAACCTTGGCATCCACCTACATAGCTTCATCATAACATTTTGGTTCACCAACATGAGTTAATAAAATAAAATACAAAGAGGGAGAAAATATTTTCAGAGGTCTACTTATACTTGAAGATCGTCTAACATTCATTGAATTTTGTGGTATTTATTGTTGCTATTATTGTGGAGCATGAGAAACCACTGGAACATCAATGTTCAGAGTATCATCCAACACTACATAATCATTTTCTTTCTTTTCATGCTACTGCAACTGATCTTTGTACAACACGTTCTCATTGAATATGGCATCCCTGCTTCTCACAATTTTTTTATTTCCAAAATCCCAAAGCCTATGACCAAATTCATCAATGCCATATCCAACAAATGTCCATTTCTTTAATTTTGCATCAAGCTTGGTTCTATTTTCAAAATCTACATGTGCAAATGTTTCACAACTGAAGGTTTTGAGAAAATAATAACTCACCTTCTTACCTATCCATGCTTCCTCTAGAATACCACAACTCAAAGGATTAGAGGGACCTCTATTAAACAAATAAACAACAATGTTTATAGCCTCTATTGACATGTTTAAAGGCAACCCAACATGTAATCTCATACTCCTAATATGCTCCATTATTGTTCTATTCATGTGCTCAACCACTCCATTTTCTTGTGGAGTCCTTAGAACTATTTTCTACCTAGGAATACCATTAGAGGAACGATAATATTCAAACTCTTTTCTGCAATACTCACCACCATTATCAAATCTGAGACATTTCAAATTTTACCCATCTCATTCTCAACCAAGCTTCTCCATTCTTTAAAAGTTTCAAATACATAAAATTTATGCCTAAGGAAATAAATCCATACCTTCCAAGTTGTTCCATCATCAATAAATGTAACATAATACCGAGAGCCACTGAGAGAAGATACCTGAATTGGTCCCCATACATCCATATGCACAAGCTCCAATTTCTCTCTTTATTTTGCCTCCCATCCTTGAGAAAACTAACTCTCTTTTGTTTTCCATACACACAACTTTCACAAATATCCATATTAACACATTTTAGACCTAGTAAAAATTTCTTAGAATGAAGTATTTTCATACCCTTTTTCACTCATGTGCCCAAGTCTATTATGCCACAACATTGTTTCACCCACAACAATTGTTTGATTTTTTTCTTGCTGACCTGGAGCAACTGTTCCTGAAACTATTATTACAAAACCCGCAACAACTGTTGTCAAACCTGTAGTAACTGTTGTAGCTATTTTTTCCAGGAACTTCCCTGTTTGATTTTTATCTGCAATCATTAAAGTAGAAGGAACAATATGACCTATACAAAGATATAAGGTATCTACTTTCACACCTTTTGCTACTAGTAAGGCACCTTTTGTAACCTCCTAATTTTTATCACTAAATGTAACAATACAACCTTTATCATCTAGTTGCCTTGCTGAAATTAAATTTTTGCTTAACCTTAGAACATGCCTTACCTCATGTAGTAGCCAATAATTCCAATTATGCAACTTAATATTGATTCTTCCCTTTCCAACAATCTGACGAGGTTCATTATCTCTCAAATAAACCAACCCAAAATCCCCTTGGACATAATCAAGAAAATAATTTCTATGGGATGTAGCATGAAATGAAGCCCCTAAATCTAACACCCAATAATTATCACCATTATCAAGGGAAAGAATCAAAGTGTCTTCATCAAATTTATTACTTACCACATTTTCCTTTTTATTTCCTTCCTTTTATCTCCTTTATTTTTTTGAGACCATCAATCTTTCTTTAAATGACTCGGCTTACCACAATACCAACAGTCCCTCTTATCTTTGGATTGAAACCTCTTGTCCTTTGATTTACCTCGTGACTTCTCATGACCTCCAAAAAAAATTCATCTCTTCTTTGTTCTTCCCTTGCTTTCTGTATTCAAAACACTGCCTGATGTGGACAAACCACCTAAGATTTTCCTACGAATTTCCTGTCTTAAAATAAAACTAACAACATCATCAAATTTTAGCGTATTCAAACCAAAAATAGAATTACTAACTTCCAAGCTATTCCAGTTTTCAGGGAAATAACATAGAATAAAAAAATCCCTAACTTCTTCATCAAAGTTTACGTTTACAAAAGTTAATTGACTAGTAACCGTATTAAACTCATTCAAATGATCAACAACTGACACACTTTCTACCATTTTTCATATTAAATAAACACTTCATAAGAAATACCTTATTTGAAATGGAAGGCTTTTCATATGGTTTTGCTAGGGTTTACATCAACTCTTTAGTTTTCTTTGTTGTTGAAATATTAAATGTCACTGATTCTGCCAGACATAAATGAATACTGCCAAGTGTCTTTCTGTCTAGAATATCCCAATCCTCATCTAAAATAGCTGAGGGTTTCTTGGATTTCCTTTCTAACACCTTCCATAAATAATTGTGATAGAGATAGTCCTCCATCTACATCTTCCATAACTGATAGTTCTTCCCATTGAACTTGTCAACATTCAACTTACCCTTTCCTGTCATAACTCTCACTTGACTGTGAGGTTCCCACTCAACCGCGAGACCTTCTTGTAGAGGATAACTAATCACAACCCACTCCGATACCACTTGTTAGGGTTAGGAGGTATATTTTTATCAGTTAAATGCAGATTTGATCAATAAAACAAAGAAATAGAACACACAAAAAATTATAGTGATAATAAGACAACACAGATTTAAAATGGTTCACCCAAAAATGGGCTACATTGACCAACACAAGGTCTAATATATATTAAACTTCTAGTAAATAAACTTTACAAAGCTTGTAGCAACCACTGCAACCTGCAACAACATTTTCTCCACATTTTACCACTTTTGTTTTACACCACCTTTGTTGCGTGTACCCGTGACTTGTGTTTTTCCAGCCACAAAACTGTAAATTTTTGCTAACATTTTTCATGACCTTCTTCCCTCAAAAATCATCATTGATTGTTTATATACCCTCCCACACATGTCCCATTAATTACAAATGAAGTGTGGCCATTGGTTTTTACTCATGCACCCAATAACACATTTTATTTTGGGTAGCCACATTTAATATTTTTAGCTGTCTTTTAATTTTATATTATATTATTATAACTTATCACTTTCGGCATTTACTATTTGTTTGTAACCACTTTTTAAAATACAAGTGCAACATAAATATTTAATAAGTGTAGAAAATTTAAAAATATTGATGAAGATCTTTCCATCCAAGTCTAATTGGTCTCCATAACACAACACTATCTTCCCATCTCCCCCTCTCCCTCTCTCTCTCTATATTATTTACTCTATCTCTCCTTCTCTCTATATATACTTCCTATATCTTTATATTTATCTATCCATCTCCCCCTCTTTCATTCTCTCCCTCTTTCTATATCTATTTCTCTCTCTCTTCCTCTCTCGTTCCATTTCTTCCTCTATGTGTTTATCTCTCCTTTTATTTTCTATATCTCTTTCACCTCCTCTATCTTTTTCAAGTTATATCTATCTCTATATCTCTCTTTTATCCTTATTTCTCTCTCTTTCTCTCCCTATCTCTCCCTCTATCCATATCACTCCTTTCTATATCTCTCTACTTCTCTCTCCTCTCTATTTCTCTCCCTCCATCTCCCTCCCTCTATCTATTTATACATATCCATCTCCATCTCCATCTCTCTCCATAGCTCTATTTTACTCATACATACACACACTCATTATTTCTCCCTCCCTATCTCTAGCTCTATCTCTATATTTATCTCTTTGCCTCTACCTTTATCTCTCCATATTTCTTCTTCCATCTCTCCCTCTATCTATATCTCATTCTCTCTCCACCCCTATACATTTCCCTCTCTCTACCTCTCTATATATCACTTTCTATCTTCCCCTCTCGCATTCTCTCCCTCCCTCTCTCTCTCCCGTATCCATATCCATCTCCATTTACATCCCCATCTCTATCCCTATCTTCCTCTCCATCTCTATCTCCTTACCCCTCTCTTTCTCTCACTCTCCCCCCCCTCTCTCTCTCTCTCTCTCTCTCCCCCTATTGCAAACATAACACAAGCCTATTGGTAATGGAGCTCAATTATCTTCTCAATTTAGAGGCTTTGGTTTAGTTGAGTTTAGATCTGTGTAAGTGGATGCATAGTTGATATGAAGCTATCACTTCTCCATTAAGACCTTTGTGGCACAAACACCAATATTTTCTAAATATCCCACCAATTGACCTCATGTATACTACATAAATGTATACAAAAAATGGATCAAATTTTCCCTAATTGACCTTCCACATATCTTCAGCATACCCATTCCACACCAAGGTGTGATTGGTAGTATATATCTTTAAGATAATCTAATATAAACTGAAAGACACGCCTATTTTTTTCCATTAGTAAATTTAAAATGAATAAAAAATTGTTGTACATTTGATCAGATGGAAAAAAAATACAGTTAAACAATAAAAATAGAATGTTGTGATGTCCACTTTAAACAATAGAAAAAATCAATAAAATATCATTGCACATGAAAATAGAATGTAGATTTTTTCACCTAATGCAACACTACCCTTATAGAGTTACATCTATCAATGTAATAAATGAGCTTTTAAAGTAAGGAACTCATTTTTTAAGGATTTAGGAGATGAGTGCTTTATGTTGCTGGTATGAAAGATCACAACTTATTTTTTAAGGTTTTGAAAGTTGTATGTTTTATCTTAACGGTGTAGAAAATAATTCTTAAAGTATTCATAGAGGGAAAAGTGAAAAAAAGATTGGTCTATAATGTATACATTAGTATTAGTATATTATGAATTGTGTCTTTTAATATATTTTAAAATATATATTTTTTAAATGATCCTTATACTATTTGTAAAGTTGAATTATTTATAAAGATTCTATTTTAGGTTAAAAGTTAAATTGTTTTTTTTTCAAATTTATCTAATCTAATCAATATAACAAAGTAATAAATAATAAATTAGTCTAGATAAAGGAGTTAGACTTGAAACATTACATAAAAAAACATGTTCATAAATAGATATCTAGTTTGATTAAATTTTTTTAGGGTATTTAGCTTTAAAATTTTGGTGGATAATATATTATTACAATTGTTGTGTGATTTATCACAATGATCAATTCTTACATCTACATCAAGAGAGCCCCAAAAACTAGTAAAACAAAATGTTCTTTGTTCCAACTTTGAACTTGTAATCAAATTTCTTTTGAATTATGTTCACCTCTACCATCTAAACATGATGTTATTAATGAACACCCATAGAGTTTGTTGTGCTAGGTTTCCAAGGTGACTTGCTCCATTCCTTTCACCTTACTCAAACTCTTGGATCAATTTAATAATTTTTCACAAGTTGGAAGAAACACTAGTGAGAATTTACAGCCTAGCATGTTATTATCAATCTAGATTTTGATGCTATCTTATTTTGTGTTCTCTTGAAATGATTATACAATACTAGATCATGATTTGATATGATAATTCCATTAGATGATAAAAAATAATTAGGGTTCGCCCTTTTATACAACACCCTAGCATGTAAATTTGAATATTTATTCTTTAGTTAACCAAGTACAACAATTAGTTGGGATTGCGTTAGTGAAAGGGAGAATTTAATTATCATATGTGTGTATTAGTTAAAGTAATAATAAAAATATTTTTCCTTGAGAAACAAAATGTAGAATGTGAAGCAAACTAAAATTAATCTAATTAATATGAGAGCTAGGTTTTTGGCATAGATTGGTTTAGCTTTAAAAAATAAATGTTGAAAAGATAATTAGAAAGTGAAGGAAACACCCCCGTTTCAAAGGATGATGAACATAATGCTTGTTGGAGATACATAGATAGGTTTTGAGTTACAATATCATTTATGTACATAAAAAAAAAAAAAAATTAAGAAATAGAGAAACACATAATGACTCATTTCTAGGACAATTGTGATGGTTTTAGGATTCAAGTACCAATTGGAATAATGTGGTCTCATCTTTTAATTGTAAATTTGTTAGAATTTAGGTGTTGCACAATATCTTTTAGACGCTTGTTGTGGTTGTAGATCTTGACATTAATACTTCTATGAGAAGAAATTGAGATTGAACCTACATATGTAGGACATGAAAATTTATAGGGACTACTTGGTAGATTGCATTCGGCATGCCCCTATTCAGTTTGTTTTAACCCTACTACAATCTATAGAAACTTGAATGTGTGTGAGCTCAACCTAGGGTGCTCAATGCTAGGAAAATAAATGTAAACTTTAAAATTACAAACCTACAAGATCTCTAAAATGTGTGCAATGCTTGTTTGTGAAAGATATCAGGAAATAGAATATCCAAGTAATTCCAAAGGGTAGTGGGAGGAATAAAGGTTTCATGATTACAAAGAGGAGCTAAGAAGGGCTTGTTGATAATTTATCACCATGAAATAGTTTTAAAGCCAACATTTTAAGGGAAAAATCATTTTTTTAAATGTTTTTCTAAGCCAACATTGGAAAAGGAGAAAAACTAGCAAAAATATCATGTGAAGGCTTGGTAATGAAAATTTAAGTAAAAAGGAAAATAAGAAAATGGCTAAGTCTTCTAGGCACCAAAGTAAAGGAGAAAAGTTTAATTTATGGTAGCCCATGTTGTATGGAGTTTGTTTAGGGTTTTAGTTTCATGGCATTGAATGAGCTGCATAGTGGTGTTGAAAAACTGAAAACAAAGTTAAAGGAGTGAAGGAAACCAAACATAAGAGATAGGGCACGTTGTAGAAGCTCCAAATAGATATTATCCCACGTTGCAGCATGGAAATCAAAGATGAAGATGCACATTGCCTAAAATGAAGGAGATATGGCACATAGCTAGGAGAATGGAGGATTCTAGGAGTTTATTTAGGCCACACTCATGTTGCAAGCCATGTCTTTATCGCTATATTACACTAGGTATGCATTGTGTTGTTATGGTTTTTGATATGGTTGAAGTCTTTTGAATAGAGTTTTCTTATTTTCTTGTGAAATTCCTTGTCCTTTTCAACAAGATAATATATAAACAAATCATAACAAAGTCTTTGTAATAAGCTCTTATTAAGGAATAATAAGATACAAACCCTATAACTTATAGTTTCATGTAGTTACAGTCAAAAGGTTAAGAAGGTAGATATCGAGTTTAATCAGAGGAAGTTGCATAGTATAAGAGACTTCCTAGATATTTGTTATCATTTTAAAGTCCATAGCCTTCTAGAGAGTTCTTTCAAGAGGATTCAAGACCTTTAGGATAGAGGTTTCGCCAAGGATATGATAGTTAAAAGAGCAATATACTCATTCAGGACAATCATTATGTTAGGGACAACATTTTTGTTTGATAAGAATAACAATGCATTCAACTCATGCATGATGGTGTGTACAATGGGTGGTAGCTATGACTAGAAAGGTAGAATTATTGAACAAAGGTACAATTCAAAGATAAATCATACATTCTTGTTGACTATTTAAGATGGACAATCAATTATAACTGGAAGAGGAAAAGAATATGGCTATCTTGATTCATGGAGATGGAGGTTTTATAGGATAAGGTGTGGTTTATGAGACATTACATTTGAGTGTTCTCCCTAACTACACAATTGGGGAGACTATTCATATTGTAGTTAATAATCATGTTATATTCACAATCGATCCAAATTCTAGTAGATCTTCTCAATATTGTACAAATGTTGCAAAAGCACTGAATACTCCTATCTTCCATGTGAATGGGGTCATCCCACAATAATGGGTCCCAAACTTGGGACATCCTGATTTTTGCCTGAAATCACATATTTTTTTAGAAAAACTAATGATTTAAGCCTTAATGGATTCCATCTAAAGGGTTTTAATTGAAGAGGGTTAGTTAAAACCCCCTTAGATCAAACCCCTTGTTAGAGTAATAATGCATTAGCTAATAATTAATTAATTATTAATTTAATTTATTCTCATGCATTTAAGCTAAAATTAGGAGTGATCTTCTATGTTAACTAGAGAGCTATTATTATATCATTTTGTCTCATTGCATGAGATATTGACACTTGACATGATCTAATCTCTTTATCATTCAGGGTTGCTCCTATATAGTACTCAATCCTCACTATATTATTATGCCTTTGATAGAACTCTCAACCTTTGAGAACTCTTGTTTTCCTTGAAGATTCTTGAGGTTCATTATGTAGCTTTTTCTTGTTGAGAATATTACATATTATTGTTTGCAACTCTCTTGAGTGGAAGGTGTCTTTATTCATTGTTTGATCCTATGGCTCATGTTTTTCACAATTCTAACATGGTATCGGAGCATGGATTCAACAAACCCCTTGTCAATTTATGAGGGTTTCTCTTCAACAAGGGTTATAGGCTTCAGATCTGGATTCTCCTTTGCTTTTATTACAATGTTTGGAGGTGGGAAATTTTTAGGTGCATTCGGCATGAAAAGAACCTCATAGTTACGTTGAGGAGGCTAATTCAACAAAATTTGACTATAAATTTTCCCATATTCATTGTTGAAATCTTTTGAGGTAATTTTTTGTATAGGGGCCATACAACCCCTATACGACCAGGTTTGATAACTTTTTTAAAAAGAACTATTTTACAAAAAAATATTTTAAAAGTTTTTTATTAATAATAAAGCATAAAAAATAAATAGGTCAAAATCAAAAAAATTGCAGGTTTAAACCTTGCGCAAGGATGACCTAGGTAGGTGTACCTACATAGGGAAAGCCCACCAACAACCCCACAAAGGGTGCCAACAACCACTTGATCCACCAAATGGTAAGTTTATGCCAACATCCAAAACAAAATTGATGGTCCAAAAAATCTTTCGACCACCTTTTTCCCTCATTGCTTTCTTTTTTCCAACCATTGTGTAGTTTTTCGGTACTCCAACATTTTCCTGGCACTAGGTACCAAAGAATATTTTGGCAATATCTCTTTCTTGGGGAATGGTATTTTTTTCTAGTGAATGTGAATATTCTACTGACATCAATAGCACAACCTGCTGCAGGGGCCCCCAAGACCCCCTTTGTGCCCGAAATGAGTTATTTTTTCTTTTGGCCATAACTTGAGCGTACAATATCGAAATTGGGTGAACAAAATATTTTCAGAAAGATGGTTTTATCAAATTTCCAATGGTGTAGGTATCATCACTATTTTCTATTGTTGGTGCATTCTACAACTTTTTGAATTTAGAGGTGTAGTTTTCAGTCCTAAGCTCATAAATTTTGACCCATTTCTCCATTTTTTACAATTCTAGCAACATCGGGACAGTCTTTCAAATCTCTTCACAACCATCCATGTAATTTTTTTACATTTTTCTTCATGTATATTTTATTCAATTTTTTGAGTTTTCACATTCTGGTGAATTACTTGGACATCTTAGCTCATGGAAATTTTTTGTTTGTGTGGGAAGACTTTTTTTTGGCTATTCTACATGTAATTCTAGTATTCTATCCTATTTGAGATTGTATACATATTTTGATTTCTTTTTTCTCTTTTGTAGACACACTGAGATAAAGTGCCATTCTAGCACTATATTTTTGAGGATTTTGCACATCCTATTGTGCCTTTTGTACTTACACTATGATATAAAGTGTCATGGGGGGTTGTGTAGCCTTTTTTTTACCATCAAAACTTTTTCAAGTGTGTCCCTTCCATGACAGTAGTGAATCATGGTGATTATTTCCTCATGCATGTGTGCCTTAGTTTTCATGCCCTTTTATTTGTAGGTACTCTTTAGTTGCACTTTAAGATATTATCTTACATGCACTTTTGAGTTTCGCATAGTTTCAATGTACCTATCATGGCTCTCCCTTGTCAGCATTATGGGGAGGTTTCTATTGTTGGTGTTAATGCTTGGTTTCATTTATTGGAGTGATCTATGTATCTAGTTCTTGTTCCTATGTAGTAGGCGAATGTAGTGTACATAAATGGTTGGTTACCCATGCATTTTGGTGAAATGGAGCATTTACCACATGGACACTCTTACATTCCTTTTTTTGGAGGCTATTTATTTTAGCACTATATCAGACATCTTTTGATAGTTGTCTACAAATTATTCATGCTTCAACGATGTTCTACATGTTCCCCTTCTTTTTGGACATTGTTTTGGTTGGAGGCTTCTTAGTCCTTCACCTTGATTCAGAGGATTTTTTAGTCCTTCATTCACCTTTCTCTCTTTTTGAGAGGAGTTTTTCCCACAAGGTTTTCTCCTTTTCTCCAATTGTGAGAGATTATATTGTTTGTACATGGGTACCTCACCAGGCCTTGCTTGCAAAAATCCATCATGCATTCTCTTTTTAGGGTTTATAGCTACTCCCTAAATTCATCTTAAGGGGGGGTGTTAGATTAATCATGCATTAGCTAATAATTAATTATTATTCTAATTTATTCTTATGCACTTAAGCTAAACTTAGGAATGATTTTCTATGTTAACTAGAGAGCTATTATTAGATCATTTTGTCTCATTGCATGAGATGTTGAAACTTATCATCTAATCCCTTTATCATTTAGAGTTTCTCCTATATAACACTCAACCATCATTATGTTATATGCCTTTGATAGAACTCTCAACCTTTAAGCACTCTTGTTTTACTTGAAGATTCTTGAGGTTCATTATGTAGCTTTTTGTTGTTGAGAATATTACATATTATTATTTGCAACTCTCTTACATGGAAGGTGTCTTTATTTGTTGTTTGATCCTGTGGCTTGTGTTTTTCACAATTCTAACACGCCTCTAGTCTTAAATCATACCCACAATGGAGTCTCCTTGACACCTATCAAAATGTTGGAAAGAAAACACTTTTTCTTTACCTTTTGAGAGATTAAATAAAGTCATTTAAAAATTGGGTTTTGTAAGTATGTAGCTCTTATTATAAGCTTTCCAAAAAGTGTAATTTTAAATATCTTCAATTTATTATTATATTTACATTTCATTTCTTGTGAATTTTATTTTTTCACTAAACATCAAGGTATTTGCTTCACATAGGTGAAAATATAGAAAAAAAATGAAAAAAAATCTAAAAATTATGTGCACTATGTATTGGTGTTCTTGTTTTAGCAAAAAAAAATGATTTCAATACAATACAAGAAAATTTATGCATGATGACATATGCCTATGTCTAGATTATAATTGCTTTGACTTCAAAAAATAATTAAAAAAACTATGCAACAAAATTATGAAAAAATATTCATACACTAGATATTGATGTTAAAAATCTATATTTTAAAAATTATGTTTATCCTTTAAATAATTTTTTTTATGTGTAACATAAATGTCACTTTTTAAAAATGTTGTTTATTATAAAAAAAAAGTTATTAAAAGTTATGTAAAACAATTGATAATTTTGTTAGTGTAATTAATTAATTATTACACTAGCATAAGTTAACTTATGTCATATTTCATTTAGTCCTAGGTTGCATTTTAATAAAACATTTAATAAATAGGATAATATTCCCTTCCTTGTTTGTGGGATAAGATTCCTTCTAGAAGATGAGTTGTCCTTCTAGAACTTATCTCAACATTTAATAATCATCTAGATAGGGTTCACATGTTGTCACATGTTAGATCAAGACACATGGAAACATCTCATGAATTTTAGGTTTTCCTTCTTGCCTATATAATTAGGCAACTTGTTCATTTGTAATATATCAATATTCAATATCAATCAATCATATCAATAGAATCTCTATTGTGCATGCCTAGTTGCAACACTTTCTGGGTGGTTGATTATCTTTCTTGGCAAAGGTCCTCTATTGAAGACTATAGCTTCAAGGACCTTGTGCATTCATAATCTCAACATGGTATCAAAGCTTTTCCAGTGAAATGTCAACCCTCGATCAAGAAAGTTGGTGTGCGAGATTCTTGCAGGCTAGAGGTTTCCATTGAAGGCTACTTGCTTCCACTCGCGGATCAAGCTGATTTATGAAGCAGATAGAGTTAGATCCGAGCTCGCCATTGTCTTTAGAAGGCCTCGAAACCCTAGGATCACCTGCCCATTCATCAAAATCAGATACATCAACCCGGGAGCATCAGAGGTATTTGGGTTTGCAAAATCAATTGGTACGATCCATACAAATTTGCAGTAAAAAAAATCCTCCCTCTCAGTTGTCCTCTGAGGCAATTTTTTTTAAAAAGTAGGTCATTTTTTGTTTCAGAAAAATTGAGCTTTTAAGTTAACTTAGGTCATATTTCATTTAGTCCTAGGTTGCATTATTAGATAAATCATAAATAAATGGGATAATATTCCCTTCCTTGTTTGTATGATAAGATTCCTTCTAGAAGATGAGTTGTCCTTCTAGAACTTATCTCAACATTTAATAATCATCTAGATAGGGTTCACATGTTAGATTATAACACTTGGCAACATCTCATGCATCTTAGGTTTTCCTTCTTGTCTATATAATTAGGCATTTTGTTCATGTGTAATATATCAATATTCAATATCAATCAATTATATCAATAGAATCTCTATTGTGCATGCCTAGTTGCAACACTTTCTGGGTTGATATTAAATTAGATTATGGACAAGCTAGGACTAAATGAAATATGACCTAAATAGAATAAGACAATCAACCACAAAATGATTATATAGGCATGTGAACAGATAGAGTTAGATATGAGCTCGCCATTGTCTTTAGAAGGCCTCAAAACCCTAGGATCACTTGCCCATTCATCAAAATTAGATACATCAACTCGGGAGCATCAGAGGTATTTGGGTTTGCAAAATCAACTGGTACGATCCATACAAATTTGCAGTAAAAAAAAATCCTCCCTCTTAGTTGTCCTCTGAGGAATTTTTTTTTTAGAAGCAGGTCATTTTTTGTTTTAGAAAAATCGGGCTTTTTTCATATTATTTTGGCAAAAATCATATTTTTATATAGTTGTAGAAAAAAATAAACAGATCGACTATATAATTAATCAATACCACATGTTGTCACATGTTAGATTATAACACTTGGCAACATCTCATGCATCTTAGGTTTTCCTTCTTGCCTATATAATCAGGCATTTTGTTCATTTGTAATATATCAATCAATCATATTAATAGAATCTCTATTGTGCATGCCTAGTTGCAACACTTTCTGGGTGGTTGATTATCTTTCCTGGCAAAGGTCCTCCATTGAAGACTGCAACTTCAAGGACCCTGTGCATCCATAATCTCAACATGGTATCAGAGCTTGTCCAGTGAAACATCAACCCTCAATCAAGAAAGTTGGTGTGCGAGATTCTTGCAGGCTAGAGGTTTCCATTGAAGGCTACTTGCTTCCACCCGAGGACCAAGCTGATTTCTAAAGCAGATAGAGTCAGATCCAAGCTCTCCATTGTCTTCAGAAGGCCTCGAAACCCTAGGATCACCTACCCATTCATCAAAATTGGATACATCAACCCGGGAGCATAAGAGGTATTTAGGTTTGCAAAATCAACTGGTACGATCTATACAAATTTGTAGTAAAAAAAAATCCTCCCTCTCAGTTGTCCTCTGAGGAATTTTTTTTTAGAAGCAAGTCATTTTTTGTTTTAGAAAAATCGGGCTTTTTTCAAATTATTTTGGCAAAAATCATATTTTTATATAGTTGTAGAAAAAAAATAAA
This sequence comes from Sequoia sempervirens, assembly GCA_007258455.2. Lineage (NCBI taxonomy): Eukaryota > Viridiplantae > Streptophyta > Pinopsida > Cupressales > Cupressaceae > Sequoia > Sequoia sempervirens. Next base: position 20,132,177 of record VDFB02000019.1, read on the forward strand.
CAGATCGACTATATAATTAATCAATAGTCTGCCACATGTTGTCACATGTTGTTAGATTATAACACTTGGCAACATCTCATGCATCTTAGGTTTTCCTTCTTGCCTATATAATCAGACATTTTGTTCATTTGTAATATATCAATATTCAATATCAATCAATCATATCAATAGAATCTCTATTGTGCATGCCTAGTTGCAACACTTTTTGGGTGGTTGATTATCTTTCCTAGAAAAGGTCCTCCATTGAAGACTGCAACTTCAAGGACCCTGTGCATCCATAATCTCAACATGGTATCAGAGCTTGTCCAGTGAAAGGTCAACCCTCAATCAAGAAAGTTGGTGTGCGAGATTCTTGCAGGCTGGAGGTTTCCATTGAAGGCTACTTGCTTCCACCCGGGGACCAAGCTGATTTCTAAAGCAAATAGAGTTAGATCTGAGCTCACCATTGTTTTTAGAAGGCCTCGAAACCCTAGGATCGCCTACCCATCATCAAAATTGGATACAACAACCCGGGAGCATTAGAGGTATTTGGGTTTGCAAAATCAACTGGTATGATCCATACAATTTTGTAGTAAAAAAAATCCTCCCTCTCAGTTGTCCTTTGAGATTTTTTTTTTAAAAAGCAGGTCATTTTTTGTTTCAAAAAAATCGAGCTTTTTTTCATATTATTTTGGCAAAAATCAACTATATAATTAAGCAATAGTCAACATCATATTTGTTTAATCTACGGCTAAATTTTCCCGCCATCGGCTAATTGTTCAGTTGACATATAAATATGAGGGTTTGATTTTTTATATAAATTCATTGGTTATATTCCACCCATCGACATTGGATATTCTTTTATTTTCTATAGATAATTTTTTTTGTGGTCGACACACACATATATATTATAGTCTCCTTTTTTATTTTTAATTTCCATTGCAATATTAAAAATAAAAAACAAAGGTCTAGTCGGCTTGTTAATTATTGTCTGCAGAAAGCATTTATTGTTCGCAGGAGAAAGTACTTTGTCGGCCCATTTGGAGGGGCCCATCCATCGACTAACGTACATTGCCGACATCGGCCGATTCCATCACCGACTATCGGCTAAGTCCCCGCCGGCCATTCCTATCGCTGATGACCATTGCTTAGACTCACGCTGAGGACCTCACTCCATCAGCCCCAGCCCATGGTCATTTTGAGGACCATGCAATCCACTATTTATGAGCGGAGCCACCCTCTTTTCTCAGTCGCGCCGCCCGCCAGCCGCTCTGCCGCCTCCTATCCGACAACTCTCTTTTTTTCCATACATACAGCGCCGGTCATATCAACGACCAAGAGCCAACACCCGGGGGGCTGGAATTTCGCCCCTGGATAGCCTACAAATTTCCTAAAATAGGCATTTTTTTCATTTTATCACAGCTTTCACCCACAGTGTCAAAAATCGACAAACGAGATACCATCGGAAAGGTAATTTTGATTACTTTCCAGTGGTGACATCTATTCTATGAAATTTTTCTCGTAGAAAAATCTATAGTCAACTAAAGTCCAAACCCTAATTTGGACATAAAGGCTCGTAACTTTGCAACCGTTCATCAGATTTCGGTGATTCCAGTGGCATTAGGAAGAATTTTCAAAGCTTTTTTCATCCGTCTAGATCCCTTGATCAGTTTCCGCTCCAGGTACTCTTGCATTGATTTTTTTCAGTTTGGTGCATTTGTTCAATAACCTAGACATCCTGAAGCTTGGGAAAAGATTGTTTGATCCGGGTAGCATCACTTCTGTTGTACATCATCCTTTGGAAGCTTCTATTTGCTATTGAAGGTCATTTGTCTTTGTATTTTTGGAGAAATTTTATTATGGGGCTTGCATATTATTATCCTTCTTTGGTTATGTTGCATAAGGGTAATTATCAACAATGGCGAGATGGGATATGCCACCATCTCCAATCACTTGATTTATTGCCTCATCTCTATGGTATAGTTCCCCATCTGAGTGAAGGAATTCATGAATTTGCTTGGAGTTGCAGTAGGTACACTATTTTGGAGATCATTGAGATGCAAGTTAATTGTGATGTTTTGAATACTATAGATCATTGTGATTGTCCTCACATCCTTTGGACTAAGATTTGGGAGCTATATGGAGATTCAGACACTCCACCATTCCCCGATGGTCATGATTCAGAATGTCATTCTTCAAATCAGGTACCCCATGTTGATATTATTGTACAGGAAGTTGATTGCCTTGATCTTTCCAAAGAGGTTGACAAGGTTCCTTCAGGTGCTTCTTCTCCATTAGAGACTATTGGCATTCCTTCACAATTAGTGATTCCTTGTCCAAATTCATTGATTGAGGCTTCCACCATCATCACTCATCATGACACATTCATTTTTTCAGACTTGACATCACAAGATGGCTTCGTTTTAGGTATCACTGACTTGGCTACTTCTATAGGTTTGGAGGACATTCTTGAGGGGATATCACTCCTCTATTCAGATATTTCTTATCTGATACTTCTTCCCTGTCATTCCATTTAGGACTTGAGGTTTCTTCAACATCTACCATTAGATTTTATTTAGATTTATTTCAGTGGTTTTGAGGACACTTCATTCAGGGGGGGCTATCAAGTCTCCATCACATCCATCATATCCATCACATAGTCTTTGGATATTGTTTAGCATCAGTTTCTGCATCGTCCTAGTTTTTCACCCTCTTCATTGATTGTGGAATCTTCATCTTCAGGCAAGGAGACATTTGAGTAGAGTTCAGAGACATCATCGACATCCACATTCATCCTTCCTTCCTTCAATTCCTATCTAGAATGGGAAGCATCACTTCCCTTGCACTTGGTTCTGTTTCTTTCGAAAGGGAGACAAGTTGTTTGTCGACATTGGATCTTGTTTTGTCTTCAGACACTTACCACCTTTGCAAGTGATCACATCTTCTGGGGGGGCTATTGTATTGTATTCATGTGACAAATGGTGTACTTGAGGGGTATTTGGGAGTCCTCCATCCTTCCCATCCTATCTCACTTCTTTTTTTCATTTTCATCTCCTTTTTGGAGAGGGGTTTTGTTCCCTCTAGGTTTTCCCCTTTTCTCCGGTTGTGGGAGATTTTCTGCATCTTCATGTAAATGGGTACCTAACATGGCCTTGTAGCCAGGACCCATCATCATCATCATCATCGTCGATCATCTTGCATAATCATTGCATTTTCTTCCCTAAGTTGAACTTATGGGGGGTGTTAGTGTAATTAATTAATTAATTATTACACTAGCATAAGTTAACTTAGGTCATATTTCATTTAGTCCTAGGTTGCATTATTAGATAAATCATAAATAAATGGGATAATATTCCCTTCCTTGTTTGTGGGATAAGATTCCTTCTAGAAGATGAGTTGTCCTTCTAGAACTTATCTCAACATTTAATAATCATCTAGATAGGGTTCACATGTTGTCACATGTTGTTAGATTATAACACTTGGCAACATCTCATGCATCTTAGGTTTTCCTTCTTGCTTATAAAATCAGGCATTTTTTTCATTTGTAATATATCAATATTCAATATCAATCAATCATATCAATAGAATCTCTATTGTGCATCCCTAGTTGCAACACTTTCTAGGTGGTTGATTATCTTTCCTGGAAAAGGTCCTCCATTGAAGACTGCAGCTTCAAGGACCCTGTGCATCCATAATCTCAACATGGTCATATTTAAATGGGATAATATTCCCTTCCTTTTTTGTGGGATAAGATTCCTTCTAGAAGATGAGTTGTCCTTCTATAACTTATCTCAACATTTAATAATCATCTAGATAGGGTTCACATGTTGTCACATGTTAGATTATAACACTTGGCAACATCTCATGCATCTTAGGTTTTCCTTCTTGCCTATATAATCAGGCGTTTTGTTCATTTGTAATATATCAATATTCTATTTAGTCCCTTAAAATATGACCATGGTATCATGTCTTCAGATTATTATCTGAAGACAATATTAATTAATTAATCATTTATTCATTTTTAATGATTAATTAATATTGTTGATTATATTCCCTTCCTTGTTATAAAATAATCATCTTGCAGAAAAAAATAAACAGATTGACTATTTAGTCTCATCTTCTATGTTGTCACATGTTGTTAGATCAAGACACATGGCAACATCTCATGCATTTTAGGTTTTCTCTCATGCCTATATATTCAAGGCATCTTGTTCATTTGTAATAGATCAATATCAATTCAATACAATTAATCATATCAATAGAATCTCTATTGTGCATGCCTAGTTGCAACACTTTCTTTGTGTTGACCATAATTAATAAATGAAATATAATTGATTGATATTGAATATTGATATATTACAAATGAACAAAATGCCTGATTATATAGGCAAGAAGGAAAACCTAAGATGCATGAGATGTTTCCATGTGTTATAATCTAGCAACATGTGACAACATGTGAACCCTATCTAGATGATTATTAAATGTTGAGATTATATGCATAGGGTCCTTGAAGCTGCAGTCTTCAATGGAGTACCTTTGCCAAGAAAGATAATCAACCACCCATAAAGTGTTGCAACTAGGCATGCACAATAGAGATTCTATTGATATGATTGATTGATATTGAATATCGATATATTGCAAATGAACAAAATGTCTGATTATATAGGAAAGAAGGAAAACCTAAGATGCATGAGATGTTGCCAAGTGTTATAATCTAACATGTGACAACATGTGAACCCTATCTAGATGATTATTAAATGTTGAGATAAGTTCTAGAAGGACAACTCATCTTCTAGAAGGAATCTTATCCCACAAACAAGGAAGGGAATATTATCCCATTTATTTATGATTTATCTAATAATGTAACCTAGGACTAAATGAAATATGACCTAAGTTAACTTATGCTAGTGTAATAATTAATTAATTAATTACACTAACACCCACCATAAGTTCAACTTAGGGAAGAAAATGCAATGATTATTCAAGATGATCAATGATGATTATGATGATGATGGGTCCTGGCTACGAGGCCATGTTAGGTACCCATTTACATGAAGATGCAGAAAATATCCCACAACCAGAGAAAAGGGGAAAACCCAATGGGAATGTGTCCTGATGAGTGATGATGGTAGAAACCTCGATCAATGAATCTGGACAAGGAATCATTGATTGTGAAGGAATACTAATAGTCTCTAATGAAGAAGAAGCACCTGAAGGACCCTTGTCAACCTCTTCGAAAAGATCAAGGCAATCAACTTCCTGCACAACAATATCAACATGGGGTACCTGATCTGAAGAATGACATTCTGAATCATGACCATCGAGGAATGGTGGAGTGTCTGAATCTCCATATATCTCCCAAAGCTTAGTCCAAAGGATGTGAAGATAATCACAATGATCAATAGTAATCAAAACATCACAATCAACTTGCATCTCAATGATCTCCAAAACAGTGTACCTGTCGCAACTCCAAGAAAATTCATGAATTCCTTCACTCGGATGGGTGGTTGATTTCTATAGTGAGTGGCGCCACCATAAACCATAACTCCGCCTCCACTTTGTAGCTCTGTTGCTACTCCCTGGAGGGGGGGCATTTTTTTTCCAATCATCAACCTATGGTCACATCAATTACCAGGTGCCAGCCCAGAGCGGCTTAATTTTTGCACCCCATTACCTGCAAAGTGCCTAATATAGGCCTTTTTTTTGTTTTATCACAACTTTCACCCACGGTGTCAAAAATCGACAAACGAGATACCGTCAGAAAGGTAATTCAGTCTACTTTCCAGTGGTGACATCTGTTCTATGAAATTTTGCTCACAAAAACTTCTACAACCAACTAAAGTCAAAACCCTAGTTTCGACATAAAGGCTCACAACTTATCATCAGATTGTCGGATTTTGGTGATTCCAATGGCATCAGGAAGAATTTTCAGAGCTTTTTTCATCAGTCTAGACCTCTTGTTCATTTTCAGCTCTAGGTACTCTTGCATGATATTTTTTTCAATTTGGTGCATTTCATCAATAACCTGGTTATCCTGAAGCTTGGGAAAAGTATTTTTGATTCGGGTAACATCACTTCAGTTGCACATCATATTTGGAAGTATTCTATTTGTTGTTGAAGGTCAGTGTCTTTGTTTTTTGTGGAGAAATTTCATTATGGGGCTTGCATATTATTCTCCTTATCTGGTTATGTTGCACAAGGGTAACTATAAGCAATGGTGAGATGGGATTAGCCACCATCTCCAATTACTTGATTTTTTGCCTCATCTATATGGTATAGTTCCTCATCCGAGTGAAGGTATTCATGAGTTTTCTTGGAGTTGCAACAGATACACAGTTTTGGAGATCATTGAGATGCAAGTTGATTGTGATGTTTTGAATGCTATTGATCATTGTGATTATCCTCACATCCTTTGGATTAAGCTTTGGGAGATATATGGAGATTCAGATACTCCACCATTCCCCGACGGTCATGATTCAGAATGTCATTCTTTAGATTAGGTACCCCATGATGATATTGTTGTACAGGAGGTTGATTGCCTTGATCTTTCTGAAGAGGTTGAAAAGGTTGATCCAAGATCACCTGCATGCAAGATGGATACCTGTCACATGCAAAAGATATGAAGAACCAAAAAAGATGTTCTCTGTAAACCTCTCAGTAAAAATGCATTAAGAGAATCTATGATTACAAAAGTGATCAATCCTTATGAAGGAGATCAAGAAACCCTAAATGAAACCCTAGTGTGCACACTTAATAATTAATAATTAATTAATTATTAATGTGCCTAAGTTTAGCTTAAGTAATAAAGAGGAATAAGTGACTTAATTAATTAATCAATGTGATGTAATTAATTAAGCATAATAACTTATTACTCTAACACCCCCCCTTAAGATGAACTTAGGAAGAAGCTAAAACACTAGAATAAGATGCATGAAAGCAAAGATGGGTCCCGCAACTGAGGCCTGATCAGGTACCCATTTACAAATGCAATAAAGGAGTAGAGAAGGAAAAACCCAGTGGGACAAAACCCCCCTACAATGTGATGTCATGCTGCAAAGAAGCACTGGAAGAACTCTGTAGAGTAATACTGGAACTTGATATAGGCAAGCAAGGAAATATTCTTCTGTATACTATTGAAACCGGATGAGAGTCACTGATTGACTCAAGGAATCATGATAAAGCAACAGAAAACCCGATGCCACGGAACACTCGAAAACTCCAAACGGGAACAACTCTGGAATCTATGAAGCAGCAAGCAATTATTGAATGAAGTATTACTGAAAACGAAGTGCAAAGATGCAAGATGCACTCTCCCAACTGCCAAAATATCCAAGTAATCGCCAAACAACCCATCAGGCCAAATCTGGACTAATTGATAAACTTGGGATAGATACAAAAAAAGTGCATGGACAGCAACCTAGAGCTCCTCAATACCTTTCCAACACTTCAAACGAGGTGAAAAACGGAGATCGTGGCAAAAAGTTATGAGCTCGGAAGCATAAAAAGTACATCTGACTTCAAACAGCAATAAATGCAGAAAAATAGTAAAATACTGAAAAATAAATAGCACTACTAGAAAGTTCTTGGAACCAGCTTTCCGTCGATATCTCGTTTTCCCGATTTCGATACCGTATGCCCAAGTTATGGCCAAAAGAAAAAAACTGCTCTTTTAGGAAGAACTAGGGTTAGGAGGGGCAAAGAGGGCCGTACGGCCGCTGACGTCATCAGTTCACGAGCTTAAAATTGACGGCCGTCTGGCCATCGCCGCAAAAAATTGGTCCCCCTGCTAAAAGAAAAAATTTTGGCCCCTAGTCCTGTGGGCGACCAGGGGCTGGCAGGCTGCAGGGCTTTTGTGGGGGCGGAGCCCCTGGTTCTTCATACGGCCGGGGGCTGAGCGCAGGGGCCAGATCTTCCATAGGACGATCGGCCGAGGGCTTGAGGGAGGCGGAGGAATTGGGCGGTGCCGCTCGACTGAGCGGCCGGCGGGTGGCCGCCTGGTGGCCGCCCGGCAGCGGAGGCCTATTGAACTGGAGGCGCCGGCCCTATTTCCAAGAAATGGTGTTTTTTTGAATTTCTCGCCTCGATCTGCGTGCTGGGATGGTCGTACGGCCCCCCAGACAAATTTGTTTTGCCTTCTCGACCAACTTGCACCAAAATAGACAAATTTTATATGAAAATAGGGGTTTTTGGGCGTTGCGGACTCAATGGCGAGGTCCGTTTTGTCCCAAAATGCCCAGAAAATTAGGCTACCCCCAAATTCAATCAAAAAATTGCATGTGGAAACCCTTGCACTTGAAACTCACAAAGAGGCCATATCTTCAGATCACGAACAAGCAGCTGCAGGTCTGGAGCTCTGATACCATGTTGGAATCCAAGATCACCTGCATGCAAGATGGATACCTGTCACATGCAAAAGATATGAAGAACCAAAAAAGATGTTCTCTGTAAACCTCTCAGTAAAAATGCATTAAGAGAATCTATGATTACAAAAGTGATCAATCCTTATGAAGGAGATCAAGAAACCCTAAAAGGGAAACCCTAAATGAAACCCTAGTGTGCACACTTAATAATTAATAATTAATTAATTATTAATGTGCCTAATTTTAGCTTAAGTAATAAAGAGGAATAAGTGACTTAATTAATTAATCAATGTGATGTAATTAATTAAGCATAATAACTTATTACTCTAACACTTCTTCTCCCTCAGATACAATTGGTATTCCTTCACAATCAGTGATTCCTTGTCCAGATTCATTGATTGAGGCTTCCACCATCATCATTCATCAGGACACATTCAGTTTTCCATACTTGATATCACAGGATGGCTTCATTTCAGGTATCACTGACTTGGCTACTTCTATAGGTTTGGAGGGAATTCTTGAGGGGGTATCACTCCTTTATTCAAATATTTCATATCCGAGACTTCTTCCCTGTCATTCCATTCAGGACTTGAGGTTTCTTCAGAATCTACCATTGGATTTTCTTTAGAATTCTTTTAGTGGTTTTGAGGACACTTCATTTAGGGGGGGCTATCAAGTCTCCATCACATCCATCACATCACGGTCTTTGGATATTGTTCAGCATTTGTTTCCTTCATCTTTAGGAAAGGAGAAATTTGAGCACAGTTCAAAGACACCATCAACATCCACCTTCATCCTCCATTCCTTCACTTCCTATCCAGAATGGGAAGCATCTCTGCACTTGCACTTGGTTTTGTTTCTTCCGAAAGGGAGACAAGTTGTTTTTTGACATTGGATCTTGTTTTTTCTTTAAACATTTACCATTTTTGCAGGTGATCACATCTTCTGGGGGGGCTATCTAGTCTCTCTCTTTCCCTCCTATGGGGGGGCCATTGATTGCATTGTATCCATGTGATGGATAGTGTACTTGGGGGTATTTGGGAGTCCTCCATCCTTCCCATCCTATCTCACATTTTTTTCTTTTTCATCTCCTTTTTGGAGAGGGGTTTTGTTCCCACTAGTTTTTCCCCTTTTCTCAGGTTGTGGGAGATTTTCTACATCTCTATCATGTACATGGGCACCTAACATGGCCTCGTAGCCAGGACCCATCATCGATCATCTCTGCATAATCATTGCATTTTCCTCCCTAAGTTGAACTTATGGGGGGTGTTAGTGTAATTAATTAATTATTACACTAGCATAAGTTAACTTAGGTCATATTTCATTTAGTCCTAGGTTGCATTTAATAAATCATTTAATAAATGGGATAATATTCCCTTCCTTGTTTGTGGGATAAGATTCCTTCTAAAAGATGAGTTGTCCTTCTAGAACTTATCTCAACATTTAATAATCATCTAGATAGGGTTCACATGTTTTCACATGTTGTTAGATCAAGACACATGGCAACATCTCATGCATCTTAGGTTTTCCTTCTTGCCTATATAATCAGGCAACTTGTTCATTTGTAATATATCAATATTCATTATCAATCAATCATATCAATAGAATCTCTATTGTGCATGCCTAGTTGCAACACTTTTTGGGTGGTTGATTATCTTTCCTAGCAAAGGTCCTCCATTGAAGACTGTAGCTTCAAGGACCTTGTGCATCCATAATCTCAAAAAATTTATTTCATTTTTTTTAATTTATATTTAGGATCTACACACAAATCCTCACAAATTACTAGTTCACAATCATCTCCAAATTATTAATGGTTTAGTTGCTATAGGTTTCATAAAGTGAAATTTTATAAAAAAATGTTGATATTAATGTCCTACTTTGGCCAAAAAGTGGGACACAGTATTGTGGGTTGATCCAATGGTGATGATGTGGAGGCTATGGTGCATGTGTGAGAACTTTCCATTGAGTGGCATTAGACTTTCCATTCTGATGATGTTGATATTGTTTTACTACCGTAGATTTGGACACAATAAGATTGAGTGGCTAGAATGTTGAAAGAAGTACTTTCAATCACTAACATGCAGTCCTTCATGATCAAGAAACAAGAGAACGATATTATCCTCTGAACTAGGTTGTCATGAACCAAAATGAAGATATATTTATTGTTAACAATAGCTCTCTTTTATAATTTGGTGTGCTTGGCTTTTGAATTGGGAACCAGTAGAAAAGTCTTGAAGTAAATTTCCCTAATTGTTCATTAATGGTTGGTCAAATATTAAGCTATGCATATAATTAAAATGTATGCCTTGAAGTGAAGCTAGTCAAAAATTTCCAAAACCCATGGAACCAAAATTGATCTCTATTATCCCTCCAAAGGAAGAATTTATTCCACTTTGTTGTTGTGCCACTCCACTCAACCTTTTAAGATAAGGTCTATATTTTTGAAAGTGGCTTGCAATATGTAATTTGAATTCCAAATATTTGGGCTAGGTGCGTAGAGCAGTTAACAATGGACAGTCAATGATAATAGATCTTGAAGGCTTATAAGATCTTCAAGACAATCCTATAAAGAAATAGAAATATGTGACAAATCATGAACAATGGAAAGCCATTTCTTATTGAGGAAAAATAAATAATTTCATATGATAGCTAAAGGAATCATCTCTGGTTTATGCACAATGAGAAATCATATACTTAAAAAATATTGAGAGGGAATTCTTGAATGTCATAATGAACAGTGATTGAATCTTTCAGAGCATGGTTTATAGTGAACAAAGATGACCATTGAAGACAAAATGTTGAAATGATAGAGGATAGTAAAAAGAGGGGCATACCAATGAACTTAAAAGAACGGGTTTGATGCTAGAGAAGAGTACAATGATTATTTAAGGTAGTGAACTGTGAATAAGTAAGCAGTTAATTCAAAGAATCAAGACTCATGTGTCATGGATAAACTAAGAAAAATCCATTGAATACATGGATTCATTGTGAAAAAGGACCAGTCATAAAGTCACTTCAAGAAAATGATAGGGTACATGATAGCACACTATTGATGACAATGAATTGTATAAAATCATTTGATCACAATCAAGCAATGCAGAGATTGTATTTTGATAAAGGGATGGCGACTAATGAATAAAGATGGTAGTAAACTATGTATGATAAAGCCATGGTAGAAGGGAAACATTAAGTAATGGATAGTCAAACTAAGCATGATATTGATGATATTGGACATAAGAGGGTAGAGGAATATTATAGTTGTATGATGTCAAGGATAGTCATGTGACAAGAAGTGCATTAAATGTTATGATCCCTACACAGTCATTGACACAAGTGCACAGTTCAAGAGAGATGCTAAAGGATAGTAGTGATATGGCAGTCATGTGCTAATGTTATGACCATTAGAATCTTTTAAGTTATAATATGATAGGGTAGTATGACCAAAAATGGAGATCACCACAAGGTATGGAAAACCTAAAACAAAGTGTTGAATGACCTATGAAGAGTGATAGCCCTTTGTGCCACTTTAAGCGATGTAGGCACAGTCATAAATGAGCATATAATAGAAGGGGTGTTCAAAGTTCTCTCAAACTATATGCAATCTCCCCAACCTTAAGAAGATTCATTTTTGTTTCCTAAAATCCTAAGGCCTTGTACAAAGTAGTGAGTAGTTTGAAAAGACTATGAAATGAGGATATTATAGTAATTAAATAGGATAGTCACAATCCTAAACTGATTGATGATAGTAATCCAAGGACAATACAAGGACCAAGGTTTTGGAGTGATGATCAAAATCTATAAATGTTGAAGAATGCCACTGTTTTATTGCTCAAATACGTGTTATGGTACTAGAAGCATCCTTGTATGAAGGTTAATTCTAGGAAGTTTGTCCTTTGTTGATAAAGGATGTCAAGCTATTAAGCATTGAGGAAGCATGAGCAGATGATAGAAGGGGGTAGTTATTTATTTTTTCACAAGAGTCTTCAATTGTATTATGAGAATGTCAAGATGATTCATAATAAATAGAGGGGTTGTTGGAGTAAATTTTTCATCAGAACCTTTATCAAACCTTTGACATTGATTGAACTTGGAAATGTAGTGAGAAGTTTATATATATACCTATCATTAATCTTAAAATATAAAATGCACATAGCATTAGAATCATTAATTAGCGTCAATGAGACTTGATAGTGAATTGTACAAAAATATATAAAGAAGATAGACACAAAGAGAATGGGGATAGTCCAAAAGTACAGTCATAGAACATAATTGTTGAAAGGATCCAAAGGTTTATACTATCATGACAGTCTATTAATGTCTTGGTGGATAGAAGGTTGTGGATGGAATTTCTTCATTTCATTGCAATCATGATCAATATTAGACAAACCATAATATGTACAATAAGCATATAGAGAGGGAAAAACCTAAGTTAGAGACTCAATTTCCACCATATGACAATCATAGTAAGGAGATGAATGTGTGCATTTTTGGAATAGTAGTGGACTTGGGGCTATTAGTATCAAGAAGGTAGGGTTTTATGGATAATGCATAGCCAAGAGACTAAAGGAGCTTCAAAGACAATGACAACCTCACATATCATAATGGTCATGGAGGTCACAAAGGAAAATTTAAGAAGACAAAAATAGTATCATTATCTTGAAGGATAATAGTATGTCAAAGAGATTAGATAGAGGACAATGCATATGAAGATGATATTCCACATTACTGTACATAAAAATGGGCAACATGATAGTAATAGTTTAAAAAGAAATAGCATGCATGAAAAAATGCATTGAAAACCACAGGTAAAGGAAATATGGAAGGATATATACAAGGTAGTAATCAAGTGACACCTTTTCATAGTCCTATGGTGAACCTATGCATATTGCAAGACAACTAAATATAATTAATTTGCAAAAGTATGTGAAAAATATTAGCCTACAACTTCTCCTATGCCCTTAAGGAAATTAGATAGTTTCAAACATATTTAACACAGATCTTTTAAGCACATTGGTGGAAATTTATGACAGTTGGAGTATTAATGATAAATTTGAGGAAATACATGGGAGATTTTAGATATCTAGGGGATAGTTGAGTTAGCCAAAATTCTTTGCAAGTAGTTAGGAGCTGAAAGTATTCCTACTCTCTTCCTCGACACCTAGCTGGAGCTACACCTTAGCTCAACATTAAGGACTCCTCATGGTAGGCAACTGATGAGGTAAAAATAACCTCATCAGTATAATGGACTAAATACTTAACCTCACATCTTTCATCCATCCTTACCCTACCAATTTTAAGTATAATGGACTAAATACTTAACCTCACATCTTTCAAGCATCTTTACCTAAGTAATTGCTTTCTTTTTGTGAAAAGGCATACAATCTTTATTTCTTGAAATAAGCTGAAATAAGCTAACCCGTGTTGACTTAATGGTTTAGTTTTTGAGTATTATATAGGTTAAATACCACAATCGGTTATCATGCTAGTCAAAGAGATTCAATGCATACTTCAACACCATTGAAGACAAGTGCTAAAGAATGGGCGCCAAAATTTTAGGAGCATACATGATGGACCGAGTTTTTGTAGTTTCTGTTATTTTTAGTTTTGAAGACTTTATGGCTCATGTCAAGCCCTTTAATGTTTCATGTCATGGGCTTTAAATTCTGTTAGTTGTTGACAATCAGTTGAAGACTTTACCAACTAAAATATAGGATTTTTTTAGTCGTTCATATATAAATATGTAACTGTTGAGATATATTGTTATGTTGTCACTAAAACTGAATATGAATTGAATTTTTCCCATCACCTTTGGAGTTACTGAGTAATGTGAATGAAGTTATTTTGAATGAAGTAATGTTGGAGTTACCAATGTATGTGATCTGAGCTAGCGTAGAAGCACCCGAGAGCTGGCCACTTGAGGGATTGTAGATTGAATATGAATAAAATGAATTTTTCCCATCACCTTTGGAGTTACTGAGTAATGTGAATGAAGTTATTTTGAATGAAGTAATGTTGGAGTTACCAATGTATGTGATCTGAGCTAGCGTAGAAGCACCCGAGAGCTGGCCACTTAAGGGATTGTAGATTGAATATGAATAAAATGAATTTTTCCCATCACCTTTGGAGTTACTGAGTAATGTGAATGAAGTAATGTTGGAGTTACCAATGTATGTGATCTGAGCTAGGCGTAGAAGCACCCGAGAGCTGGCCACTTGAGGGATTGTAGATTAGATAGATAAGTATTCTAATTTTAATTCTATTACTTTCATTTAGTAGATAATAATTGGAATTGAAGTTTATTTTCATGTGTGTAATTTTGACAAGATTAATCCTACAGGTTGTAGTTGAGTCTGTAATCTTGAAGTTCCAGTGTCTGAAGTTTCAAAGCACCTTCTTTCAGTTGTTTCAGATTGCTAAATCATTTTCAGTTAATTGTTAAGATTGTTATCTTTTGTTAGATCAATGTTTCCTAGTTTTTGTACAAGATTTTCTTCTTCAACAATTTACATGTTTCTTAGTTTAATCATTTCCATCCTTTCTAGTTTAATCATTATGCTTTTTAGGTTCATAATTTTCTACTTTCTAGTTTAGTTATTTCAAGCTTTCTAGATAAATGATTTCTTGCTTTCTAAGTTTAATGGCCTCTTAGTTTAGAGTTTTATTTCAGTTTTCCAACATTTAGGAAACCCGAGAGAGAAAGTTAAGATGTCTTATATTGCATATAGCCTTTGAACACTACTCGATCAATATATTAATGTATTCCATAACTAAAGTGTTAGGACCTAACGATAACCTATCACTTTTTGGCACCATTTCTGGGGACTCTTCTTTTTCTAGTGTTAGTAGGAGATACCTTGAATACCTCTTTTAGGAACAAAAATAGTCCTCTAGCTTCTTTTTCTACATGGTCAGGAAACGAGGTCCCCATGGAAGATTCATACCAAAAACCCCCCCAATTGATGTACCAACCATAAGTAGGGAGGAAGGGAACTTAGGTCAAGAACTTACTGAGGAATTGATCGAGCAAAGTCAACCTAAGACCTTCCCACATACCCCAAAAAGAGAACACATAGTTGTAGAGGAATGTATTCCTTTGCAAACTCTAGAGCCTCACCCAATTGAGCGAATTTTTGAAGAGGACCACATTCCCTTCAACATCATGGGTGACCGTAGAAATGCCGCTAACAATAACCCTCCACCGCCATGTACATTCACTTATCCTATTGCTATTGATGCAGATGATGATACGACCATGAAAAATATCTCACCAGCCTTCTTGCCAACCTTTCGGGGTTTTTCTACTGAAGACCTTGACTAGTTTCTATTTGAGTTTAAAGTCTTGTGTTAGACATATGATTACAAGAGTGATAACCAAAAACTAAAGATTTTTCCCTCTACTCTAAAAGACTCAACCATGCATTGGTTTATAGGATTAGCTTCTCAGTCAATAACCTCTTGGGATGAAATGGAGTTTTCCTTTTTGGAGAAATACCAAAGCTACTGTAGGATCAATGATAAGAAAGAAGAACTGTTCAAAATAAGACAAAATGAGGATGAAAGTCTAGAGGATTACCTAGACAGGTTTATCTTCTTATTCAAGTGATGTGGTGGAGAAGTCATAAGTCTTGATATTATAAAGACACTATTCCTTAAGGGTCTCGACAACAAAGCTTGAAGGAGCTTGGATTTAATGGGAAAAGGAGACGTGTCCCAACTGGGGCTCGATGATATTACTAAATTGTGTTGGAATTTCTCTCATACTTGAGGAGGTATCCAAAAGTCTACTTTCTTTAAAGGTTCCAATGAAATAGGAAAAATACATGAAGAGATAGCCAATCTCAAGACTAATATTCTTGTTTAGCTAAACACCACGTTAGATGGAATACGGGATAAAACGTGAAATCCTGAGACTTTATCCATTTACTGCCCCAGGTGTCGAAACAAACATTTGCTAAGGGAATGCCCTTTGGGAAAAGTTGACAAAATTGATATTTGTCAAGTTTGTGACAAGAGTAACCTCACTAATGAGTGTGAAATTCTGAACGCCATCAAAAATTTTAAGAAAAGAACATCCCCAGTTGAGGAAGAAATCAACATTGTAAATCAAAGAACTGGAGGGAGTTTTTCCTATGGCTAGAATTCAAACCCTAACTGGAGACCTCAACCCAATTGAAATAATTATCAATGGAAAACACCCTAACCTCAGGCACCACCTCCAATTCCACATAATTGGGGAACTTATCCGGGGACCACCTGAATGGGCAAATCAATCTTGGGAAAATCCTCAGTGGCCTAACCAGCCTCAACAATAGTGGTACCCTCAAAATCTTGTTCCTCAATGGAATCAACCTCAACATCATTTTTATATTGGTCCCAAAAGGATTCCTACTCAACAACACAATATTTTACCACCTCCCCAGAATACTCAACAAAATGAATAAGTTAACCAACCACAACTTCCAGCGCAACCTATTATGAACCCAAAGAACAATCACATGAATACTCTAGTGTATTCCACCGAATAGGAAAATGTCATTGGACTTAATGCAATACACTGTGGAAACTTGCAATTGAGGTCTAGGAAAACACTTTCGCAGCCGACTATTAAAGAAATTATGGATAAACCTATTAAGAAGTATGCTAAGACAACTACAACAACGCCCACATTCGTAGAACAAGCTCCAGAAGCTACTCAAAACAAGCCTGACCCACCATCTTCAGCTAGCAATTTTGACCTACCTCAAGAGGAGGGGGGTCAGTCTCCAACTGACTCTTTAAAGGATTCTGCTCCTAAAGACAAAATTAAAGTGCCTTTTCTGAAATGTCTGAAACCAATTACCATGAAAGATACTTTGGAAATGACCACATCTACTGAAACTATGCTGATACAAGAAATTAAACAGTTGCAAATTGAAGTTCCTTTGCTACAAGCGATTAAGGAGATCCTTAAGTTGAACCAACTGATCAAACAATTGTGTATCAAAACTCCAAGGAGGAAACCAAAATGAATAAACACTATCCACATAAACGGTTATCTAGCTAACTTGTTGGCTGGAACGACCACTACTCTGAAATATGATGATCCAGGTAGTCCACTTATAACAGTAACAATTAATGAGGTAGCAATACCTAATGCTTTGGTGGACCTTGGAGTAGCCATTAACGTAATGACTATTGATGTGATGGAAAAGTTGGGACTTACTGATTTACATCCCACAACTACAGTCTTACAGATGACAAACCAATCCATAGCTATTCCCAAGGGCATCATTGAAAATGTTCTTGTTAAGGTGGATGGATGGGAATATCCAGTATATTTTCAAATAATTGAGTCCCTTACACCTAAAGATAGTTATCCAATAATTCTTGGAAGACCATGGTTGGCTATTGTTGCAGCCAAAATTGATTGCATAAAGCGAGGAATGACCATTTCATATGGTCCTAATAGAAAACATTTATTTTTGTATCCTCCTTCCAAGCCTACTGAACACAATAAAGTATGGGTTGATGAACCAAAAAGTCCCAACAGACAGAAAAATTTGGCTTCACTAGCCATGGTAGTCATCAAACAACATGGTGAAGAATTAGAGGATGAATTCGAAAACAATATGGAAAATATTCCTAGGGATTCGAGTGGTGAGGAGATGACAAATGTAGAAGAGGTCCTAGGACACCCAATCAACATAGATCACATAGAATTTGATAATGCCATATTCATGGGATTACCATGTCCTTTGACAAACTTAGTTCCAAAAATGCACCATTTCTTTGCAGATGTTGTCGGGCTTCATAAAACTATACCTCATAGTTTTCCTCTTAACACCTTGAAAAGGCCCACATATATTGTCACATCCAACCACTTGAGAGTTAAAACCATTATGTTGCTGCCAGGAAAAAAATTGAACATTAATAGTTGGTTGATTGAGCCAATAGAACACAAATTCTTTGATACCTTGGTGAATATATTTAAAGCTTTTGCTTGGGACTATATAGATATGAGAGGAATACACCAAAGTATGTGTACTCACCATTTCTATACCGAGGATGTTTGACTTGTTTTCCAACCACAACAAAGACTCAATCTTTCCTTGAAAGATATCGTTAAAACTAAAATTGAGAAACTCCTACAAGTGGGGTTTATTTATCCGATTTCTGATAGCAAATGGGTGTCACCTTTGGTTGTGGTTCCAAAGAAAAATGGAAAGTGGAGAGTGTGTGTAGACTATAGGGAACTTAACAAAGCAACACATAGAGATTATTTTCCTCTACCATTTGTAGACCAAGTGCTAGATAACTTGGCTGGGAGGAAATATTTTTCATTTCTAGACAAATTTAGTGGTTACAACCAGATATAGGTAGCAGTAGAAGACCAAGATAAGATTAATTTTACCTGCCCTTGGGGGACATTTTCATATTGGGTTCTTCCTTTTGGGCTATGTAATGCTCTTGCAACATTCCAAAGAGCTATCCTGGCTATATTTGTTGAGTTGGTGAATGAGTGTGTAGAAGTTTATATGGAAAACTTCATTGTATATTGTTCAACCTTTGATGAGGCTCTCCAAAATCTAGATAAGGTGTTGAAGCAGTGTGAGGATCATTGTTTGTCCCTAAGTAATATCTTATAATGGTAGAACAAGAAATAGTGTTGGGACACCATATTTCAGCTGAAGGGATTAAGGTTGATCCTAAGAAAATTGAAGTAATACAACAACTTGAGACCCCAAAAACCCAAACCAATGTCATAAGTTTCTTAGGGAATGTTAGATACTATTGAAGATTGATAGAAAACTTCAACAAGATCGTGATCCCTATGTTTTCCCTTCTTCAGAAGAATGTAGAGTTCATCTGGACACTTGAGTGTCAATCATCATTTGAAATCATTAAGGAGAAACTCATCTCTTCTCATGTCCTTCATGGACCTAATTGGAACCTTCCATTCCATATCTATACTGATGCATCTGATGATGCCATTAGAGTGATATTAGGACAAGAAGATGAGAATTGGGGAAAATATGCCATATATTTCATTAGTAAGAATTTGACTCCAACAAAAAGGAATTATACCACAACAGAGAAGGAATTCTTGGCTGTAGTTCATACAATTAAGAAATTTTGACATTATATCACGGATACAAAGTCATAGTGTACACAAATCACTCAGCCATGAAGTACCTTATGAATAAACCTATAGTAAATGCAAGGATAATTAGGTGGTTGTTTCTTCTCTAGGAATTTAGCATAACAATTATTGAAAAACCAAGGAATTCTAATGTAGTTGTGGATTTCTTATCCTGAATTAAACATGATGGTGATTATGCTTTGATACAAGATGAGTTCCCAAATGAAAATATTTTTTCCATCTCTACTAAAACTCCTTGGTTTGCCAATATTGAAAACTACTTGGCCACTACAGAAGTACCACCTCATTTTTCATTAAAACAAAAGAAACACCTTGTTAGAGAAAGTGCCCCCTTCAAATGGATGAATGGGATCCTATTTTGATGTGGACCTAATATGGTGCTACAACGTTGTGTTAGGGAAAATGAGACCTATAGTATCCTTAGATCCTATCATGATGATCCTTCTAGAGGGCATTATTCTACTAAAAGGACAACCCACAAGATTTTTGGAGAAAGATACTACTAGCCTTCTATGCATAAGGATATCAAGAAATATGTTCGCAGTTGTGATGAATGTCAAAGGGTAGGAAGACCAACTGCATCTAATGAAATTCCCCTGCAACCTCAGGTAGTTCTTGAACCATTTGAAAAATGGGGATTGGATTTTATTGTCCCTAT
Source organism: Sequoia sempervirens (assembly GCA_007258455.2). NCBI lineage: Eukaryota > Viridiplantae > Streptophyta > Pinopsida > Cupressales > Cupressaceae > Sequoia > Sequoia sempervirens. Next base: position 20,152,314 of record VDFB02000019.1, read on the forward strand.
AGACCCTCCTTCACAAGGAAAAGAGCTCATTTTGGTCTGTACTAACTACCTAACTAAGTGGGCAGAGGTACAAGCCCTATGAGTTTCCAGGGAGGAACACGTAGCTACTTTCCTTTACAATAGAATTTTCCTCGGATTTGGTGCTCCTAGGACAATTGTCATAGATTAGGGCCCCTAGTTTATGTCTAAAGTTATGTTAGCCTTCACAAATCATTTCTAGATGAGCCATAAGAAGTCCTCACCCTACCACCCTCAGGTGAACGGACAAGTCGAAGTCACTAACAGGGAATTAGAAAACATTTTAACAAAAACAGTTTCATTAGGAAGGAAAGATTGGGCTTAGAAACTACTTGAAGTTGTTTGCACTTATAACACCACATGGAAATCAACTACCAGGTATAGTCCATATGAGTTAGTTTTTGGGAAGAAACCTCTCTTTCCCATTGAATTTGAACTCGAAACCCTCAGGACAACCATGGAGTTAGGTATAGATCTTAAACGAGCCTAGATAGAGAGAGTTTTACAACTTAGTGAATTAGATGAACTTCGTTTAGATGTCATCCATCAAACTGAGCTAGTGCAACAACAACACAAGGTCTAGCATGATAATCATATCAAGTAGAAAAAATTCCATAATGGGGATTGGGCACTATTGTTTGATTCCAGATACAAGGGTCACTAGGGAAAACTCAGAACGCATTGGCTCAGACCATATGAAATTTCTGAGGTATTTGCAAATGTTTAGGTTCAACTGAAACCCATTGATGGCAATACTTGAACTCTCCTAGTTAATGGACACTAATTACATGTCTACCATAAACCAATTAATAAAGAGGAATTTTAAAAAATGGTAGAAATGTAGGGAGAAATCCAGTGCATTGACTCTACTACAACAAAGTCAATATAGTTTTTCCCATTAAATAAATGTTCAAAAATAAAAATAGAAAAAGAGCATGTGTATGAATTTACTTTATTTAAATTCTTCATCAATTTCATCATTTGGATTTGGCTAAATTTTGTTTATATTTTGCAGGACTTCATTTTTCAGTAAACACAAATTTCGGTGCACCCTGTTGTGGTGCTCTGGAGCTTGTTGGCTCGATTGCTGCTATGCTCTGGAACTCATACAACTGACTTGTGTTGTTCCTCATTCTGATCTTGCATTTTGATGCATCACTCAATGATGCTTTGAGAAGTCAAAGGCCAAAATGTCATATTCTTCTTCCTTTTTCTAGTTGCATCTTCCAACGATGCTCCAGAATTTTTTTGTTTCTTCCTTTTGGCTACATCTTTTGACAATGATCCAGAAATATTTGGTTGTTGCTCCAGTTGCATCTTTCGATGATGCTCCATAAATTTATGGTTGTTGCTTCGGTTGCATCTTTCGACGATGCTCCAAAAAATTTTGATTACTACTCTAGCTGCATCTTTTGACGATGCTCTGAAATCTTCAATTTTTTTTTGTGTTTCGACGACATCTCTCAACGATGTTTCGAAACTTTTTCTTCTTCCACCCCAGTTGCATTTTTCAGCAATGCCCTAAATTTTTGTAAACTCTTTCATTTTCAGTATTGTGATTTTTCCAAAGTTCTTTCTGCACATGCCCATCATTCAAATTTTGTTACCACATCGAGATCCACTCCCTAATTGTCATTTCACCATATCATATCAAATATTTTCATAATAAATGAAATTATTATGACAACCCTTTTGTCATAATAATTTCTACCATCATTTAAACCATCACATCCATGTCATAATTATCCACCACCACCCCCGCCAAATTATGTAACTATCCTATTATGTCAGTAAAAGGTGAGTGATGTTTGATTTAATGACAAGACATAAGGTGCGCACGGTTTTCTTTACGTTAAGTTAGTAATTAGTTTGAATAAAGATTAATTAATTGGCATGAACCATTCCCTCTCTCAGTTTTGAAATTTGTGCCATCGCACGATTTCTTGAAGTATGGAAATGGTTATGTAATTCCCCATGCAAAATTGTCATGATTACTCAGAAGGACTCAAGTAAGGTAGTTAATTCCTCTTCCATTGGTTATATTGAAATTTTGTCCCTTTTCATCTATAATTTAGTTGACTGAAACAAGGAGAGCATTACAGAATTTTTGTAGAATTTAGTAGAGCAACAAGGGAAGATAAAATGGGAGGAGCCAAGAAAAAGTCTGAACCAACCTCAACAGCTCAATTGTTGGCATTGAGTAATGTTGCAGGCCTATTTCAAAAAGTTGGGTGGCTTGAATTTATGAAGAAGTTTGAGGGATATACTGAGCAACTGGTAAGAGAATTCACAGAGAATTTTGTAGACAGACAAACTATGGTGTGTGGCAAGCATTTTTGGGTAAGTCATAAAATTATTGCTCATCTCTCTGGTCTTGAGAATAGAGGCATTGATTTGAATGAAACTACCAATATTACCTATCAAAGAATGGTAGAATTGATTCATAGGGAGGGGGAGCCTCAACCTATAATCACCATAAGTACTAGGGGACAAAATAAGGGTTTTCATAGAATGTCTATCCCAAAACCTTGGAGAACTGTCGTAGCTTGGATAATAAAATATTTTACCTATGAGGGACAAATAACCACTGTAGTAGGACCCCCTTTCTGTCTGCTAATTCATTTGTGCCATGGCACTTAAGACCCTTCTCTTAGGGTTAATTTACCAACATTTTTGTGTCATTCAGTCACCACCATGATGTTAAAATATAAAGTTGGGACAAGGCCACTCAAACACCATGGCCTTATACATTTAATATGAAAGTACCATTTTCGTAAAAACTAGAAAAGAAGTGGCAGAAATTTATGTGAAAATTTGAAAAAACGGAGTCTGAAAGACCTCTTGAGGGTGAGTCATCTAAGCAAAGGGAACAATCTTTAGAAGAACCCTCCTCTGAAGCCTTAGGTGCTCCTAAATCCCAACAGACTTCCACGGCTCCTAGCAGCGATGCGCCAAAAACTTTTCCTGATGGGTTAGAAACCACGGGATAGTCAAGGGATGTAGAAATTGTGCATTCTGGAGAAGGAGAAGAGCCTCCTCATAAGAGGAAGAGGGGTACTAAAGTCACTTTCCAAACAACACCTCCTCTATGAAGAAGCAAGAGGTTGTCTGCGAAGTCCAGTGAAACTGTGGCCTATGACACAGGAAGTACCTCTAAAAAGAAAAATCCCAAGACTCAAACAAGAATATTGGAAACTAAAAACCAGCTTGGTGATGAGGAAATAAGTGAAATGGAGAAACAAGTTGATCAGTCCCCCAAGGCTGAAGAGAAGAGAATGCAATCTCCAATGGAACATGAAGAAGGAAAAGTACAATCGCCACATTCGGTGGATATTGAAGATGAACTTGTGGGAGGATTCTCCCCTTTTCTGGACAGAGTTGAAAGTGCACCTAGTACTGAGGAAAATGTACTTCATGCTGACATGGAAATTCTCAATCCACCTTTTTCTATTAATATAGAAGATGCATAACTTGGTCAGAAAATAGAAGAATTAGAAAACTTGGAAGCAAAAATTGTTGAATTAAAATTTCGGTTATAGAGAAATGAAGAACAGATAGCCCAATAGCAAGAAGAAATTGAAGCACATGTTGCAGTTATAAGTAAGAGGGATCAAGAGATTGCAAAATTGATAATGCAGATGGAGCAAAAAGATAAGGTCATTGAGAAATTGCAATATCAAATACAACAATGGAACCAGGAAAGCAAGCAGCATATGGTTGATCTGTCTGAGAAAGACAAGAACATCCAAGGTTGGAAAAATAATTTTATGCATATGTTTAATGCTTTTGAAGAAGAAAGAAACAAGCAGAGAATTGAACTTAATGCTTATGTGAGTAGAATTTTAGAGTTAGATCAGGATTTGCAAGAAAGTGACACCAAGCCAATAATGGAATTTAAGGGAACACAAACTAAACCAACTATTTTAGAATGGTTCCAGGTACATATCCCTCTGTTATTGATGAAATGGATGGACAGATGCTACTTCCTAAGGGATGTAGAATTTGAAAATAATAGGTTGAAAAAGGAGTTAGTACGATTAAAAGAATCATTTACAAAGTGTATAGAGCTATACAAGATGATTGTCAAATAGGTGATTTATTGGTGGCTTGTAGAAGACCATCTAGGTTGTATTCTATGTTCCTTAATGAACAAATCCTAAGATGGAAGTTACTCATAATTCACAATAACCAACCACATGATCCTAATGATAAATATTTCTTTTTTCAAGATATTTGTTGAGTTGTCTCCTGATTAGTAGGATTTATTATGTGAATTCTTTGTCCATAATTTTCTCTTGGAAGATTATACAAATTTTTATGTTAACTTCTTTGTGGGCGAAGTTCAGTTGAGATCATTCCTGTCCACCATGTGTAATCAAATTCAATGGCAGGATCAGTCAAGGGAGTATCTACATGTAGAGAGAAATGTTGGATTACAAATGAGAAACCCCCATAGAAATCCTTTCTATTTCAAGGTACAGTTCCTAGGTGTTTAGTTGAAAGAGAATGTACAAAGAAAATATAACAATAACCTTCAGTTGTTCCATAATAATTTTCAGGATCAAGGACCAAAGTTGATAGGGAAAGCTTGGCATGCATGTGAAGAAAGGTATACTCCTCTTCTTATGTATCTTAAGAAAATAGAGGTAATTTCACCACTTAATATTAGATGGTCCTACAAAAGGGCGGTAGCCTTGACCGATATTCTTGAGAAATTAAAGGTTAATTGGATTGGGATGAGGTATAGACCTCCTCTACTTCTTTCACCACCTCCTACAACATATATCAACACATATCAGAGTGATGACAGTTTTGAGAGATGGGTAGAAGGGGTTACTTTTCATTAGGGATTTCTAAAGGAACCTGAGGATTTGGACATAGAGGCAGATGAATTTTATGATCTCAGTGTTATATATGAGGAGATGAATAGGAAATGGGGAAATGAAGAGCAGGGAGCACATCAAAGAGTAGGAGGACTTGCTTGAGCTTAGGAAGGGGAGGAAATGATGAGGTAAAAATAACCTCATCAATATAATGGACTAAATACTTAACCTCACATCTTTCAGCCATCCTTACCTTTCCAATTAATTGTCTTTAGGATAAGTAATTGCTTTCTTTTTTGTGAAAAGGCATACAATGTTTATTTCTTGAAATAAGTTGAATTAAGTTAACGCGCGTTGACTTAATGGTTTAGTTTTTGAGCATTATACAAGTTAAATACCACAATCCATTATCATGCTAGTCAAAGAGATTCAATGCAGACTTCAACACCATTGAAGACAAGTGTTGAAGAATGGGTGCCAAAACTTTAGGAGCATACATGATGGACCGAGTTTTTGTAGTTTTTGTTATTTTCAGTTTTGAAGACTTTATGGCTCATGTCGAGCCCTTTAATGTTTCATGTCATGGGCTTTAAAGTCTATTAGTTGTTGAAAATCAGTTGAAGACTTTACCAACTGAAATATAGGATTTTGTTAGTTGTTCATATATAAATATGTAACTGTTGAAAGCATTGAGATATAAAAGAATATCGTTATGTTGTCACTATGTTTCCTGAGTTACACTCTAAATATGAATAAAATTATTTTTTCCCATCACCTTTGGAGTTACTGAGTAATGTGAATGAAGTTATTTTGGAGTTACCAGTGTATGTGATCTAAGCTAGGCATAGGAGCACCCGAGAGCTAGCCACTCGAGGGATTGTAGATTAGATAGATAAGTATTCTACTTTTAATTATGTTACTTTCATTTAGTAGATAATAATTGGAATTGAAGTTTATTTTCATGTGTGTAATTCTATCAAGATTAATCCTACAGGTTGTTTCAAATTGTTAAATCATTTTTTGTTAATTGTTAAGATTGTTATCTTTTTTTAGATCAATGTTTCCTAGTTTCTTTACAAGTTTTTCTTCTTCAGCAATTTACATGTTTCTTAGTTTAATCATTTCCATGCTTTCTAGTTTAATCGTTATACTTTTTAGGTTCATAATTTTCTGCTTTCTAGTTAAGTTATTTCAAGCTTTCTAGATAAATGATTTCCCGCTTTCTAAGTTTGGTGGCATCTTAGTTTAGAATTTTATTTCAGTTGTCTAATGTTTAGGAAACTCGAGAGAGATAGTCAATATGTCTTCTATTACATATATCCTTCGAACACTACCCGCTTGATATATTAATGTATTCCACAACTAAAGTGTTAGGACCTAATGATAGCCTATTAGCAGCCAAGGAGAATATTGACTTGTTCAAAATATGACACATGTCATCTATCCATTGTAACAGGTTACTAAGAATTAAGAAGGCTTGTATGCTCAAAAGGCATGCCTAGTTTCTTTCTAGCTCGGTTCTTACACTTTTGGGAAAAGTATTGTAAACTTGGAGAAGTTTCTTTCTATCCTTTCTATGCATTGTAACTTATAGTTTTAGTCTTGAGACTGAAAATAAATATTGTAATACTCCATTTCAAAATAATAATAATAATAATAAGATATATTTTAGACCTTGTATGGTTGTAAACACATTTTATCAATAGAATTGATCATTTTTGGCCTTCAAAAGTTATGTTCCTATTGTGTATATTATATGCAAATCCTCAAGTGAATGTCTTATTTCTATCACTTTCAATAGAAAAGGGTATATTTGTGTAGGTTATTGCTTGTGTCACTGTAAAAACAAATGTTAGTTGTGAAGAACATCACATTTTCTTCCTTCTAAAACTACAAAAAATATAACCTTTCAATAAAATATCAATACATAGATATGTCAAATGCTAATGTTGTGAACAAACAATTGAGTTATTAATTACTTGTGTGAGAAAACAATTGTGCAAGTCTGAAAAAAATAAAATTTGATGCATCACCCACATAGTTGATTTCAATTCATGACATCTTTCTATCCCTTTTCATCAACAGTAGCATTAGTCTAAGTCAAGATAGGTGATTACCAAGGGAACCAACCCTCTCTAGGGGTTCTTTTCTGCCTTAGGTGACCCAAAAACCAAGAAAAGTTCCCATCTTTCACAAATTAATTGAGTTTTACACTTAACAAGGGTGAATATTTTAGTGATAACATGGCTATAAAAGTATTATGTATCTTGAAAATAATAATGGAAGAAGCTATCACATAACATATTAATGGGAGGAAGTTGGTACAAGAAAAATTAAATATTTGACAAAATATTGATTCATATGGAAGACTAGGTGGTATCTTGATAAAGAATTTCAATAGGTCATTCAAAAACATATTAAATTCACAAATATTTTATTTTTTCCATTATAGGGTGCAAACACTAGGTTTTAGCTATTGTACAATAGATTTGAGTGTGAAGGATGTGTAATATTGTAAATTTCATCCTATGCAATTTTGCATTCCATATACCTCACCTTTAGATAAATTAAATTTGATAATGAAATATCCCTTTCTATCCTACCTTAATTTTATCCTTAACCAATTCATTCTCGATCATTGAGTTGATTTTATGTCATGATTTAAAATGTGCAACGTGTTGCACAAACATCCTAAATAGATTCTTGACTACAGTAGTCATCGAGATGTTATGTTTCTCACCTACCAGAAAATGCAATGCCTTTGCTAGCTTGCAAGCACGTCTAGCCAAACCTTGCATTCTTATACCTTCTCAAGAACTTGATTTTTTATCTCTCTTGGATTCAATCTCATTCATTCTATCAATCTTTCATTTGTATTCATTCTTTTCTCAATCTCTCTTGCTCTCTCCATCACAATAGCTTCATTCTACAATATTTGTTACATCTTCTTGCTCTCACAAGGCACTCTAAATTGTTCTCTCACACTTGGAGATTGCAGTCTCTTCCTTTCGACATTCCTATTGTGCTAAAGGAGGGTAACCATGATTCATTTATTGTATTATTGTTTAATATAGTCAGCATGTTATTCTAGCACATTTTTTCTTCTACCACATCTATTTCATTTCTTTGTATCTCATTTGGTTGCCTATGGAGGAGGAAACACTGAAGTAGGGGTTTGACTAAGCCAAGCTCCTAAACAACCCCAACATTTCCCCCAGTTGTATGTATGCAGGTATCAGAAATATCTCTTCATTGGAGGCTCCATTTCTTAGTTTCTTGTGAGTACTTTCTTCCCTTCTTCACTCATTTTATCATTTTAACTTCATTTAGTTTAAGTTATTTTCATTTATGTTAGTTTTTGTTATTTTCGTACTTTGAGAATTTCTAGCAAACATTTATCAAGAACTTTAGTTGTTTTCTGGATAGTTTCAATTTTTGGTACATAAAAGATGCTAGTGTGTTGCGAAGACGCCCACATGTTATGTTCTCGTCCTTGGTCGAGAGCTTGTTAGTTTGTCTAGAAGACCTCTGTGACCTACTCTTTCAATTTTTGGAACTCTCAGGTCTTTTATTTTTGTATAAAACATAATCAATCACCTTTCATCTTATCCTATCACTTGAGCTTTGATCTTTGAGGTAGTTGAGGGCTATTTTCTCCTTGAGAGGTCTCATCATCTTAAGGGTGTTGAATCCCCTCTACATTTTGGTGAACCCGACATGTACATGTCTAAGCTCTAGTCTTTTGTCAAAAAAATATTTTATCTTGTTTGGAAGTTTATTGGACTGAGTGTTGTCATAGTTTTATGAGTTTCATGACCCAGTCTACAAATTTTGGGCACATAGTAAGAAGAAAAATTCAAAATTCAAATATGGAATCAATATGGTAGTTTAGTCCAGCCTGTTAGGGTCTCAATTTTGATCAATTCACTACAGGTTTATCACCTGGCTATACACCCCCATTCATTTCTGTTAAGATACCTACATATAATCAAACAAGTTCTCCAGTCAGTACTCTATCTAGATCTTCTCCTGTAGATCACAAAGCTGCTCTTAGGGTCCCCTTTGAGCAATATTTCTTAACTCATGGTAACTCATATACTCAATCTACCTTTGTTTTCGGTAGTATGAGGAACTTACTTATCTCAAACCACAAGGGCCTTGAGTTGCTCTATGCACTCACCAACATAATCAAGATCCATGTACCTTTGTACATGTCGGTCTTGAGTCATCCCAAAGATACCCAATTAGATGTCACTAGTATTCAGTTGAATCTTCTAATGCTAGAGGTATCTATGCACATGGTGGACACAAATACTTTTTTAACCTCTTTGACCTCTACCGATAATACAAATTTTGCATTCAAGCCCCCCATTAGCCCTAGAGTTAACGTATCTTGTATTTATTTGGGGTATGGCATTCATCATCCGCTTAAATCCATACCTCAAGTCATCGCCACCATGTGTAATCCACCTCCCCCACCATTGAATCCTATTCTAATACCCTATTACAAAATATGGGTCAAATGTAGTCACAATTAGCCAACTTAGCTAACACTACTTCTCATTCCACCTTGCAACCTTACTAACGTTGTATTCCCTTGGCTCTGAATATCCTAAATTTTCCCATTCCCCAAGGGATAGAGGTGCCAAAATTTGATATGCACAATAGCAGGGGTGATCCACAAACTCGCGTCTCATCATTCACTACCATGTGTATCATTTTATTTATTAAGATAAGTTGCTATCCAAACTATTTTCATGGTCCCTCAAGGATATGGAATTGGAATGGTTTTGATCCCTTCTTGATAACTCCATTTTCACCTTTAAGCAGTTAATCAATCAATTCTTGTAGCAGTTCCAAGCTAACATTGGGTTGAAGGTCACATTCATTAATCTCATCCATTGCAAGCATGGAGCTCATGAGAGGATGATTGGCTTTATTGCTCGATATCAATCTCTATTTTGTTAGATCCACTAGCCCTGCCTGATTTCAATGTCTAACATGTGTTCATGGGGAATTTTCTGCTAGCCTTGTAAAAAAAGGTCCTTTAATGAAATGCCCATCCTTCGCTCATTTGTGTACTATAGTCAGGGATTATAAACAAATGGTAACACAACATGAGGGTTCCTCCTCATCTTCCCATATCAAAAATCTTGCAATCATGTCTATTCTGAGAGAGTCTAGAAAGAATAAGGTAGTGGCGAATTTCATTTCTTTTCAATCCACTATAGGACGTAAATGATATTTTACAAAATTATTTGAATCTTAAGCCAATGTTCTTCAAAAATTGCTAAAAGATAACTTAATTTCTCTTCCCAAAATTAGACTGTTTTCTGATGATAAACCATACCCTAGTTGGTATGATGCACAATTTTTTTTATCAATATCACTATGTACCAAGTCATGACACTAAACGTTGTGTGCATCTTCAACATGTTTTCTAGGACCACATAGATAGAAATGTCATCTACCTTAATGATAAAAAACAAAACCCAAAAAAAATTATAGCTAAGGCTAATAGTGACACTATTTCTACACAGATCTATTTCTATCCGATTCTTCCAACTTAATTGCATCTGCTTCTACATCTTTTGAACCTAATCATTATGAGTATGTGTGAACATGGTCTCGTTCATTCTTATTCCTCCTATGATTCATGTGGATAAGATTCTCGATGTATCTTTCACACCACACGACTTCCCCCTAAACAAGGAGATTTCTCCTCTATACATCCCCGCTCATGTCAATGGTAACATTGTAATTGGTGTTATGGTTGACCCTGCCAGTAAGGTAAATATTATCATGGAGGAGACCCTCTTCATTAACAATTTCCATAAGGATAAATATGAGGAATTGAAAGCTACAATTTGTACTCACGATGCTTTCTTTGTACCACCCATTGGTTCTATTTCCTTGGCGATCTTAGTTGGACCTAAGTCCATTAATATTCCTTTTGTTGTGATCCCCAAATCTGACTTATTCAGAGTGATATTAGGCATTCCATGTCTAGTCTCCATGAATTCAGTCGCATCGGTAGTCCACAAGTGTATGAAGCTCCCTCGTGATGACAATTTACATACTGTCCACGACACTGGATACAAACCCCTAGTGTCATGTGGGGGATTTTCATTAGATCATTTTTTTCCTGCTCCTATTGTACCTTTATTTCCCCATGGAGACTTTTGCTATAGGTCTTATTTTAGGTACAAGACTAGAGTTGTGGCCCCTAATGTTATTTTCCCCCTTCATCTCATGCTATCTCTATGAAGGAATCTATGTGTATGCAACAACACTTTGTCCTTTGCATCTTCCTCCTCAAAGGCTATAGACAAGCACACTCTGACGAGTAGACCTTCTTCTATTGCGATTTCACAACCTCTAGTGGTTTTCTTGGTTCCTTCTACTTTGTCTAGCATAGGAAAAGGAAAGGCACATGTGTTGATGAAATCTAAGCCTCAAGTTTTCCTACGAGCATTGGCTCGGGAGTGTGTAAGTTTTGTCGATGCACATTGGCTCGGGAGTGTGTAAGTGTTGTCAATGTGCATTGGCTCTGGAGCATGATACCTTGCAAAAGATCGAGGGTGAGCTTTCTATCTCTATCTTTGCTTTTGTCTCTGACCCTATTGGTTCTATTTCTATTCATGATTTTGTTCCTTTTTTTTTTGCTTCTAACTTCCTTGATGGATCCTGATGACCCTTACCCTAAGTGGGTGTAAGTGTTCATCACTCCCTCTTTGGAGCCTCCCTTAATGACTTCTCTAACTAATTTTTCCCCTTTGTTTGAGCCCATGGAAATGCCTCACATGAAGGTTGTATCTATTGCAGCTCCCTTTATTTCCTCCCTTCCTTCTGCTTCTAATGAGAGGATTCCATGTCATCCTCCTCTTAAGTGCAAATCAAAGCACATCCTCACTCTAAAGGACAATCATAAAAATCCTTCTTCATCTTCTTCATCTCATCCCAGTCTAGTTTTTTTTATTCTTATGATGAAAAAATCTCCTTCTTCATTGGATTTTGTCACTATCTCTCCTCTGGAAGCTGACGGTAACCCCGATTCATCTGCCTCCTTTTGTTCAACGACTAAACTCCACTCAGGAGAAGTGCATGTTTTACTAGTTGGAAGATATTTTGACTATGTCCACAATATTTTCTAAATCGATGACATTAGCCTTGTAAGAGCTCCTAGATGATGATGTTTAGGAAACCTCCTCCTTGGCTCTTGCTACAGGTGAGTCTCCTGGAACTGCTCTCACTATCCTCCCTCTATAGGCTCATCTTCCCTCCCCTTACAATGATATAGATTGAGAGCAAGATGAGTTGTTATAGGTGCTAGAATAGAGCATTACCTCTTCTTATATTTAGATTAGATTTACGTGTTTGTTTGTGTTCCCTCGTGCTTTCCTATTTATGTTTGTGTTCTCACCTAGAGGACCCTTGATACCCTTATAGGTACTTAGATACAAGAGAGAGAATTCACCGTAAACTTCTTCTATATGTTTCATCATTCTTCTATTTTTCATAAAAAATATTTTTCATGTTGGGGACAATGCAAAGCATTGGGGCATTTAGGTGTCTTCCATGTTGACCCAGATTTTTATTTGTCTTCATGTACTCTTCTTATCCTTCCAATCTATATGGGGGTGATGATAGTTCATATAATTTACACCATATATATACATTATGATCAATGATGACCCTAAATACTTGCATCCCCTTGTGCTTTCAATCTCTTTATCTTTTATTTTTCTTGATGTTGTGGATTCTATGTACATTATCCCTCATGCAATAACATTCCATAGATACATCTCGCTATATATGTCATGACACAACATCTCTCTCCATTTTTCTTCTCCTTAGAATGACTTGTGCTCCTCCATGTAGCACATATCATTCTAAGGGGGGGCTATCTTATTTGATCATATCAGGTTATTCTTAATTTTTAAAAATATATCTAATTAAAAATCTTGATGTCTTATGATCTTGTCGTTTAGCTTGGGGGAAACTTGACTAGACTTGTCTTTTATCTTGATCTCATCATCAAGCTTGGGGGCAACCTGACTAGACTTGTCTTTTCTATGACTATCCTACAACGTAGTTTGCAACATCCACATGCCTATCAACTTGTCATATGGTCTCTAGCATAACAAAACTTTCTAGCCATAATTATTAGTGTTTTCTTTATATCTGATCAGATTTATTACATCTATTTTTTGCTTTTATTCCCAATGTGTTTGTTTGGAGCTAACATGTTTGTAGTGAATTTTCAGTCATCTTTTTAGAATAGAATAATTGTGTCCTCTTCGTGTCTTGGCTCAACTTTAAGAAATTATATATACAAGATCGAAGAAATGTGTCCTCTTCATCTTGGGTATATTATCTTCAACCTCTTTCTCTCTACTTTAGCTCACATATACTAGAATGCACATTCTCGCTAAAGTGGGGGAAAAATTTAATGTTGTAAATTACATCCTATTCAATTTTTCATTCCATAAACCTCCCCTTTAGATAAATTAAATTCATTATTAATGCAATATTCCTTTCTCTCCAATTACCTTAATTTTATCCTTAACCTGTTTGTTCCCAATCGTTGAGATGAGTTTATGTTGTGGACGAATGTGAAGTGTGGAGACATTTGTGTGCCATGTGAACATCTTAAATAGATTCCTGACTATAGTAGCCATTAATACATTACATTTCTCACCTACCAACAAACATAATGCCTATGCTAGCTCGCAGGCGTGTCTGGCTAACCCTTGCATGCTTATACCTTCTCAAGCACTTCATTTTTTATTTCTCTTGGATTAAATCCCATTCATTCTATCAATATTTCATTCTTATTCACTCTTTTCTCAATATCTCTTACATTCTCCATCACAACAGCTTCATTATACCATCTTTGTTACATCTTCTTGCTCTCACAAGGCACTCTACATTGTTCTCTCACTTGGAGATTGCAGTCTCTTCCTTTCGACATGCCTATCTTGCTAAAGAAGGGCAATTATGATTCGTTTATTGCATTATTGTTTAGTATAGTTAGCATGTTATTCTAGCACATTTATTTCTTCTATCACGTCTATTTCATTTCTTTCTATCACACCTGGCTGTCTGTGGAGGTGGAAACATCGAAGCGGGGGTTTGACTAAGGCAAGCCCCTAAAAAGCCCTAACATTTCCCCTTGGTCATCTATGTGAAGGTATCAAAAATATCTCTTTGTTGGATGCTTCATTTCTCAATTTCTCGTGAGTGCTTTCTTCCCTTCTTTCATTTTATCATTTGAACTTCATTTAGTTTAAGTTATTTTCATTTATGTTATTTTCTATTATTTTCATACTTTGAAAATTCCTAGCAAATAGAATTGTTAGTAGGAACCTTTTTTTTTTTGGAGTCTTTGTTTTTGGTCTGTATGAGATGCTAGTGCATCGCAAAGATGTCCATGCATTGCGCTGTCTTCCTTGGCAAAAATCTTGTTAGTTTTTCCACAAGACCTCTGTGACCTACTCTTTCAATTTTTGGAACTCTCACCTTTTATTTTTGCATAAAACATAATCAATCAACTTTCATCGTATCTTGCCATCTAAGCTTTGATCTTTGAGGTACAACTAAGGGCTATTCCCTCCTTGAGACCTCGTCATCTTGAAGGTTTCAAATCCCCTCCTCTACATGATGCAACTATAAGTGTATTAGGGTCTAGGACTCTACCATGATTTTATTAAAATCTAATTAGGAAAAAGCAATAATTGAATTCTATTTTTTTAAAATCAAACAAAAGATATATTTTGATAGATCTTGGTGAGGATAAAAAGGTTGAGGATTTGGCTAAATGCAACCTAAAACATGCTAATATAACTATGAATGCATTACAAAAAATGGAAACTATAAAGTAGATAATTTTTTACTCTATAGTTAGCTTAAGCCTATGTTTAAATTTAATTTTATGAATCCAAGTGTCAAAACCACTCCTATGTGATGTAGGTGAATCCTTCGAAAATTTAGAAAGCTTGTATTATTTTGAAAAACTTTATTTTTGAGGTTTATTTTAGTTATTTGTTTGTTAAGTGTGTTGTTACTAATCTTTGAAAAATAAAGTTATCACATTTCACTACAATTGAGAATTGTCTCACATAGTTTTGCGAGTAGTTATAATAGCTATCAATGGATGTCATGTTAATTCTTGAGGAGATTTATATGAACAAGAGATTATAAATTAGTTTGGGAGTGTCTGTGTTGGAATTGTGAAAACACACACAAGGCAAGATCAAACAATAAATGAGAAAACCTTCCATGCATGATAGTTTCAAACAATGATTTACTATTTCCTCAAAAAGAAAAAGAAAAACAAGAGATTGAAGAGATTTTTCTGAACTTAATAATACAATGAAGTAGAGTTCTTATAAGAGAAAACCCTAAATGAGAAAGGGATTAAATCATGATAAGTGTTGAAATTGCATATGATGAGATAAAATGATCGAATAGTAACTCAATGATGAGGAGGCTCTCTACTACATAACTCGAACTTACAAACATACACAATCATATATGAAATTTCCTCAAAATTAATTACATATATGGAGGATTCAACATTGCATAAAATTTAGATTTTTTTACGAGCTTTTCTAGACACATCTTGTCTATGAATCTTCAAATTCTCATGTCTTCAAACTTCTTGGCTTCACTCAAATTTTGAAACCTGATTTTTATCCTCACTATGAATCTCTCATGGGTACCTTGAACACCTGAAAAATCCCTTTTATCTTCATCTAATTCTCTTCTCTTTACAAGCTGATTTTCTACACTCCTTGTGCAACTTTCATGAGCAACTTGCAAGTTCTTTCTCCAACCTTGCTGTTGTTGATTGATTCCTTTGCACACCATTAAAGGATGTATTTTATATACTCTTAAACCCTTTCAAAGCACCAAAATTTGGCACACAAATCTTCTCTTTCATTTCCCTCAACTTGACCTTTGAAATTCCTTCACAAAGATTGAAATAAACACATAGTTTTGCTTCCAAAATGTGTTAATGTTTCTTCACCATATCAAAAAAAAATTTGATGTTGATGCCTTTGAAAAATGAATAAAATACAAAATAAAGTCGTGCTCCTTTGGTAATTGAAGATTCATTCATTAATTTTCCAAAAATCACTATCTTTCCCCTCCATTTTAAGCACCCAATAAGACAAGAATGGAATGTAAAAGGTTACTTTCCTTATGAAAAATTCTATAGGAATCCAAATTGATAAAATGAATATTAATTATTATTTTAAAGTTTCATTTAATATTCCAATGGACCCCCTAAACTCTTTATGACTTGAAATAATACAATAATTTTAAAATCACACTGTTTGCCTTTGATTTTTGAAATGAAAATCCAAGTATTGGTAAATGGGGATTATATCCTTCAAACACAACACAACTAGATTCTCTTGAAGTTCCAACCCACACCAAAATGAAAAATTAAACATGAAAATATAATACTTATTTTTTTGGTTGATGTTGATTGCTCATTCACTCGGATGCTCATGCATCACTCTTGATCTAATAAAATAAAAAACACTCTTAAGTTTAGCTCAATTGCATAAAGTGAAATTAAACTAAAAATCAATTAAATATTATTTAATTACTACCTAATAAATTATTACTCTAACAGTCTATGGGTTGATAGTAGTGAATAGTTGTGATAGTTTCCATTTTTAACAAGTTATTTTGAGTTTATACTAACAAAGGAATATTTGAAAGGATCTAATTAATTGTTGAGGATTTATTTTAGGTATCACGTGAGATCTCTTCACTATTGTATTTGGAAAATTTTTATTTTTTGTGCATGATACATTTCATGTGGTATTGGGTTTGTTCCACCTCGTAGCTAATATAGATCATAGAGGAGGCTTGAGAGTGCTATTTATACATGAGGTATGATTATTTGAAGGTAAGTGAAGAGATAGAATAGAAGAAAAGTAAGACTATGAGGCATAAGATGGAGACTATGAGAAAAGAACAAGGAGTATTCAATATGGATTGAAATATTGGAGGAGAAAATAATGCAACATAGTGGAGGTCATTAGAGTAGTGTGTAATTTTGAGGTTATATTGAAGTGTAATTTGCGATTGAATTTTCATAGTAAAGTGTAGTCAAATGGTTGCATCTTGGAATGTAAGAGGGCCCATTTCAACAAAGTGAAAAGTTGTAATCATGGTGATAATTATGTAACCTTAAATATATAAGAATGTATTACTATTTTCTATGTGATCTATGTGTTATGTGTGTGTGTTTTCACACATTCCGGTGTATAGTTGGATACTCCTTCATTAAACCCTTCGACTATGACTACATTAGTTGATATTTAGAATATGTTCAGAAAAGGGCATGCTATTCCTTTGTACTTTATATTAATTAAATAAGTTGTCTTCTAGCGAGAGAGTTTTATAGAAGATTCTTGGGAGCTTTCAGGTTCTATGAAATCCATTGAGTTATGGTGGTTCACAAGAGGACTATAGACAAATCACTAACTATGAGGAAATTTTCAAGGATTATGGGTAGATCATTGAACTATAGAAATTTTCACCAAGTCAATATACCATTGAAGAGAGGGCATATTATTATTAATGTTGCTCGTATAATGAAATGAGATGCATGAAATTTTGAAGACTATGTAGAATTGGATGGATGTATTCAAGCAAGATTGTTGGAGGAACCCTAACCTAAGGCTAAGGAGAGAGGTGAATAATAGGAGGTAGATCCTATAGAATCTAGTGGAAGAAAAGATGCCAAGAAAGAGAGGATGCTAAAATCTATATAACCAACATTGGAAAGAGGACTAGCATAGACATTCTAAACTATTTTAGAATTTTATATCTTAATGAATTGATAGGTTAGATTGATGATCTAGGGGAATATTTTGAGTATGAAGAAATCATGGACTTAGATCTAGGGTGAAATTTACAAAGATCTAGATGAAAGGTCATGCTATATATAATATGATGGAATCATATTTATTTAGAAAGGAATAGAAAAGGTAAGCTAATCATTGGAAAGTGGGACTAGACGGTGGAGAGGTTGAAAGACAAGTTTATTCTAGCCAGTTACTAGTTGGAGCTATTGAAGGAACTACATAATTTATGGTAGAGAAACATAATTATGAAGGGATATACTGAGGAGTACTACTAGGGCTAATAATTTAATTTAGACATCATGAGAAAGGAATTGAGAAATTGGTGAATACATCAATAGGCCATAAGAATCTATCTAGGAGGAGTTATGTATGTAAAATATCTAGATAGTAGAGGAGGCCTACCAATCAATACTCATTATAAAGAATAAGCTAAACTAAAAGTTAGAGGAATGAATAACTACTAGAGAGAGAAATAGGAGAAGACCTAGAAAAACAAGATAAGATATAGTGAAAAAGGAGTAACCCCAAGGGGTTAGGAAAGAGTTATCTAGTACTAAAATAAAAGGGAAGGCCAAAGTTCCCATTGTGGAAATAAATATGATAGAACTTTCCTACCACAAAGGAAGAAATGATAATGGATTCATTACAAATATGAGAGGAGTGATGATCCACATCTTAGAGAGGCCCAATAGAAGCATGGTGAATATTATTAATAGAGTAGAGGAGGATATGAGAGGGAAAATAAAAAAACTATTCAAAACAACTTGTTTCAAGTGTGGAAAAGGACATATGGAATTCAAGTGTCAAGGAAATAAGACAAAGGATAGTGCATAAATTACATATGAAGAAGAGAGGTTACCAATATTTTAAAGGGTCCCCAAATATGGATATTCACCTATTTTTTAGAGAGCCTTGAGATGCAATAAGAAGGATGAAGTTACATGTAAAGAAATATTTTGTTTAAGACTAGATGCAAGGTAGGAGGTATGTGTTGTGAAGTTGTAGTGGATAGTGGTAACTACATATAATTTGGTGTCTATAGAAATGGTGGAAAATTTGTGATTAAGGAGGATGAAGCATCCATTCCCATATAGAATTGGATGGTAGCAAAAGGAAGATAAGATATTGGTCAAAAAATAATGCTTGGTGATGTTAAACATAGGAGCACATTATGATGAGGGATTGTGACATTGTACTGAGAGATGTGTGCCACATTTTGTTGGTGAGGGCTTAAAAATTTGATAAATATGTGTTTGATGGGAGAGATAACAAGTAAACCATACAAAAGGATGGTCAGAGACAATTTGATGTCACTAAGGGTAAGTGAGGGATAGTTTCAAAATAGTGATGGTGTGTGCATTGGAGGGGGGGTGATATGAATTGATTCAAAGGATGTATATAGTTTTTGGATGGCCTGAAAGTATCACAAATACAAAATGAGTACCATAGAGGGGATAATGTCATAACAAAGGTCACAAAAGAGGAGCCATCTAGAGGTCATGACAAAGAATGAGAATATGAGGAGCTATACCCAGAGGCATGTGATGTGGAAAACATAATAGAAGGGTATGTGACAACCAAGCAGGAGGCTGACATACATGTAAGAGAATAGTTGATATGAATGGAAAGAATATTATTATTTAGTGTAGACTATAATAAGGTGGCATTGAAGATTATTGATGGAGCAAAGTACCACAACCATAGAAGAGGAAGATAAATGATATGATAGATAGTTTAGGATAAAGTAACACATAAGGTGGATAACTCTTTTGGTGTTTAAATTTGTAGGTATCAAATACCTAAAGCTTAATCTTCTTCTAAGTGCTAGGACTATCAAACTTAGGATGAAGACCATGAACTTATGATCAATTTGGGTAACAAAAAACCAATTTGTTGAGGTGGGTAAAACCTGAGCCTTCAACTTCTATCTTTGCTAAACCAAAGGGGGGATTCCTTAAGGTTTTACAATATATATATATATAATTTGTATAAACTATATATATAGATAATTAAAATGAAATAAACACTTACCTTGATTTAAACCATACCCGATCTGCACGATATACCCCTATTCAGGTTGTCACTTCATTCTATATGTTGATTTGAATATTCAAGGTCAACACCTTATAAAAATATTACCTACCAATCAAAGTGTTTAGAATGTGATTTATGATATATATATATATATAATTTGTATAAACTATATATATAGATAATTAAAATGAAATAAACACTTACCTTGATTTAAACCATACCCGATCTGCACGATATACCCCTATTCAGGTTGTCACTTCATTCTATATGTTGATTTGAATATTCAAGGTCAACACCTTATAAAAATATTACCTACCAATCAAAGTGTTTAGAATGTGATTTATGATAGCCCCTAATGTTTTATACACATTTAGACATGATAGTTAGAACAAACTAAATTAGTGCAACTTAAAATATATTTAAATTAAGTTATTTTGGGTATGTTGGGATTATGTGAAATGGAGCTAATAGTGAACATGTATATATGTCTAACCAACCAATACAATTACTAAATTCATGCAAAATATGTAATGATCAAAATTGTGTTGTGGTCTTTTAAAGAAGAAACCATTGAAGACAATATCACTTCAACTGTATTTATAAACTAGGTTCTACACATACATGCAAAGATATAATTGAATATTAAATGAGTCTACATAGTAATCTAGGATAATACTAATATATATTATAGTAGTGAAAACTACCCTTCATGACTAGTTTTGATGACTGATTTAGGCTTGTTATATTACTTTCTTTGGATTGAGATATCTTAGTTTGTTATGAGATCACCATTACAGTCCAAGCATGCTCTAAATTTTATCTCATCGTTTCACATGTGACTAATTTTAAGCCTACTTTATCTCCTTTCTTTTTTTAGTCAAACTTGAGGCTTAGTGTTCTAAATATTTGGTTGATGGTACTTTATATTGATAAGTTGTTGGGAGCCTTATTTATTTGACTCTCATGATGCCTAGTATTTCATTTATTCTACATATGGCTTGTCAAAGGAGCCCCATGAGATACACTAGAAGGTAGCCAAGTTGATTCTCGATTACATTTAGGGTACTTCAAGTTTTGGGATTCATTATGCATTGAACACTGATATCAACTTGGTAGGCTATATAGATTTAGATTGGGTAAAAAATTCTCAAGATTGACAATCCACTTAAAGTTACAACTTCTCTCATAGTTCTCATCATATTTGTTGGTTGAAAAATTCTAGTCTTATATTGCTTATATTTTAGTAAGGTTGATTATCGAGGAGATTTGAATGTCGCCATTGAGGTTATTTAGATTCAACATAGTCTCATTAAGTTTGATATCTAGTTCGATTGGACTTCAATAATATTTTGTAATAACTAGAGTTTCATTTAGATATCAAGGAACCTACTCCATGATTAATGACCAAACACATAGATTTTTACATGCATTGCATTCAAGAGCTTATCCATGAATAGGTAATCAATCTCCACTAACGTCTAGCTTTTGAGAAGATTGTAAATATTTTCACCAAACCCTTTATAGAAATAATGTATCTTCATCTAAAAAATTATTGTGGATGTGGGAGGAATTATCTTTTTGGGGGCTTCTTTGTTCCTCTATCTCTCTCTACTTTAAAGGGGTCTTTTCTCTTCTATTTGGGGATTTCATCTCTTTTACTAGGGTATTATTCTATTGGTAGGGAGCTATAATATGTGCATGGTTATCTCATTAGGATTCATTTCTTAGGACCCATATTTTCACCCACCTAACCTATGCTTAAGGAGCTCGTGTTAGTGTAAGTTTTTATTTCTTGGCATAGATTTTTCCTACACTTTTATTTAAACTTGCTTAGGTTAGTAAAGTGAGTATTAGTGTTAATGGAGTGTGAGTTATCAATGTCTTCCATGAGAGTAACACTTTCCCATTTTTAAGTTATTGTCATATATTCCTCCCATTGATCATATTTGTCACCTCCTCCCTTTCACTTTGTGTGTGTACACACACACACACACACACACTCATACATATATATATATATATATATATATAGAGAGAGAGAGAGAGAGAGAGCGCTTGTGGCTACCTTAAAGTAGTTATATAATAACTATTATAATCATATATAGGTAACTAGGTCATCATAGGGTTGTAGTTAAGTATTTAAGTTAGTCTAGGTAGTAACCAAGGCATTATTGGGTATATATACGAACTAGAATAAATATTTATTATCATCATGTTGAGTATTATTATTTTATTAAAGACTATTGGACTTGTATCTCCATTGAAGTGGATTAGAAGGTTTCTCCATCAAAGTGGCATATTATTATGAAGCATTTGCAATATATTTTACTATTATATTCTATTTTGCAAGTTGTTTCCTTACATAAATATATTATGGATATTTATGTGAGATGTTTTTTTTCTTACATAATTAACATTTAATAATAACATTATACCAAAGACATACAATTAAAATTGACATATTTTATTACATCATCTACAATAGTAACAAGGTGGCATATAAGTGATTAACAAATCAGTGAAAGAAAAACAAAACTCATTTTTTTAAAATTAAATTATGATGAAGAGAATTGATTCGGAGTAATTGAGAGACACATAGGCCAGAATTTGGGTTGTGAAAGAATTGTTTTCAAGCGAATAAATAGAGCAACCGTTTGGTGGTTATTGAGTGGGTAAAATTTCCGGAATGCGGTGGCGCTCCTGGAGGATGCGAATCCCCACGTACCTGCATGCGCATGAGCAAGAGCAATGCATCATCATCATCATCCCAACAAATAAGGATAAAGCATGAGATTTGATAAGTGAGAAAAAGGAAGCACCTGCCAAGCATGAGCGTGGTGGCCTGAGGATTGGTTCCAGGCGAGGAAGCGTGAGTGGATGCATCAACCACTCTCAAATTATCGTTTTCAATTCCAAGGACTTGGTAGTTTCTGTTGATCACAAAATCAAAGCGGCAGCCGCCATGGAAATGCCAGATGGTAGCCACTGTGCTCCTACAGAACTCCGCCAGTGCCGTTTCATTCTCGGGCAGGGGCAGTGGTTGGTCGACATACGTGAAGGACAGGGCCTTTGTCCGTGTCAGCGCAACGATGCTTCTCATAGCTCTGCTGCACACTGCCACATCCAACGGATTTGAGAAATAGTTGAATCTAACCGATGGATTCTCACGGGGATCTCTTGATTTCAAATACAGCTCTCCGCTGGAGAGAGGGGCGGCCAGCTTCTCGGCAATATATCCAACGAAAGATCCCTGCTGCATTATGCTGAATGCCTCTATGTATGCCTTGTCGTCGCCTGTTACTCCCACCACTTGCGGCATTGAAAAATCCAGAGGCTTGCGAGAGAGAAGAGAAATGTTGTTGCGGGGATTGTCCACCATGCCCTTTCCCACTCCTGGCAAGTGCACCACCACTGGAATGCTCATATTCTCCAGATGCTCCGCAGGCCCTATGCCGCTCAGCATCAAAAGCTGGGGGCTTCCCACTGCCCCTGCACTCAATATCACCTCGCTGCACCCGCCTTTCTCTCTGCAAAATGGACTGTTCGCCTTCAACAACGCTTCGTACGAATACCCATTCTCGTCAATGAATTCCACTCCACGAACACGAGGCTTTGACGAGTAATGACCACAATTCTCTGCGAAGCTTAAGAAAATTATCAAATTCATCCTAGTGTGATGGGTATAGGTTCAGTGATTTTATCACCATTGATTTTATTTGGACTCAATTTTAGACCCCATGAAGATTAGAACTTTGCAGTCATCAAATTATAAATAAAATCAATGCTCGTGATTAAAAATTGACTAAAATAACTAATAATTATATGATATTATTGGTGAATTAATTTCATTTTCTACTATAATTTATAAAATTTAACAAATTTTGTGACAAATTATGAATTGTTTGAATAGAAATTTGTATTGATGAAAAATAAAAAAATGCATTAATGATTATGGTAATTCTTCTTTTAAAAAATTATGGAAAAGTATTGATCCCAAAGTGTTAATGATTGACTAGTTCTTGTGTTTATCAATCATTAAATATTTTAAATCATCCCTAAATTCTTTTTCATTATTGTTGATTTTATTTATAATCTAATGGTTTGGATTTAATTTTAGATCCCATGAACATTAAAGCTCTTTGTGGGTGCATTTTGACACATGAAATTTAACTTCAACCATTAAATTACAAATAAATTCAATGATGGTGTTTAAAAATTGACTAAATAACCAATAAAATTTAATAAATGTTATGACAATTTAATCAAAGACTAAAATAATATTTTGTAGAGTTTTAGTTTAAGAACCTTTTGGATAGAAGGTAACTCGTTTAGCAGTGGCCCGCAGAAGAACACGAATATTATCTGGATTTGCGTTTTTGAGAAGATCAGCTGATGTATGACGTCTGCCGTTGTTGTCGAAGGTTGAGCCGCTGGTCTTGGTGCCAAGGATATGGTTGAACGTGTAGCCATTGAAAGGGAGCATTCCCACTGCCACGTCCAGCAGACCCTCCATTACAGCAGATTGCCAGTCTTTCATTTTGGGACGCGTGACGAGATGTGTTTCGATCCATTGGTACGCCTCTTCCACCAGCGTGAGGTTCCACCCCATGGACACCGTGTATGCAACGCTCGCTCGGCTGTAGAACCCAAAATTCAAGGCGGAACTGCCCCCGAGAACTCTTCCGCGGATGTTCTGCACGCCCTCTTCCGATACGAACACTTGCGCCGGGGATTTGTATTTGTCCGTGTTGCCAAGCGTAGTGAAGACGCCCCGCGCTTTCTCTATGCTAGTAACGCCGTAAGGAGAGTCTCCTCTCTCGACTACCAGCACTGAGAAATGGGCAGACAGAGTTGCTGCGATTGCACACCCCGCCGTCCCTCCGCCCACCACTATGTAGTCGTACTGTCTCGAAGCTGCCTCGCGCGGATCCCGTGTCAAGAACGATGGCCCCCTCGCCGTACCTTCCAACAAACACACATACGCAAGTTAAGCAAAATTGATTTAGCAATCACTAGCTAATATAATCTCTTAGGAGGACGAAGAATATCACCAGCACCAGCGTCGGCCATTACAACGGAGAAGAGGAATATGCGTAAACATAATGCCATTGTTGAAGAGGAGTATGAGCGTTCCGACGTCATTTGAATGTGAGAGTGTAGTGCAGAGAGAGTGGGTTCAAAGGATTGGTGTAAACTCTATATAGATATTAGACTAAACCAAACAAACATCTCAGAAACTTGGCCCTGCTCACAAAGAAGAGAGAGTTTGGGTTTCCCACAATCCATCCACATCTAATTGTCAAGAATGTTGGTAAGAGTAGAGAAACAAATTCAGTCCAACTTCAACAACCCTGACCGTTAACACCAATGTTGTTGTTCATAAGTTATTATACTCATCCACGCCATCAACCTATCTATGTTCATCTTATACTTCACCTTCCAAATTCTCCCCCTTTTTCTCTACGATGCAGAAATTCAAATTAATTTTAAATTAATTTCTACACCCATCTGTGAGCCCATTTTCGAATCACTTTCATCAGGTTCTCCCATATGCCACGACTGTGTATAATAGTGTATAAGCAGCACATTCGTGCAATGATTTATGTTTTGACTCAAATTAATTCTATACATTTTAAGAGTTTGGGTTTCAATTTTTATTTTTATTTTCTTTTATTTATAAATTTGAATTTGGTTTAAAGATAATTTGTGGTTATAATTTTGACCACCCAATTTGCAAATCCAAATTAATTGTCAATTTAAGCTTGGAATTTTTTAACGTATCTGATATATGAAAATATAAAACCTTAAATTTATTTTAAACAATCAAGTAATAGCACATTAATGTGTCTTTATAGTAGGATGGCGCCTAAATGACCCCCATCTATCACAAAACCTCAAAAACCTTCATTTGAAGTCATTATCTTTGAACAAACACACTATTGAATTGATATAATCTTGCAATAGTTTAAGAATCTTAGGCAACTTTGATTAAAATAATTGTTTATCCATCAATAATATCATTACATTTCAAACAACAAATGACAAACATAACTCTTGATCTTCTTATTAAAATGAATACAAAATAATAGATGTAAATCCAACTCTTTTTCTTATTACAATAATGATTGTGTTACATTCAAATAGTTTTATAGTATCAATAACTACAAAATATTTTCATACCAACAACAATGGAAAATCAGCTTAACATAATGTAGTTGGAATCTACATCTAATGAAGCTCATGTACAAATTTTGTATGAGATCACTCTTTATATCACTAGGATTTTCATCCTAGGATTCTTGTGCTTGAACATAAGTGCTCAAAATGAATTTTGAAAGGAATTTAGTTAGATGTAGATAATAATTTCTAAATAAAAACATTCACTCTTTTATATCCTCCACAAATAAAACAAGTTGGCGACCAAGCATGTACCCACAACTTCAAATTTGAACACTAATCATGGGCAAAAATGATTCTACTTTGAAATTTATGGAAATAGAAATACACTACTAAAAATAATATGACACATGCTAGGAAGTTAGGAGGGGATTATGAACATAGGTAGAAATATTAGGGATAGGGGGTACAAGCCATACCCAAACACATGCTATAGGTTGGGGCGTTAGAGGATCGAGCTATGGGAATGTCAATAAGGGAAAGTCCAAAAGTCTAGCAAATAGAATGATAGGGAAAGGGATATATGGAAGGAATAATAGGATGAAAATTTTTGAAACTCCAATAGGAAGAAGGGAAGAGTGGATTTGAAAGAACTTGAAACACTTAGCAAGGAAAAACACACAACAGATGAAAACATAGAAGACACTTGAGTATCTACCTAATATGTATAGAATTAGATTGACTAAAAACAAGACATGACATGTTGTTGGTAGCCTAATGTATGTAATGGTTTACACTAGACCAAATATAATATGAGCAATGGGAGTTTTGAGTAGGTTTATGTATAACCTTGGTAAGGAGCATTTGACTTATAATAAAAGGATATTTAGATATTTGTGAGGGATTTATAATTACAATTATATTATAACAATATGAATAATGTCAATATGATATTATACATATTGTTGATATGAATTGGGTAGGCGACTTAGATAGCTAAAGGTCCATTGGTGGCTATGTATTGTCTTTGTTTGGTCATACAATTAGTTAGATATGTTAGACATAACCCATAAATACTTTTTTCCTCCATTGAAGTAGAGTGTATGACTAAAACGCATTGCTATAAGGAGGTAGTACAGTTACAAAGACTGTTTTTAGGTGTGGTTTTGATTGCAAGGTGGTGTTGTGAGAACCAAGGTGCAATCTTTTTGGAAAAGAACTCCATATATCATGCACATAACAAGCATGTCAATGTTCAATATCATTTTTGGTGGATGGTAGAAAATGGGAAGGTGAAGCAATAGGTTGACTTTTGAGATAATGTTGCATATCCCTTGACAAAGCTAGTAAGCATAGAGAAGTTTGCTTGGTATAGTAAGGACATGGGCTTAGGATATTATATTAGATGGTTTATATGAATATCATTTGAATGTATAATATCATGTGGAAGAATGTTAGGTTTATTTTATTTCTAATTACAATCCTATGAACATGATTACAAGGATTGAAGGGGTGATATTTTATGTATTTATTCTATCTTTCTAGGGTAAATAAATATTTTTATATAATTTAAGTTCTAATTTTTATCTACATTTTTGTAGGGTATTCATCATTCAAAGCATAATTCTCACTCTAAGGGTCACTTAACTAGGAGTAGACATGGTGATTGACATGTGTTTATTTTACTTATGCATTTGAAATTTGGACTTACACATGATGCATTTAGTTTGATATTTATTAGTTTATTTGAATTTGATATTTATCAATTGACTTCTATTTATTTAAAATTTACATATATAAATTTTTTATTGTATATGTTTACTTGGGCATTGACATTAACATGCAAATTGTTTTTACTAAGTAAAATGTTTATTTATATATATGTTTATGACATGGAAATCTATCTATATGTAACTTAGTATGTGGACATATAAATTTAATATATCTAATGAATTCAAATTCAAATATATATGATGATGTGATGAGTATATATAATTTCTAAGACAATATTAGTTACATAATGTAAGATACATATAAATTGAATATGAATATTGTGTATATCAACATATAGCTAATAATATAGAATATCTAAGAAATAACATCATTTAACGATGTATGATATCATATTTAATGTGAATATGAATATCCTATATCAATATATAGGATCATGTAACAATGTAAGATAACATGTAAATTGAATGGTTACTTATTAATGGAGTGCTCCTTTTCATGAGAAGTGTGGGGAATGATTATCTCTCTCTTCAAGGTTCCTTGGGTGTCTACTCCAAATGTTTAAGGGTTGATCAAACAACAAAAGTCCCCCTTTCACAACCCTTAAAAATTTTGTGGGATATTGTTTTACCCTATGTTGTTTAGGGCTATCGAAGGAAATAAATAATATATATTATTTAGGAATTAAAATCTCTAGTACATAGAGTGCTTAAAAAAAAAAAATCATCTATTAATAATAACTTCTTTGGGGATGCTAATAAAAAATTCTCTTCCTCTTCTAAGATTTGAGCCTATAGATTAGAGGTGGAAAATACCTAGAAGTAGACTTTGACATTTATTCTCCTTTCAAAGGTGGTAAATCTCTAAGCTAAAATATTTTTTGGTCTCTCCCTCCTCCAAATTGGTGCAAGGGTGTGTGCACCAATCTGTGACACAAAAATGGCTCTTAAGATGCCACTTTTTTTTTAAATCAGAAAAGTCTAATGTGCATGAGAAAATGAAGATAATTACACTCAAAATTTGAAGATGCAGCAAGAACAAGAGTTGAAGTGCTCC
The DNA here is from genome assembly GCA_007258455.2 of Sequoia sempervirens. Lineage (NCBI taxonomy): Eukaryota > Viridiplantae > Streptophyta > Pinopsida > Cupressales > Cupressaceae > Sequoia > Sequoia sempervirens. The sequence goes on from VDFB02000019.1 coordinate 20,180,983, forward strand.
GAGTCTTCTTTCTAAGCTACTATTTTTTTAAAAAAATAATGAATATTAAGGGTTTCAAAAAGGAGGGCCCAAAACAAGTCCTATTTTTATCAAAAGAAATAGCATAGCGTCTAAGGGCCCCCCCTTTTTAATTAACTTTTTTTTAGAATTTCTAAAATCCAAAGGCTAAGAAATTAGCTAACACCATTTTTTTATCCCTATTCTTTCGGCTAAATTTTTTCATGAATATATAATATTTTATGAATTTTTGAAGTGGAAACATCCTAAAAAGTTGAAATTTGAGTGTCCTCCCCCTAATTTTTTTGAAAACTAATCAAAAATCAATTTTTTTCATCACATGTAGAATGGAGTCTACTTTAAAAAATGTAATTTTTTTCAAGATTCGATGAACGAGTAAAAACCTATCCTAAAACTAGCACATGTTGGTTTTTGACAAAAAATAGAGGTAATAATAAGAGAAGTTATAGATGAAAACCTTAACATAATCAAAACATAAAATATATATATATATTTAGATAGCTAAGAGAGTGCCTAATGTCATCACAATTTTTTTATAAACTTGCATTGAAATACATGCAAATAGGACGGTTAGCACAACCAAAAATATGTGAAAAATTGGCACCTCTTGAGAAAATCATGTCCATAAGCAGCTTATTTGGTGAGCGCCAAATTTAGTGCTCTCCAAATGGCACATCCCATTTGGCACTCACCAAATGAGTTGCATTGAAAAAAGCTAACTTTGCTTTCTCTTTGTGTCTCTCTCCACCATTTTGATAACATTTAGAGTTCATGGTTTATGATCATTGATGGATAGTTGAGGTTTTAAATCATTCACTCCCTCTCTACCTCCTTCACTCTTAACCAATGCGTACCCACACTCTCTCAACCCTCTCTAGGTTCTCCTGCACTCTCTACCTTTTCTTCCATCCTTAGGGTTTAAGGTATAGGGTTGAGGGTTTAATGTATAGGATCTAGCTCTCTCAGGTCTCTTCCTCCCTCTATCCCTCCCACCCCCTCTCTCTCAAGTCTCTCCCTTGCTCTATCCCTCCCACCCTCTATCTCTTGGATCTATCGCACCCCCTCTCCCTCTCTCAAGTCTCTCCTTCCCATGGGCTAACTAGACAACTCTCTCTCCCTCACAAGTTTCTCTCTCTTAGTTCTCTCCCACTCCCTCTCTCTCTCCCTCTCTCTCAGGTTTCCCTCAAAATATCCCTCCCATCCCCTCTCCCTCTCTCAAGTCTCTCACCCCATCCTAACTAGATAAATCTCTCTCTCTCCCTCTTAATTCTCTCTCTCTTAGGTCTCACTCCCTCCCACCCTTCCTAGACTACTCTCACTCCAACCCCCTCTCTCTACACATCTCTCTCTCTTAGGTCTCCGCGCAACAAACCCCTCTCTCTCTCCCTCCCTCTCTCATATTTCTCCCTCCCTCTCGTCTCTCTCTCTCTCTTAGGTCTCTCTCTCTCAAGTCTCTCTCAGGTTTCACTCCCTCCCACCATGCTTAGATAAATCTCTCTCACTTCAACCCCCCTCTCTCTCTTAGGTCTCCCCCTCAAAATAACCCTGCTCCCTCTCTCAAGTATCTCCTCCCAACCTAACTAGATAACTCTCTCTCTCCCTCTCAAGTCTCTCTCTCAGGTCTCACTCCCTTCTACCCTACCTAAACTATAAGCTCTCAATCCAACCCCCTCTCTCACACTTCCTCTCTCTTAGGTCTCTACCTCAATATATCCCTCCCACCCCCTCTCCCTATCTCAAGTCTCTCCCTCCCATTCTAACTAGATTTCCTCTTTTTCTCTCTCTCTCTCAGGTCTCTCTCACTCCCTTACCTCTCCTCTCTCTCTCTTCTCTCCTCCCCTCTCTCCAGGTCTCCCACCCCTAACTAGATAACTCGCTTTCTCCCTCTCAAGTCTCACTCCCTCCCACCCTATCTAGGCTACTCTCTCTCACTCCAACCCCATCTCTCACACTCCCTCTCTCTTAGGTCTTTCCCTCAAAATATCCCTCCCACCCCCTCTCCCTCCCATACTAACTAGATAACCCTCTTTTTTTGATGTAGTAGTCTCTATCTCTCAGGTTTCACTCCCTCTCGCCCTACCTAGACAAATCTCTCTCAGTCCAACCCCCTCTCTCACACTCCCACTCTCTCACTCTAACTCCCTCTCTCAGGTCTTTATCTTTCTCTCTCCCTCTCATCTCTCTCTTAGGTATCTCTCTCAAGTGTCTCCCACTCCCTCTCTCTCAGGTTTCTCTCTCAAAATATCCCTCCCAACCCCTCTCCCTCTCTCAAGTCTCTCCCCCCCACCCTAACTAGGTAACTCTCTCTCTCCCTCTCAAGTTTGTCTCTCCCAAGTCTCACTCCCTCCCACCCTACCTAGACTACTCTCAGCTCTCACTCTGACCCTCTCTCTCACACTCCCTCTCTCTCAGGTCTTTTTATCTCTCTCACTCCAACTCCCTCTCTCAAGTCTTTATCTTTCTCTCTTCCTCTCATCTCTCTCTCTCTTAGGTCTCTCCCACTTATGGTTGAGGGTTTAATGTATAGTGTAGAGGGTAGAGAGTTGAGGGTAGAGGGTTTAGGTATTAAAATTTAAGGGTTGAGGGTTGAGGTATTATAGTTTAAGGGTTGAGGGTTGATGGATTAAGGTTTAATGGATAGTGTTGAGGGATTATGGTTGAGGGTTTAATGTGTAAGGTAGATGGTTGAGGGTTGAGGGTTTAGGTTTTAAGGTATAGAGTTGATGGATTAGGGTCAAGGGTTTCAGGTTTAGGGTTTAGGGTTTAGGGTTTGATACATACAATTTAGATTTACTGATTATGTGGCATTTGAAGATGTATACTAGAATTATGAGGGTTTGACTTTGCTATTTGGAGGTGTAATTTTGATTGTACAAGGTTTGCAATACTGCATTATTATTGATCAACTAGGGTTTTTCATCTACATTGGTCTTTGATTATTGTTAATCTTCGAGCTTACTACCTTTCAATGCATTATGCATAATTTTCATAGTTTCATGCAATAGTTTCATGCATAATTTTCATAGTTTCAATGCATAATGTTCATAGTTCATAGTTTCATTTGTTTGATTTGTTGTGATGTATAGGTATAAGGGTTTAGTTGTTGTTTTTCTTATGATTGTCAATGCATTTTCTTGAAGACTATGATGCATTGAGTGCTTACTGCCCCTATGGAGAATAGTGGCATTTGACTATCTTCCATTATTTTTCAACACTATTAACCAAAACTCATGGTTGCCCCCTTTATCTATGGCTGCCCCATTTTGAACTATTGATATGTCATTTTTCACACATGTCATCACACATTTATGCTCTTCATATGATTACTTAACTTGCATTTGAGCTTGTTGTCCTATGTTAATGGATTTTATTCTCTTTACCATTGTTGATGATGATCCCTTTTTCCAACCCTTATTGATTTGATATGTCTAGGGTTTCATTAGGGTGACTGTCTTCTATGCATTTGAACACAACATACTACCTTATGGTATTTATCTTCCTTCTTCAAGACATTTGCAAACTCCACCATGTTTTCTTCTCCATGGACTACCCTTCAATGCATCTTTTCATAGGTCTCCTTGAAACACCAATGACGCCAATGATTGATTTGTGATTGTAAAGGCTATCCATTTTCATACTAGTGATGATCATATTTAGTGTATTTGGTTGATGGCATGCATTGTAAGTTCTTTTTATTCTCTCCCATTACTCCATCTTAGTGCAATTTATATAAAATGAGTTCACTCCAACAAAAGGACCCAAAAGCATCTAATCCATTTATAAGACTATTCACTAATTGAGGTGACATGAAAAATTGTTGGAATCACACACCTCTTTTATTGATTTTTTATGGTGGATGTTACAAATTTATAATTTTGTGTAGCTTAAATTAGTGTTAAAATTCTTTTACCAATGTTAAGGATTTGTGATATGTTTCACAATGTAGTTGAGGACTTTATGGTGGGAAAGAATAGGTTGGTAGTTCACATTTTCTCACTAAATGTAAAGTATGTTGGGGTTATGGATGTTTATTCTATCATCATTGTGGGTAGGCATGTATTTCATGTGGTTTGAATGTACAAGGATTTATGGATGTTAATTTTAAGTGTAAGTTTGAATGTCCAAGGGTTTGCAATATTGCATTTTAATCAAATAGGGTTTAGAATCTACATCGGTCTTCGATTATTGTCAATATTCTCTTGCTACCTTTCAATGCATAATGCATAATATTCATATTTTCATGCATAATTTTCATAGTTTCAATGCATATTTCATAGTTCATAGTTTCATGCATAATGTTCATAGTTTGTAGTTTCATGCATAATATTCACAATTTCAATGCATAATGTTAATAGTTCATAGTTTCATGCATAATGTCCACTTTAATGCATGATCTTTATCGTCTTGATCAATTGGAGTTGAGATTGTGCATCAAATTGTTGATGGAAGAAAGCATTCAATACAAAAATCATGCTAAAGATGCCCCATATTGTTGTCTTATATGAATCATTAGCATTCATAATAATGTATTTGATAGGTGGCGACACACATAAATGATTCAAGAGGATAATGGTCTAGATGAAATTCATGGTCTTCTGTTATGTTGTTAATGCTTTCCCCTTAAGAGGATTTCTCTTTTAAAGATATGTAGAGGTCAACATGGATTGTGGATGTATTTATGTTGAATGCTCTAACACCAATTAGAACAACAATAGTGGATATTAGGATGGAGGAGTGGCTTTATAAAGTGCATGCCTTATTTTTGTCAATAAGTGTTGAGTTTTTAGTGCAATCAACCCTTATAAGATCACTCATAATATAAATGTACTATGTTGCACTCACTTAATAGGTTTACCAGGTCAAGGCTTATATCTATCTTCTATGTAGGTTCATGTGTTGATTGACTATAAGTTTGTGTTGTGTAGCTTAAATTAGTGTAATTGATTTGTAATGACAACGGGTGAGCCATGTAGGTAGCAACAAATGTTGAAGTTGCAACACATCATAATACGAAGGGACATTGAATTGTCAAGAACTTGCAAAATTCAATTGTGGTGGGGTTTTTAAATGCAACAATAACAAAGATATTAGTAAGCATATTATTAAAATTATTTTACCAATGTTAGGGATTTGTGATATGTTAGTAAGCATATTATGAAAAAATAGGTTGATAGTTCACATTTTCTCACTAAATGTAAAGCATGTTGGGGTTATGGATGTTTATTCTATCATAATTGTGGGTAGGCATGTATTTCATGTGGGTATACATATAAAAGAAGCAATGTTGGCATTGTCAAAAAAGACAATGAGCTTTATAGTGACATGGAAACACATTCTTTTTGATGCATGGATGTGGACATGGTTGAGTAGCTCAACATAGTGTGCAAAAGCATATGTTGTTAGGATCATAGGCATATATGTTATTAAAATCTTCTAAACGACATACAACTAAGTGGAATATATGTTATTAGAACCTTCACTCAAAAAGTTGTAATTGTAAATAAACACACTAAGCATGCCATAATGAACACTAGTTATGATGTATGCTTAAAACAAAAAATCAAAAATTTATTTGATGTTGTCATGTATGTCATTCAACCTAACACATATGTCGTACACTCCATTCAAAAAATCAAATATAAGAGTCAATTTCATTCAATTATGATATCTGCATAAACAAATGCATTAGGCATGGCATAAAATTTTGATGTAATATGGAAATATAATCTACACCATTTAACCCTAATACATAAGTGAACTAAGACTCATCATGAAAGTTGCAAAGGGGTGTAACTATCATTCTACAACTCGTGTGACCAAACCAAAAATTCCAACACATTTGGATGGGTATGTGTAGGCTAGGAATGGTCCTCTTTCACACCCAAACATGCCAAAATAGTCTGAGCTAAATTACACTGATAATATCCCTTAAGAGTCTAAAGTGCAAAAAGGAAACAATCTTTGACGAGAAGTTACTCAGACATCGTGTTGCTTAGAAACTTTTTGTCTAAGGATATGGGATCACATTGGGCCCCTCTACAATAACCTCTCAGTTTTTTATATCTGTGAGGCATTTTCCTGTGGTGTCCAATTTCCAATTGATGGAAATAGTGTCAAATGCAAGCAGTGTAAAGTTGCAAAGGGGTGTAGCTTTCATTTTGCAACTTGTGTGACAAAACCAATAGTTCCAACATGTCTAGATGGGTATGTTTAGGTTATACATGGTCCTCTTTCACACCCAAACATGTCGAGATAGTCTGAGCTACATTGTACCAACGATATCCCTTAAGAGTCCAAAGTGCAAAAATGTAGCAATCTTTGACGAGTAGTTACTCAAACACCGTGTCGCTTAGAAATATTTCATCTGAGGATACAAGATCACGTTGGGCCCCTCTATAATAACCTCTCTTATTTTTTGATATCTTTGAGGTTTTTTTCGTGGTGTCCAATTTTCAATTGATAGAAAAAGTGTCAAATGCAAGAAGTGTAAAGTTGCAAAGGGGTGTAACTTTCATTCTACAACTCATGCAACCAAACTGGCAGTTCCAAAATGTTTGGATAGGTAAATTTTGGCTATGCATGGTCCTCTTTCACACCCAAACATGCTGAAACAGTTTGAGCTACATTGAATCGACGATATCCCTTAAGAGTCTAAAGTGCAAAAGGGCAGCAATCTTTGACGAGAAGTTACTCAAATACTATGTTGTTTGGAAACATTATGTCTAAGGCTATGGGATCACATTGGGCCCCTTTACAATAACCTCTCTTGATTTTTGATATCTCTAAGGCATTTTCCTGTGGTGTCCAATTTTTAGTTGATGGAAAAAGTGTCAAATGCAAGCGGTGTAAAGTTGCAAAGGGGTGTAACTTTCGTTTTCCAACTCGTGCGACCAAATGGATAGTTCTAACATGCCTAGATGGGTATTCCTAGGCTAGGAATGGTCCTATTTCACACCCAAACACACTGAAATAGTTTGAGCTACATTGATCTAGTGAAATCCCTTAAGAGTCCAAAGTGCAAAAGGGCAACAATCTTTGACAAGTAATTACTCAAAAACCATGTTTCTTAGAAAAATTCCATCTAAGGATAAAGGATCATTTTTGGCCCCTCTACAATAGCCTCTCTTGGTTTTTGATATCTCTGAGGTATTTTCTCGTGGTGTCAACTTTTCAGTTGATGGAAAAAATGTAAAATGCAAGTAGTATAAAGTTGTAAAGGGGTATAAATTTTGTTCTCCAACTCGTGTGACCAAACTAACAATTCCAACACATCTGGATGGGTAAATTTAGGAAAGGAATGGTCATCTTTCACACCCAAATACATTGAAACAGTCCAAGCTACATTAAACTGGAGAAATCCCTTAAGAGTCTAAAGTGCAAAATGGCAGCAATCTTTGATGAGTAGTTACTCAAAAACCGTGTCACTTAGAAACATTATGTCTAAGGCTATGGAATCATGTTAGGCCCCTCTACAATAACCTCTCTCGGTTTTTTATTTCTTTGATTTGTTTTCCCGTGGTTTCGAATTTTCAGTTAATGGAAAAAGTGTCAAATGAAAGCAGTGTAAAGTTGCAAAGGGGTGTAACTTTTGTTTTGCAACTTGTGCGACCAAACCGACAATTCCAACACATCTAGATGGGTACATTTAGGCTAGGAAATTTCCTCTTTTTCACCCAAACACGCTGAAACAGACTGAACTACATTGCACTAGCGATATCCCTTAAGAGTCCAAAGTGCAAAATGGTAGCAATATTTGATGAGTAGTTACTCGGACATCATGTCACTTAGAAACATTTTTTCTAAAACTATGGGATCATGTGGGGCCCCTCTACAATAACCTCTCTCAATTTTTGATATCTCTGAGGCATTTGCACGTGGCACATCACTTTTTCAATTGATGGAAAAAGTGTCAAATGCAAGCAGTGTAAAGTTGCAAAGGGGTGTAAATTTCTTTTTGCAACTCATGCAACCAAACTGACAATTCCAACACATCTGAATGGGTACTTTTAGGCTAGGACTGGTCCTCTTTTGCACCCAACATGTTGAAATAGTCTAAGCTACATTGCACTAGCAATATCCCTTAAGAGTTCAAAGTACCAAAAGGAAGCAATCTTTGACGAGTAGTTACTCGGACACCGTGTCACTTAGAAACATTTTATCTAAGGCTACAGGATCATGTGGGGCCCCTCTACAATAACCTCTCGGTTTTTTATATCTCTGAGGCATTTTCCTGTGGTATCGACTTTTCAGTTGATGGAAAAAGTGTCAAATGCAAGCAGTGTAAAGTTGCAAAGGGGTGTAACTTTCTTTTTACAACTCGTGCAACCAAACTGACAATTCCAACACATCTAAATGGGTACTTTTAGGCTAGGACTGGTCCTCTTTTGCACCCAACATGTTGAAATAGTCTAAGCTACATTGCACTAGCAATATCCCTTAAGAGTTCAAAGTACAAAAAGGAAGAAATATTTGACGAGTATTTACTCGGACACCGTGTCACTTAGAAACATTTTATCTAAGGCTCCAGGATTATGTGGGGCCCCTCTACAATAACCTCTCTCGGTTTTTGATATCTCTGAGGCATTTTCCTGTGGTATCAACTTTTCAGTTGATGGAAAAAGTGTCAAATGCAAGCAGTGTAAAGTTGCAAAGGGGTGTAAATTTGTTTTGCAACTCGTGCAACCAGAATGATAGTTCCAACACATCTAGATGGGTAAATTTAGGCTAGGCATAGTCCTCTTTCACACCCAAACACGTTGAAATAGTCCAAGCTACATTGCACCAGTGATATCCCCTAAGAGTCCAAAGTGCAAAAAGGCAGCAACGAACAGTTACTCGGATAGTGTGTTGCTTAGAAACATTACATCTAAGGCTACAGGATCATGTGGGGCTCCTCTACAATAACCTCTCAATTTTTTATATCTTTGAGATGTTTTCCTGTGGTGTTGACTTTTCAGTTGATGGAAAATGGGTCAAATGCAAGCAGTGTAAAGTTGCAAAGGGGTGTAACTTTTGTTTTGCAACACGTGCGACCAGATTGATAGTTCCAACATGTCTAAATGGGTATGTTTAGGCTAGGCATGGTCCTATTTTGTACCCAAACATGCCAAAGTGGTCTGAGTTACATTGCACCGGAAGCATGAAGCATACACGTGAACACATGAAGTATACACAAGAAGCATGATGCATACATGTGAATACACATAATACATGGAGTATACACAGGAAGCATGAAGTCTACATCTGAATGCACATAATGCATGAAGTATACAAAGAAATAATGAAGCATACACATGAACACATGAAGTGTACGTATGAAGCATGAAGCATACACATCAATACATGTAATACGTAAAGTATACACAAGAAGCATGAAGCATACACATGAATACATGAAGTATACATATGAATCATGAAGAATACACTTGAACACATGAATTATACATTGGAATCATGAAGCATACATGTAATACGTGAAGTATACACAAGAATCATGAAGTACACATGTGAATACATCATGTATACACATTAATCATGAAGCATACACGTGAACACATGAATTATACATTTGAAGCATGAACATACAAGTGAATACACGTGAATAAGTGAAGCACAAGTACTCAAATAAATGTAAGCCATGAAGTATACATGTTAATACAAAGTATACGCATGAAAACACATAAGTTGCAAACATTGGAATACACATAAGTCACAAAGTATACACGTAAGTTATAAAGTATACACTTGAATACATGTAACTCATAAGTTACAAGTCATGAAGCATACATACGAATACACATTAGAATTCATAAATTATTCACATGTATACACATAAGTCACAAAGTATGAATACACATAAGTCACCAATATACACATGAAATGCACACTCGTATAGAAATGCATTATTGGCCTTGTAGACATTAAAAATTTTCCTAAGCCTTTCACTTCTAAATTCCCCATCATTCCCCCTTTTGGCTTTGATAATTAAATAATTTTTAATTATTTAATTATTTTCTAAAGTCATATGTCTTCTATTAATTAAATAATTTTAATTATTTAATTAATTCATTTTCCTATCTTTATTTCTTGCTTGATTAATTAAATAAATTTTATTTATTTAATTACGTCACTAATTAAGTCCTCTTCTTTCTAAAATTAAATAAATTCTTATTTATTTAATTTTTATCCACCTTCCATTATAATTAAATAATTATTTTAATTATTTAATTATTCATTAGCCTTTTCTCTCATAAATTAAATAAATTTTATTTATTTAATTTGGTTGGTCCACTCTCTTGAATTTTGAATTAAATCATTACTTAATTCAAAATGATTCATTTTCTCATATAATTAAATAATATCTTTATTATTTAATTATTCATTTGCCACCTAAATTAAATATTTTTTATTATTTAATTTCTCCTATCACCTCTTTGTCCATGCCAATCTTATCTTCCACATCAAATCTTATCTCTTGACATCTCATTTAATTTCAGCCCTTGATTGAATTATCTTATAATTCAATCTTAGCCATTCATTTCTTGTCATTTCCCTAATTTTGACCTAACCCTAATCCATACTACAAATTTCAATTTTGGCCATTTACTTAGACATCTTATTGACATCCAATCTCAACCGTCAATCCAAATAAGAGATTTCCTATAAATAAACTCTCTCATAAGCCATTAGGGGGGTTGATTCTTCAAGTATCCTTATGCTGTCAAAATCATTCTTGAGTCTTTCATCCATTTCTATCTATTTCCATTCATCTATCATCCCCATGTCAATGTTATGCTGTTGAATTGAGCAACCAACATTCCTCCATCAATCAACCTTCAAAATATTGCATTCTCATGCAAGTGGAGAAGAGCCATGGAGGTCAATCAAGTCTAGTTTGAAAATTGGTTTGTATTTCCTTTATTTATTTGCATTTCCATTCTAGTTTGTGCTTCATGGTGCTTGATAGGGTTTAGTTAATTTGTTGTTTTCAACATTAAATCTAAATTTTTCCCTATTTATATTGGTGAAACCGACATATTTTAACACATTTTGAGAAATCTTGGAGTTGGATTCTTTTGTTGCAAGTTTTGTTTGCTTTTTGTTGCGGGTTTTGCATCATTCTGGATAAAGCCCTAGTTTTCAAAGATTCGACCATAACTTTCAAACGGCTAAGAATTTCCTCACAAAAAAAAATTTGCAACTTGGGGACAACGTCTAGAGCTTCTAGTCCAAAAATCAGATTTTCTAGAGCTGATCTGCTCACAAAAAAAAATATGCAGATTTGGGATGACATCGGACACCTCCAGTCCAAAAATCAGAATTTTTGGAGCTGGTTTGTATTTTTTATAATTTTTTTATGATTTTTCATAAAAAAAATAATTTTAGGTGCAAAACAGTAATTTTTTTGGATTTCTTTACATTTTTGGAAAGCTCTTGAAATTTCAGTAAGGGTTTGTTCTCTGTATTTTTATTTTTACTATCAAAAAACTTTCCAAAAATCAGATTTGTCTTGACTAGCTAACCCTCTAATATTAGTGATCAATTATCTTGTTAGGGTTTTGGCTTTGTTGTTGGTTTTGTGAATGTGCAGACAAATAAACACTTCAAAGGAAAAATTGGATCAAGTGGATAGAAATTTGGAGCTAAAGAAAGTCTAGGTGCACACATTCCATCTTTCATATGTAATCATTGCTTGTTAACACACTTCAATTTGGGGCTTAAAAAGAACATCTTGTTTTTGACACATTTGGATTTGGGGGTCAAAAATAAATCTTGTTTGCTATCACATCATTGAAATTTGGCTTAAAATGAACCATTGTCTTCAATCACACATCTTGACTTGGGGTTACAAAAAATAAGTGCTTGAACTGTTTTACACACATTTCAATTTTCTAAAGGGAAATTAATCACTGCGAGTGTGAATCAAGTGTGTGTGTCCTCCACAACACCTCACTTGGTTCACTTTTGTCATACCCTTCTTAGGAGGCCTGCTTGGAGCACACACCCCTCCAAGGGACGACCTCAATCAAGTGTGAATCCAAAGACACGCTCCTTTGGGAGTTGAAATCTTGTCACTCTGGGCTAGGCCCCAAAGAACTTTATACCTTTGGGAAGTGACGGTGAAGGGTGGGTTACCCCTTTCTCCCGGCTTATTAGCAAGATTTTGCTTCCAAATTATACCTAGTCAACCTTGTGAAAACTAGCTTGAGACCTACTTGGCCATACCCCACTTGACTAGTCATAGGGCTTGTTGTTGTGTATTCAAGTGTTTGCCTAATCATAACATTTAATCTTGAAAGACAAACTTATCATTGTGCTTGGTGTGTGTTTTCATGCATTTACATGTGAGACCTTGTGTTTGATATTTCCCAAGTCAAACTTCCAATAAACACTTGCCACATCATCCAAATCATACAATCTTTTCATTCCACATCATATCTTAATAATCATCATATCTTTAATCCAATCAACATCATTTTACACCATGGAAACATTTGAAGACATAGCACAAGACCTTGTTGACATATTTCATGTAGCTCAAACAATTCAAGCACCCTTAACCTAAAAAATCATTCAAAGAGCCCATAACATTATCCAACAACTTCAAACAAACCAATCACCTCAAATGCAACAATTCATAGCACAAATCAATACCTCATGGACAATTGTCAAGTCCAACAAGCACATTATCAAGTCCAATCACCACATCAACAAATTTCACATCAATCCTATGTGTCACCTATATCATCATATCAACCTCATCCATCCACATATCAATTTTCCCCTTCATCAACCTATCACAACTCTTCTAATGTCAACCCTTATCCACATCAATCAACCTTTCAACAGTCGTTATCCTATGCAACCCCTCCATCATCATCACAACAACAAATCATATCACAACATGTCCAAACACCATTCCAACCTCAAGACATTCAACCACAATCCTATGTGTCACCTTCATCATCATGTCAACCAAACCCATTTACCTATCATGTCAATGCCACATCAACATGTCACCCATACCACAACAAGAACGTAGCTTCCCAAGTCCACCTTGCCAACAAAATCAAGAGCCTTTAAGTCTTAATGCCACCTTTGACAAGGGGAACACCAATCTAGTTCATGCACCCTTACCACCATCCAATCAAATTCCTATCCCTAAGCCACCATATCTTAGTCCTAATTCATTGGCCTCTCTACCTTCTAACCAATCAAACTCTTCATTACCCCCACCATCATCTAAGTCTCTATTAAATCCACCTATAAAGGGTGTCACCCAAGGGCTACAAGCAAGGAAACAATTGTCGCCATGTGATTCAACACATACACTTGAACATAAAAAAGAGTCCTCAAACATCATACCAAGTCCTTCAAGTCAACCATGTCATCCACAAACCCTTGAGCCAATTCAAGATTCTCTCGTCATAAGTCCAAGTCACCCTCTTTCATTCTCCTATGTTTTTGACCATCAAGAACATGTCAAATCTCTCCAAGATTCATCCCTTGCAATTTCATTCAAGCAACCCAAGAGGTATGTCAAGAGCCTACTCCCAAGCATGTGAAAACATAAAACCCTAGTCCCAATTAATATCAAATCATTGTCATCCAACCTATCCATAATCTATATCTTTTTTATGATCAATATGATATCCATAATAATGATCAAATTGATCCTATACCCATCCATGAGCAAGATATTCCAATTTCACCTCCACCTAGTCTTATCCATGATCTATTGACATCCACTTCCCTTGATGAGAAATATTCCTCTCGGACACACATAGAAGATAAAAGAAATTCCTTGGATCTAAGTGAACATAATGATAATCAAGATCCTAATGATCCTCCACCACTCACTATCGACCCCATTGCAAGTCCTCCATCATATCCTATTGGTATTTCCACCCTCATTCATGAATGTTCCATAGAACAACAACAACCATTATCTTCCCTTGCATCATTTTCTCCATCCAATAAGGAACTTGTGTCTAGTGTTCCACCAACACCTAGTCCCATTGTCCATTGCACACCCCAAGGAAACCAATCTCAAGATGTTGGTACTTCCTCCATGCATCCTAAGTCCACTTTCCATCATAAATCCTATCATATGCCTAAGACATATGTTGCTATCCCTCCTCCATCATCCTACAAATGTCAAAAGGATGTGACCGTACACCTTCCACCATCCACGTTTCCACCATTATTTCCAACTCCTAATATCCCTCCATCCACTTTACCACCCTTAATTCCAACACCTAATATCCCTACCATTCAATCCTCTTATCCATTTATCCATAAATACCCTAACATTCCTAATCATGACCAACAAATGCACACATTGTCTAAACAAGAAGCTTCCACTCATTCCACCATACCCATGGGATTCAAAAGAAAAAAATTTAATCCCTCTACCTATAAAGTAAAAAATCCTAAGGACCCTAATGCCTTAGGACATCAATACAAAATGTCAAAGCCAAGTGCATCCAAAAAGTTATATAAGCCCATACCTCCAAAAGAAAAGTCTAAAAACAAAATGGTTTGGGTACCTAAGCAAAAAGAAATCAAGTCAAATGAGGCATCTACATCTCAAAAATCCCAACCATCCACTTCCACCTCACATTCCCACTCTATTCAAAAATTACAAAAATCCCACAAGACAAATAAAAGTCATAAAAATACTAAGTCTATGTGGGTACCTAAAGCACTTCGTCCACCATCTCCTAAGAAAACATCTCCATTACTTCCTACATCTCGTCCACATCAAAAGCTTCAATGTTTATCACAATGTATGCAACCATTGGTCACGGTTCCCTTTTGTTTCACAAAAATTCCACATATCTCCATCTCCTCACCCTTCACTCATTATCCTATACATCTCCCCCATCACATCCCTATGGTCCATGCTTTTGGCTAAGACTCCCCATCCATCTTTTGCATAAGTCCCATATAATCCACCATTTTCCTCCATAATCCACATCATAATCCATCATCTACCTACTCTATCTCCCTTTCATTTCATCCCTTACCAACATCTATGAGCACATTTGACATGGTCCATGAAATGACATCCATTTCTAGTGGGACTATCACCTTTCATGGAACTAGACATTTGAGTCCCTCTTATCCATATTCCCCTTTTCCTATCCAAAAAGTCAAAAAAAAAGAAAAAAAAAAGAGTAAAAAAAAAAATAGAAAAATTAAAAAATAAAGTAAAGAGAAATTCCTTGGTCCAACGGTGAAAACATGGTAAACAGGCACCCTGGATAAGTACCATGATGAAAACCTAGCAAACAGGCGTCATTTGTAGGTTGATCTTCTATGTCACTTACACTTGGGGGCACAATTTTATCCATCCAACCTATCATTTTCATGTCATATCATTTCCATCCTACCTACCATCTTAGCCATCATAAATACCTATCATATTGGGTCCACTTATCCACCCTTCTCCTTTTGATCTTGATGAAGATATAGGATAAAAATGTTGAAACATGTTATGGGTATCTCTTGACATACCTCATCCTTTTTTTTTTTTCTAAATTCGTCATGTCATTCATCCTGTTGTCATAAAGCTTTGTCGCCAGAAAAGATCCTAAAGTCTTGGCCACCCGCCTGGAATGGAATTGCGATCGATTTCTATCGACATAATGTTTGGGATCATCTTCGCTCTCTTATGGAGCAACCATCCTGTTCATCCCGTCCGTATCCGCCCAGACCTTTTAATCCATATCATCCACCCTGCCAGCGCACCCTGGACGGTTTTCCGTTGTCCGTTAAATTATTCATGCAAAGCTACCCGGGTACTCGTCAATTTGGCGCCTCAAAGAATGTTCTCAAAGTCAAAATGTCAAAGTCTGAAAAGATCGCCATACGTCATCGAAGTCAAAAAGTCGTTCAAAAATCCAAAAAAAAAATCATAAAATGTTAAAAATAAAAAAAATCAAAATATCCAAAAAAACACAAAAACATCCAAATAATTCTCAAAAATACCAAAACAAAGTCAACATTTGTCACATCAGTCAAATAAGTCAGACATAGTCAGTCATTCGAAACGTCAACATTTAAATCGTTAACCAACATACAACATAGTCCAATTAGTCATCCAGTCAAAATCAGTCAAATTGCCAAAACAATGTCAAATCAGTCTTCAAATTATCCCAATCACATCAATTCTTCTATTCAATTCATCACATCCTCCCATCCATGTCAAATCATCTTCAGTCATTCCAAGCAATAGTCCAAATGCAAGTCAATCCTTAGTCCATACCAATCAAGTCGATCAATCTTTCCAAATAATCCAATCAAATCCTTTGGTCTTGATCCTAATCTTGTTGTAAACCCAATCAATCAAATAATTAGTCATCCTTGTGTTGATCTAGGGATATGTCTTTCCCCGCAATAACAACACTATCATTCATCATCATCAATCAATCAATTACTCATCGATTTATAACTTGACAGGGAAATACCTTGCTTGCTTTTGTATCATTTATGCATGCTTGCTTGCTTGCTTGTGTGTGTTATCATTTTTATCTTGCATTGGCATCAAGTCTGACCTATTCCAATTAATATACATATCTTGTATCTAGACAAGGTTGTATTACGTTGGGGCACGAGACACATCATCACCTTGGTCCTTATACCTTGGTGCATCATGTCTAGTGTTACATCAAACATCATGGTTGCTCACTTTCTTGTAGCATAATGTATCATTCATCTCCTTCATCTACTTCCAATCTTACATTATTCATCTTGTCCCTCCTTATCATTTCATTTCGAGAGCATACCCATGTTCTTTCAATCCACCTATCCTCTTGAGGGGGCATCATCATCCCACTCTTATTTCATCATCATCCTATTTTTCTATCATCATCAATTTTCCTCTATCCATACCTTAGCATCTTTGAAATGATGTTACTCGACTCAAATCTCATCATCTTGAACATCATCTCAAAGAGGGGCAAAATGTAGACATTAAAAATTGTCCTAAGCCTTTCACTTCTAAATTCGCCATCATTCCCCCTTTTGGCTTTGATAATTAAATAATTTTTAATTATTTTCTAAAGTCATATGTCTTCTATTAATTAAATAATCTTAATTATTTAATTAATTCATTTTCCTATCTTTATTTCTTGCTTGATTAATTAAATAAATTTTATTTATTTAATTACGTCACTAATTAAGTCCTCTTCTTTCTAAAATTAAATAAATTCTTTTTTATTTAATTTGTATCCACCTTCCACTATAATTAAATAATTATTTTAATTATTTAATTATTCATTAGCCTTTTCTCTCATAAATTAAATAAATTTTATTTATTTAATGTGGTCCACTCTCTTGAATTTTGAATTAAATCATTACTTAATTCAAAATGATTCATTTTCTCATATAATTAAATAATATCTTTATTATTTAATTATTCATTTGCCACCTAAATTAAATATTTTTTATTATTTAATTTCTCCTATCACCTCTTTGTTCGTGCCAATCTTATCTTCCACATCAAATCGTATCTCTTGACATCTCATTTAATTTCATCCCTTGATTGAATTATCTTATAATTCAATCTTAGCCATTCATTTCTTGTCATTGCCCTAATTTTGACCTAACCCTAATCCATACTACAACTTTCAATTTTGGCCATTGATTTAGACATCTTATTGACATCCAATCTCAACCGTCAATCCAAATCAGAGATTTCCTATAAATAAACTCTCTCATAAGCCATTAGGGGGGTTGATTCTTCAAGTATCCTTATGCTGTCAAAATCATTCTTGATTCTTTCATCCATTTCTATCTATTGTCATTCATCTATCATTATGTTGTTGAATTGAGCAACCAACATTCCTTCAACAATCAACCTTCAAAATATTGCATTCTCATGTAGGTGGAGAAGAGCCATGGAGGTCAATCAAGTCTAGTTTGAGAATTGGTTTGCATTTCCTTTATTTATTTGCATTTTCATTCTAGTTTGTGCTTCATGGTGCTTGATAGGGTTTAGTTAATTTGTTGATTTCAACATTAAATCTGAATTTTTCCCTATTTACAGGCCTACTTAAGAAGAAGGTTGAATAGTTTATTAAAGAAGCTAACAGGTTTAAGTGCATCAGATGTAAACATCAATTTACACAATATGCATGATAACATCATTCAAGAATAGCAGTGGTAAAATAAGATTTACATTAATCAAAAATCCATAAGGCTATACAATGATATATGTCAATAAAATGTACAATATATCCAATAAATTCATACATGCTTACTACAAAAGAGCCACATGGACATAAAATGTCACATATATCGATAGTACAAAACATATATTCAAAAATGCCACATAGGCATACAACAAATGACCCTAATACATATTCATTTCCCTCTAGGGGGAGGAAATAGATCATGTGTTGCCTTTGATGGTCGACTAGATGGAGTGTATGTTGTTTCTTGTCTTTCAAATGCACTCACTAGTTCTCCTCTCTTCACTCATCTGGAGTTTCAATTGATAAAATAAGAAGTATAGATGTTAATTTTTAGAAATTGAATTATGGAATGGCATATAACAAAATAATCACTTATTACATACAAATAATCATCACACTCATTTACAACATTAACACGTCAACAATCTGGGGTGACAACCACCTGTAGCAACCATCAAGATAGCAATTAAACTACATACAAATATCATGAAAATTTTCAATAATAGACCATATAAGAGCCAATATAATGTCAAATTGACTAATTTGTCACATACCTCTCTCAAAGGATCAAAACTGGCTATTGTTGCAGCAACTCCATGGTCCATCATGCCAGCAACATCGCCAGGGTTGTCTGATGTCAACATCTTAAAAGGAAACAATGAATATGAAGTTTTTTATCACTTTCATTAGTTTTTTTGTTTAAATAAAAGCATAGACAAGGCAGTGAACTATTTGAAAAAATGCCTCACAGTAATGTGGTCTCATGGTGATGGTAAGAAACAACAAATTCCATGCCAAGAAAATTTCTATGGATTATCTTGATGTCTATTTTTGGATTGATTATAAGGTAGTTATCGGGGTCTTTTTGAAGGTATATAACCATACACTTCCCATGGAAGCCATAAAGAATTGAGAACTTGTTGATATTCATTGAATGTTACAAAAAGGCTTATTGAGAGACCTCATGATGACAAATATATTTCACCTACTTTATACAAACTTGTAGCAGATAAGGACCTTTGGTATCATTATGGACTTGTCATAGATAAGAACTTTATACAAACTTGTAGTAGATAAGGACATTGTAGAAAATGGAGGTAAGAGTTACCAATATTTCCAAATTTGGAGAGTTTCAAGGAGGTCATCTTCATATCCCCATGATACAAACCTTGCATGCAATCTCATTATGATAGATATTCCATAAGTTTGTTTTAAGTGTGAAAGCTATAATGAGAGCATTAAGGTATCTTTCATATCCTTAGATTTCTTTAGGAAATAAAATGCATTCGATGATGAGTGGTATTATGCATAAAATAGATACAAATAACAATGGCTGCATTAGCTATGAAGAGTTCATAACAATGGCATAAAGATAGGAGTTTTGAAGCTTGTTGAAGCCATGGCATAATGGTCACACATTGATACAAGTATAAAGCTTATTAGAAAAGATTAGTTTAGATCAAAAATGGCCTCTTTTATTCTGAGGGTTATACAACCACATGGGAAACTTTTTGTTGATGATTAGGACTACCTTAAAGCATTGATACACATGTATGAATCCCATTGTGGGCCACTTTCTCAGTGCATAATGAAACACATGAATTCTTTGAACATAATTGTAATAGAGGTATTGGTGTGGATATCATGGTTGAAGTTTCATTTGAGACATGTTTTCAAATATCATGCTTCATATAGGGCATCCAACTCAATATACATAAACATGCACCCTTACACCCCAATGTTTAAAACAAATGGATACAAGGACAGCGATCATGACCATAAGGGGAAGAGGAATAAGGGTAACTCATGAGTAAGATGCAAACAAAGGTTGCAATCACCATGATAGCATAAGTATGATAGTGAGAAGCTATATTTGCATACTTCAATTGAACTCATTATTCTTCATCACAAGAATACTCCAAATTATGCATCATCATGCAAGATCAATAATAGTAGTTTATGGCACAATACCTAGGATGGACAATCATATTCTACTTGTCTAGAAATATGGAATAGTGGATGTAAGTGTTCTCTTAGCTTTTAAGGGAGATGATGTCAACAATTGTGAAGATATAGATGAGTGCAAAGAAAAGAAGGCTTGTCAATGCTCAAACTGTAGTTACAAAAAAAACACATGGGAAAGTTATGAATGTAGTTGTAAAGATGACCTCTTGTATATAATAGAACATGATACTTGCATAAGCAAGACAACAAGAAAAGGTTGGTTGGGTTGCAATGTGGGTGTTTCTATTTGGCTTGGCAGTTATTGTTATTGGAGGTTGTGTGTTTTTTAAATATACACTTAGATCATATATGGACTTAGAAATTAGAGCCATCTTGGCCCAATACAAGCCTCTTAATAGCCAAAGAGTGACTCCCAATCATGTTCATAAAGAATGGTAAATGGACACTACATGAGGTTTTTTGGTGGTAATGGTAAATGGGTTGTGAGATATGATGGTGGACAGTCATAAATAGGAAAAAAATACTACCATAACATGGACAGAGGTTAGAAATTCCAAAAAGGGATGAAGATAGTGAGAAGGCATCTCTAGGATAGAGTAGAAAAGATAGTCAAAATGAGACATCTTCAAGGTTTTGAGAACATATTACACTCAAAAGAGGGTGAGGTAGTGTTGTTTGCTGAGAAGTAATATGCATCCATAGTCACCAAAGATAGAGCAACAAGCATTAAAAATGAAATTGGAATAGGAAAAATAATAAGTTGAACTAATTGAGAATGAAGATTGAAGAAATGAAAAGAATGAAGAAGACAGAGGCTCAAATGCAACTCAAGAGTGAAGATAACATCAGGTTATTAAGAGTTGAACTCAAATAGAAGTTTGAAGAGTATGAATGTAAGGAAAATTATTTTATTGAGCTTGGTCACATGAGGATGAAGAAAATGCCTTCTATAATACAAATAGGAGGTTGAAATGCTAGGCAAAAAACTAGAGGAAAATGAATCTGAAGTTCAAAATCTCAGACACAATCTCCTGATAGAATATCAAGAAGATAGAATTGAGAATGCTAGTAAAAAAATCAAGATAATCCTTGAAACATGTTTGGTTAAGGCCAATGAAGAGGCTGCAACCATGTCAATGGTATTAGAGAATGTACAATCTTATGACATGTCCTTGAGATTTGAAAACACAATCACATAACACAATGAATTATAATGTCTCTACAAATAGATGCTAGTTGAATGAACTACATGGATTGATCTCAAACAATTAAAATGACATATTTCAATCGAAAAGAAGACACATCAACAACAAAGCTATAACATAGAAAAATTAATATGTGAAAGGGTTTTATATTGAAAGGTTCAAGTGAAAATGACAAGTTCAAAGAAAAAATATATGATGAATTATTTAAAAGACTAATAAATTCTCCTGCACCCATCACTTTAAAGAACCTAGTTATCTAAGTTCATGTAGTTTCAATCATTATTTTATATTTGTACATGCAAAATTATGAAAACTAACTAACTTTGTTTTACAACACCATTAATGAATAAAGGTTACCTGAGTGAAAGTTGTTTGAGGATGTGAATAACGAGATGTCAAGCTCGAAGGTCCACTAGAAATTTTTTTGACATCTAAAGCGTGTTATGAGACAATAATTTAAATAACATTCAACTATTCACATACAATAATTATTCCTTTAATACTAGTTGTATACCTGTGGACTCAATGTCGAAAACAAATAAGGGTCTGTAGGAATGGTGCACATATCATGAACACTCTGACCCTGAATTTTCATCATATTCATGCTACTAATTTAGTTATTCTTACATTTCAAAATAGAATTTAATAAAAAAAATTAAATGAACATGTTGAATTTTACCTGAGTATCAATGTAAAATATTTCATTCAGTAATGCATTTGTCATAACCATCTACTCTACAGTTGATGTAGGATGTGTAGCTACATCCCGAGCACTCTCATAATCACATGTGCAAACAGCATCACAAGAGCGAAAATGGTGGGGTGGAACTTCAGGCCTAGAAGTCTTGTCCACATCAAGCTCTACTAGAGGCCTCATACACTATACAATGCTCTGAGTGAGCGAGCTAATCGATTCCAGTGTATCCACCTCAACACTGTCTTTCACAAAGGAAGGAATGACAACATGCTACACCATGGGTTTGGCCAAGGGTCTCAGTGCGAACTGTGGATTATGTCATGCACCTGGTCTATCATGTGTGGAGCCCCCACCTCTACTCTGAAAGTCTAAAATGTTAATATAATTTGGCATCTTATTGAGGACAAACTCACAATAGAGTTTCCTAAAAAAATATTGTGGTACCTCGTAGTTATTGCATGGAGGTTGGTCAAAACCTATCCACCACCACTCCCAAAACTTATTTTTTATTAATTCATGGTGGCACCAATGGATGGGGAACCTCTTGCATGCATGTGATAAAGGTGTGTTGGTTCTTGGGTTTGTAAAAAGGGCACACAAGTCGACTTTGTTAATTTTTTTTTTTTCACATCTGCATATGAAAGACCACTAGCATAAAATTATTTTAATTCATCCCTCTTATTCAACCAAAAATTAATTTTCTCACTCATTTCTCCTACATATGATATAATTGACTTAAGCAATTCAGCAATCAATCTCGTATAAAGGTGGGTTTCAACATGCTCAATTAATCTTCCAAACAATTGTTCAATCTCTTTTTTGTTGTTTTTAATTTGATTTAAGATATTTTCTTGGGTTCCTTGTGGATGCCTATGAACTGATGGAGGGGTTTGAGGTTGTTCTTGTTCGGGAGGCTCTTCATGAGGGGGTGGTTGTGAATTTTCAATGTTTGGAGGTGAAGATTGATGTCCTAGAAATTAATACAAAGTTTTTTAAAAAACTATTTCAATCTACATTCTAATTCTAATTCGAAATTAAAGAAATAGAAATACATACCTCTTCGATCTCTTCGACCTCTTTGACATCTTGGCAGCATCCTTGGGAAGAATCACAAGCAAAATTCAATCTCCTTTTGGCGAGTGCGAGTTGGAAGAGCAGAAAATGAGAGCTAGGGTCTTAGGTTGCAGAAAAAATGAGATAAAATCAACTTTCTTTTTTTAAAGTAACTTTACATTTGGTGAGCACCAAATGCAAAAGTTGTTTAGCAAGTGCAAAATGTTTAATTTCGCATTTTTTGCACAATGTGGCACCTTTTTTGTGTCACAAATTGGTGTACACACCCG
The DNA here is from genome assembly GCA_007258455.2 of Sequoia sempervirens. Lineage (NCBI taxonomy): Eukaryota > Viridiplantae > Streptophyta > Pinopsida > Cupressales > Cupressaceae > Sequoia > Sequoia sempervirens. Next base: position 20,204,411 of record VDFB02000019.1, read on the forward strand.
CAAGACAAACTTTTATTTGTGGCTAAAGGGAATATAGAAAAGTTCTATGAGGGTGGTGGAGGTCTTAGAGATTATAAAGTCAATTTGATCACAATATTTATAATTAATTTGAGTACCTAGAATATTAATTATGTAGAATTTTTAGTTGATTATAATGCTATGAAAATGCCCTAACAAATTGGTGTGAAATCCCTAGTTATTAAAGGGGAATATACAAATATTGTAAATTATTTGAAGAAGAAATGCCTAGATCATTTTGAAAATTCAAAGTTTAATAAAGGACTCCATTAATATAATGAACAAGATGAGAATTTTTAAGAGGGTATGTGCATAGAAATGGGGAACCAAAATGGGGTTAAGAGTGGCCACTATTTTTCAACCAATAAAATTAATTGTAGATGAGAAATTGAGGATAACCATGCTCAAGATTTAGAGATGTGACAATAATAAGATTCATAGTGCTTGTAATCTAGTTTCTAAACTACTATTTTTTAAATGGTGGAGATTAAGAGGTTCAAATAGGAGGATCACACATATTGCTCCTATTTTTCAAAAAATTATATCATAGAGTTTGGTGTGTTGCCCCTAAAATGTTATTTTTTTAATCTAGTATTTCACAAATTTCTTTAATGAAAATTAGATATCACATTGTTTAAATGTTTAATATTTTTCTGATTTTTAATGAATATATGACATTTTAACTCATTTTCAAAGTAGACACATCTTGAAAAATGAAAAGTTGAGCATGCTTCCCCTTAATTTTTTGAAATCTAATCAAAAGTCATTTTTATAAAGTATGTAGAATAGAGTCTAGAATGTAAAAATATAATTTATTTCAAATTGTATGAACGGATAAAAAAAATTATACATAGACTTTTGACAAAAAAGCAAAACACTAGGAAAATAAATTTAAGATAAAAAAACTTAATGTATATGAAATGTATAAAAAATAACACAGTTAAAAAGATAAGAGAATGTTTGATATTATTGTGATATTTTTTATATCAAAATAAAAAATATGCAAACTTAATGGAGAGCATGCTCAAATTTACTTAATTTTATATATTTAATAGAAAACACATCTTTGGGTGTTGACATGTAAGTCCAACCTTTAGGTTAGATGTCTAAGGACAATTTAACCATAAGATTTGGTGGTTTCCAAGGAAATTTATAACATAGCATTATAATGCACTCGCATTATATTGTGCTTATGTAATGTAGAAAAGAAAAATAGTCTAAATGCATATTTTTTTATTTATTTCGAAAATAAAATTTGAGTGTGTTATAATATGATTTTGTTTATGCATAATGGACCAAAATGCGGTTTTGGTCACTTTTTGGTCCCCCATCTTTGTGCACACACCCAATATTTTTTCCATGGAATCCAACCATAATGTTGACTTCCTAGCTAAATTGGTGTGTGTGCAACATCAAGAGGTTTCTAGTTGGTTGTTAACTCCTAATTAGAGCTAGGTAAGATAAGTAAAGTTCTTTAACTTTAACTTGCCCCATGGGTCATATTTCATTGTGATCTTGGAGACATGATTAAATCCAGTTGAGTGTGATATTTGATAAAAATAATATTAGAAGATAGCTCAGTATTAATGACATTATAATTTGATGAAATTTCTAGAAACTTCCTCTTTATTTGGATCTCAAATACAATATTACAAAGGACTACAAGACTTCTATTTAGATTTGGTGGGTTCCACAAGAAATTGATAATAAATCTATTAAAATGGGAGTGAATAGACATTTGGTTGAGACGTCGAGATACAATAACATTAAAAAACCCTTAGAGTCTAGAAAATTTCAGTCAAGGATGAATTTAATCCATTCATAAAAAAATTGAGTGGGTTCAATACCTCTCTATCCATTAATTTTTTAAAGGGGTGGGAGAATAGGATAGCGGCAAAGGATGGTATGGAAATCTTAGTGACTAAGGACTTAGTTGTGTTTTTAGTACACAAATTTTAGAAGAATTATTTAAAAATATATATTTATTTAAATATAAAAAGTTAATCCATGCACTAAAGTTTCAAGTTATAAATACAAAAGAAATTTGAAGAAAAAAATTAAATTTACTATATAAAGATTGGCATCCCACTTAACCTCATTTTAAAACATTTTATTAGCAACTAAATTATATTGTCAATTCTACAAATCACTATTTTAAAATAAAATAAAATAAATGTAAAATACAAACATATAATATATTAAAAAATCTACATTTCATTAGTTTACATCATTTCAAAATTTAAACCATATATGTTACTTTCTAGTGATTCAAGTTAAAAAGTTAGAGTAGTGTTGGTCATTTTCTTTATAAAAATTTGACATAGCTTTGAAATTTTACCCATTTATAGAGTCATATCTAGAATATCTAAGACATAACATCATGTAACATTGTAACATAACATATAAACTAAATATTGTTAGCACGAATATGGTGTTTTACCTATCTAGTCCAGTAGTAAGTTCTATTCACATGTTAAGTTAACTTAGGTCCTAGGAATATTTATAGAAGTCTTAGTTGTCTTGATGAGATCTTATCTTATCTTATGTTATTTACTTCTTGTGTCCTAGGTCATTTCATATTATTTTAGTTATTTTTCTCATGTTATAGGATTAAGACACATGTCATGATCTTATTTAATCTTATCTATCACCTCATCTATATAAGCAATACTCTTGTACATTTGTAATATTATGCAAGATATTATATTTTCATACTCTCTTGTGGAAGGTTATATTTTATTTTGTAATTTATCATAGGGCATGTGAACTAATTTTTAGCTCCTACATAGTATGGGTTAGTGCAGGACCATGGGGGTCCAAACTAGGCCCTTAAGTGGCAATGAAAATTCAATAAAATAGAGTTAGACAATTTGACATAAAATATTGAATAGGTTATTAACATAATTTGAAAAATATGTAAGAACATAATTTGTAGAAAATTGAATGTAGTTTCTAAGCTAGTAGTTCTTTTTTCAAAAAAAGTATATCTATTTGCTGAAAATTTGAAATTTCAATGCAGTAGTACTAAATTTTTAGGAAAAAAATAAAAAGAAAGTGTTTGTCTAACCACCCTACTGAGGAGGAAAAATAAATATATTTTTTTAATCTTTCAATATAAGTAGAGGACACATGCCCAGATGTGACGCATATTTTTTATGATTTTTTTGCAAGTAAATAATTAGCAATGAATTTTCTAGTAGGAATTTTAAAAATATTAAAAACCATTATCCGACCACCCTAACTTGGTCAAAATTGCATTTTTTTTTAAACTATAATTTTTGAAGCATAGTGTGTGACGCATCTTTCAAATTCAAAAAATGTGTAACCGTTTAAAAGTTATAGATGTTTTTCAATCAACCTATCAATTTGGACTTTACACATAGTGCATGTAGAAAATCAATAATAATTACCTATTAAATTCAAAATAAAGTATATCTTATATCGGTAGAATGCTATCAATTTTCTAAACAAACACTTTTCGTTTCATCAAAATTGGATGAAAAAAAACACGAACGATGAAGTTCAGAAAACTATTGCAACCCTTGTAAACATGTTGGGGATGTTGACTTTTCACCCCCAAGCCAAATACCAAAGCAATACTAAGGCAAAATGGATATTTGTTTCTATAGATATCTGATAAAAATGGGTATTTATTACTTAAAGCTACATAACTAATATATGTTATTTACACTTAAGAAATGAATATCCATTTATTAAAACCAAAAATATGAATATAAAATCAGTATATATTAAAATTTAAGATGTTATAATATTTATATTTATATATTATATTAATATTATATATTATATAACATATAATATATATATATATATGTAATGACCCCTTTTTGGTGGAAGCACTTAAACCCGAAACTTGCATTCAAAGTGTTTCTCAAGAAGACATTAGAAACATTAGAGATCGATAAATTCAGTTATAACATCCAATAAGATCATTGATGATATAAATATTTCATTCTTGTCAAAGGATTATTCATTTCATCCTTATCACTCCTATGAATGATTCTACTAACATATATTTCATAAGTATATTAGATATTAAACATCTTTCAAGATCGCATAGATGGAGTTCTATTATATCATTTACATCATAGAGTCATTATTACTTATAAGGCTCAATAATTGCATAACCACCTATAAAGTGCATATTTATATATTATTAATTATCTCTATACTTAAAATACTCATCTTCGCATGAGCCCACACATCATCTATCTATATATTATTTATTTAATATATATATATACACTAGCAAAATATAGAATTGCATTAAATAGTCATGATGAAGCTTATTAAAAGAATACCAAATATAAATAGCAAAATATGTATACATTTATATTTGCAGATAATAACCATAATAAAGCATACTATAGAATTAATTAATTTAAATCATAGAATACATATATAATTTCAGACCCTAGTTATGTTAGAGTCTACCCAAAAATAACAAATATAAATATCAAACACACAAAATAAAATAAATATAATCAACTTACCCTGCTGCTTATTCCTTGTGATCAGATTTTCCAGAATCTTTTATTAGGCTGATTCCTTTTCCCAAAATACATTCCTAGATTCTTTAACTTTGTTCTTCCCTTTTTTTCATTCGATCTAATATTTGAACATATTACCTTTTGTTAATAGTTTGATTCCTATCCTCCCTCTTTCCATTCCTTGACTTCAGGTTATTCTTTTTATATTCTCCTTCAAAATATATATATATATTTCCGTCTTTTTTTCCCCCATACCCTTCCTTTCATTCCTAACCTCCTCTTATACCCTCTTCATAAGGTTCGTGCCCTTTTTTTGAAGGGATGTGATTCTTTATTGGATCGCTGTATTTTCAAGCAGCAATGACTCTTTAATGAATCGTTGCCATATTATTTATTCATGTTTACTTTATGTTGGCTATTGCTGATTCTGTATCTTATATTTGTTTATTTATTTTACTTTTATGTTTGTTATTTGTTTATATCATATTATAAAGGCTAACTGATATTCGTACTATATGTAGTAATATATATTAATATTATTATTTATTTTTATATCTATATATATATATGTATATGTATATATATTAATGTAATATGTAATATACAATTATACATTCAAATATCAAATATAAGATATATATATATTTTTTATATAATAAATGTAATGTGTATTTATTTATGTGTATATAATATAATTTCATCTTTATTAATAATAATCGCATTTATCTGATAAGGATGTATGAGCTTTTGATCCAGTATCATTATTAATTACATATCAATATTCATAATTTATAATATCTAGAATTGCAAAAATTAGGGGACATGACAATATATTATATAACATATAATATATATATATATATTATAATATATATATATATATATTTTTTGCTACATAATAAGATTTTATATTGAAATTTGTCAAAATTTACAAGTGTTTTCCAGAATGCAGGAACCACTGAGAACACCAGGGCTAAACAGCCACCACCACAAAACCCTACCCACCTTAACACAAAATAAAAAATTGTCTAAACCTGACCCCATTATCGCACCCATGAACCAGAGAAAACACCAAACAATTTTTACAAATTAATCGGCCTAGGGCTGAACCACAACAAAATTTCATCACACCAAAACCTTTACACAGCAAAAACTAGAGGATCGCACCATATCACATGAAGCTATTAGCCTTGGAAAAGCAACAAACTTTGGCACCCATTCCAAATCTTCCACCACCACCAGATGCAACACCTTTTTGAGGAAATTGGCTCCAATCATCACAATCACCCTATGGAAAACCAATGACATGCCCTTGAGATCCAACAAGAATGGATAAATCTTTATAAATTCCCCCAATTTTTAACCAACTCCAAATCCTTTGGCTGTGGGACCCCCGCCCCAGGAACCGCAACCTTCAAAATCGCATCCAAGCCTTCCATGAGTCCCTTATTAAACAATTTACTCACCAGTGTTTTAGCTTATGCCTTGTCCATGTGTATGTCCAAAAGGGAGGCCAAAAACTGCAAGACAATTTGGGAATTGACCCTGAAAGTTTCATGCGGCTTCAAATGTCCCAACCCGAGCACCATCTTGACTACAACCACAATCAAGGTGTCGATATTGAGAAGAACGCAATTTTGACTCCCATTGCAACCCAAATGGATTGAAGTATCAGCAGCGAAACTAAGCAGGGAGTCAACCAACATATGCAATAATATATAATAATATAATATTATATATACTACATATTTATATATATATATAATTATTAGGAAATATTACTATAATATACATTATATTTAATATAAATATTTTATGTTATATATTAAATATAAATATTATATTATATATAATAATATAACATATTATAGAAAATATTTGATGGAAAAGATATCCATTTTTAATTAGAAATATTAAAATATTATCTGTTCTACTATATAAATATTATAATATTAAAGATATATTTAATAATTTATAATATATTATATTCCCTCTTTCTCTCCCTCCTTGATTGCTCTTGACGGATGATTTTGATCTCGACTGACCTCGCCGATTTCGACGGATGACGGATCTCGAAGCGATTGATCTTTGATCCGGACGATTTCGATCTTGATTTGATCTGATGGATCTTTCCTGACGGTTTCTGACGATCGATCCGCCGAGGAATCTCGTTCGACGGATGTGCCGATCTGCCTGATTTGATATCCTGCCTGACGTTTCCGACTGATGATTTGCCGATTGTCTGCCTGATTTGATGATCTCGAGCGCCTGATTGATCTGTTGATCTGGCGATCGTCCGATTTCGATTTCTGAGGCCGCCGAAGCGCTGATTTCGATCTGCAAAAGTTTTGATCGTCTGACGCCGATTTTTTCTGATTTGATGATTTTGAGCGCAAGCGGATTTTTTCGATTGATCGTTTGATTTGATGATCTGATTGGTTTTGTTTGATTTGATTTTTGAGTTTTTGATTGATCTTGTTTGATTTGATGAGATTCGAGCGTTTGATTGACTGGTTTTATTCGCTTTGATCTGACGGATTTCTCTTGATTTTGATGATTGATTTTGATTCTGATCGATTTTGCCCGACTCGATCCGAGTCGATGTTCGATCGATGATTTTGATTTTTCTGCCGATCGATCTGATCTGATTTTGAGCGCTGGATCCGCGATTTGATGATCCGGCGTGATAGATCTGCTGATTGATGCGCTTTGATTGATTTGATTGATCCTCGTTGACTGATTTGTCGGATGATGCTGATTTGATGATTGATTTGATCTGATGATTTTGTTTTTGTTTTGATCTCTATTGATCTGACGATTTGATGCCGTTTGATCGATGATCTGGATGCCAGCAAGCGTGTTGATTGATCTTGATCTTGCTGATTGATTAAGCCGGGATCCTGATGATTTTTTCGATGATCTGCCGATCTTGATTGATTTGATCTGATTTTGCCCGATTTGATGATCTGGAAAGTGGACGCCTGACGGATGATCCTGCAAAGTTTGATCTGATTTTCCTGATTTGATTTTTGATTTTTTGCCGATTGATCCGAAGATTGATTTTGATTTGATGTCGATCTGACGGATGATTGACGCTGCTTTTGATCTTTGATTGATCCTGATCTGAAAGCCTGGATGGATGATCTTGAGCGCAGATTTCTGATCGGATGATTTCGATCTGCTCGATTGGATGATTTTGATGATTTCGCCAAGCGCAAAGTTTTCGATTGATCTCGCCTGGTTCTGACGGATGATCCGGATCGGATCTGACGCAGTTTGATCGGATGATCCGGATGCGCATGAAACGGATTGATTTGATTTGATGCCGATTTTGATCTGACTTTGAGTTCTTTGAGAAGCGTTTGACGGATGATCTTTCGACGCGATTTTTGATTGATTTCGATCTGGATGATCTGAAATTCAAAAGTTTGATTGATTGATCTTTTTAAAGTTTTGATCTGCTCGACGGATGGATTTACGATCTGACCTGATTTTTCTTTGATCCTTTCCGGATCTGGATGATTTCCTGACCCTGATTGATGATCCAGTTTTGATTCGATCGGATGATTTGAATTTTGACGGATGATTTTGATGTTGATGCAAAGCCTTTTGATCTGATCGATGATCTTGATCTCTCTCGATCCTGATCGATGATTTTTGTCGCCGCCTAAGCGCAAAGCGTTCGATGATTCTCTGATGCGCTGGCGCGATTGATTCAGCCGGATTTTGAAGATATTCTTCTTCCGGACACTTCACTGACCTTTCCTTTTCCCTTTGACTTCGACGATCCGGACGATCTTTATCTCCTGAGGAAATTCTTCCTTCCTTCCCGACCTTAATCTTTATCTCTCTTTACTCTTTACTTTACTCTTCTCTCCCTATCTCCATTTCTCTGTCAATATTTTTTTTAAATAAAATATATATAATATATATTAAAGTATATTAATATTAATATTAATAAATATAATGTATAATATATATTAGAAAACATAATAATAATATGTAATGTATACAATATATCATATAATACATAAAATATAATATAATATATAGTATAATATTTAATATATAATATAATATGTAATACATAATAGATTTTTTAAGTTGGATATAATGGATATCCATTTTGTGCAATACGGGTACGCATTTCATTGTGTAAAGTTTGTTTTATATTATATTTATATTAATATAAATAATATAATATTTGATAATAAATAATGCAATATGCCAATAGTGGCATAGTATGATGGTTAAGTTGTTGTGGTGTTGTTCTTACCATCAAGGTTCAAACTCCACTGTGGTGTAATTGTTGAATGTTTCAATTGGGGATGAGGTCCCCCATTTGTGGCCTCACCAGTTCATAACTCCAGATCAAAAGTGTTTACCCCTTTAATAATAATAATAATAATAATAATATAACATACATATATTAATATATTAATATATATAAATAATATAATATTATCTATAATATATTAATATAAATATATAAATATTAATATTATACATTAATATATAATATTATATATTAATATTTATTAATATTATATATTAATATTTATTAATATTATATGAATAAATAATATTATATTATTTATATTAAAATATAACAAGCTTCAAAAATGGATATCTATTTTTTAAACCTTGTTTCCCATACCCTATATGCTTTTGTGAACAACTATAAAAAAAATGGATATCCATTTTTCTTAACAAAATAGATATCCATTTTGTTTGAGTGGAGAAAATGGATAAAAGTCAATTTTTTCCATGTCCCCACATTCTCTAGCCTATTGAAAATACCATGATTTCTACGCATTACAGACTATTATGTCAGTGCTGCTAAAGGAGCCTCATGCAAACTATTATGCCAGTGTTGCTAAAAGAGCCTTCAAAGGATTAGCTAGTCTTTGGAACCCTACCAGGCTAAAAGGTACTAAAGAAACTATTGTAAAAACAATATGTTGACAGTCAAACTTGGCATGCGATTAACTAAGAATTGAAGTTAAATGTTGAAGATAAATGCTCTGAAAAAATGGTGACTGTTGGAGAGAGGACTGGTTCAGTGGCATGCTTGAGTGATTTTAATTTGGACTCAAGCCCTAGGAATCATGCAACTTTAAGTTTGGCAGACTACGGATTTGGGATTTTCTGATGCAATAGTTGGGAAGGATAGATCGGGTTGTGTGGAAATGCTGCTACTCCCTAGTGGCGAGGCTGGGAAGGATGGGTCGTGCGGTGAGGATGTGGTCAAAGATGCGCTCTCTGAAGGAAAGTGTGTGTTTGAGGCCTTCAAGGTGTCTTGTAAGGGTTTTCCTTTGAAGGAGGTGTTTCCAAAGTTTCAAGGGGATAAGGTGGTTGTTGAAAATGAAGTGTGGGTCCCATCTGGGGAATCATGTGCAACTAATTCAAGTATTCCTCTGATTGAGCGTGCTCTGGTGGGTGGTAGTCAGCTGGTAGGGTAGTCATCATTGTTGGGGCAGAGATGGTCTAACCTTTTTGCTTCTAAGCTTAAAGGAAAAGGAGTAGCTTTTGAGTCTATGTCTTCTTCTAATGTGGAAGGTGGTTTTTCCTTGTCTGTTTCGGACTCTCTTGTTGACAAAAATATTGCTAAAATGGATATCTCCCTGGTTGGCAAGTTTTTAGGTCCTCAACCTAATATTGAGGAGGTTTGCACCTGGGTCAATAAGAAGTGGGTCTTAAAAGGTTAGGTGGAAGTTGCAGCTATGGGTAAAGTTTTTTTCTCCTTTTCCTTCTCCTGTGATGAAGACCTGAGAACGATGTTTACGAAAGGATTGTGGTCATTTGGGTGTCTTACTCTAGTTCTTCATCCCTGGGAACCTGGGATGGATCTATCTAAGTGTCTCTTTCATTCAGCCCCTGTGTGGGTTAAGCTACCAAACTTGCCTTTGGAATATTGGGATGAAGAAGTGTTTAAGGTGGTGGCTAACTCCTTTGGGTGGATTATTTCTATTGATGAGGCCACTCCCTCCAAGAAGCTACTGGTTGCAGCTAGGTTTTGTGTCATGATTGACCAAGACGCTGTGATGCCTTTGTTCTTCCTCTTGAACTCTAAGGTGGGCTTCTGGAAGCAGCAGATTATTTTTAAAAATCTTCCTTTCGCTTGTTTCAAATGTAAGAAGGTGGGTCATTGGACTAAGGATTTCCCCGCTAAGGCGCCCCCACCTAAGACTGCTCAACAAACTAAGGTTTGGAAGATTAAGGATCCCAAAGAGAATCAAGGTGAGTCAACTGCTGGAAATGGTGTGGAGGGTGAGGTTAATATTGAAGATCACTCTATCCCTCTTAATGAGGTTGGAAAGGAGTCTAAGAAAACTGTGGAGGTAGCTGCGAGCCAGTCTCCAGTTTAGGATGTGGATCATGTCCCGAATACTTTGTGCTCCCCTAAAAGGACTGTACTAGAGCATTTTGTTTCCCCATCTTCCCCATGGAATAATGCTTCTAGTTCGATGGTTTGTGATGGTGCTTTGGTGGTGGCTAATACCGAAAGTAAGAATGAAGATGGTTATATCTAGGTGTGAGGTAGAAGGAAGAAATCCTCTACTTCTCCTCCCCCTCAACCTCACAAAGGTGTTACCATGAGAAGGCAGAAAGTGGATTGTGGGTCTAAATCTAGGGGACGGGGCAGACCTTCCCTGCAGAAAAGTAGGGAGAGGGAGTGCAAGCAGGACATTGTTATGGTATTATCTTGGGAGTCTTAGGATGAATTTTTTGGACAACCCCTGGATTGTGATGGGATACTTCAACACTCCTTTATGTGACAATGACAAAGTGGGGGGGACACAAGCCAATCCAAAGAGCTAACTTGATTTATGAATGTTCATTGATGATAATGCTCGTTTAGATGTTAAGTTAACTGGAGCTAATTTTACCTAGTCTAACAAGCGTGTTGGTGTGGATAATATTCAAGTTAGACTGGACAGAGCTTTAACTTATGCTTCCTTTGTGGAATTTGTGTGTTCCTTGTCTTCAATTACGAGATGTGGGTCTGACCACTTTCCTATCTCTTTTGTAGCTGATAGGCTTGGAGGTGAGAAATATTTTACTTTCTGGTTTGAAGCCATGTGGTTAAGGGATCCAAGATTTATGGATTGTATTAAAAAATGGTGGCAAGTCAACATAGATGTTTGTGCGATGTTCAGAGTTGCCAATAAATTGACCTTTGTCAAAATGAATCTCAAGAAATGGAATAAAGAGTCATTTGGTCATATTTTTTATTCCAAAAGCTTTGTTCTTCAGAAGTGGGATGGTATTTAGAGTGACATTCAGTCTAAGGGTTTATCAAAGGATTTATAGTTGCTAGAGGATGGCCTTCTTCTGCAGTTGCATGATATTGTTGCTAAGGAGGAATATTTTTGGAGGTAGAGATCTCGTGCTATTTGGTTGAAGTCTGGTGACCGCAACTCTAAGTACTTTTATCTCACTACCCTTAGGCATAGATCATCTAATAAAATCTCCTCAATTATGGTTGATGGTTTGTTGTTGGAGGATGAGGAGGCTATTAGGAGAGCGGCTACTAGTTTCTTTGAGCATCTCCTGAAGGATGATCTGGTCTGGGACCAAAATTGTGTGGAAGCTTCTCTAAAGGTTATTCCTAAGGTTGCCTCAGAGGTTCTGAACAAGGAGCTTACTGCTATTCCTTCAGCCTTGGAAGTTAAGGAAGCGGTCTTCTCTTTTGAAGGAAACAAGGCCCCTATGCATGATGGTTTCCCTTTTTTGTTCTTCCAGACATGTTGGGAGATTGTTTTAGAGGATGTATTTAATGCCAAGGAATTATTTGGCTCCAAAAGTCTTCTCAAAGAGCTAAATGTGACCTTCATTGTTTTGATTCCCAAATTTGTTGATGCTAAGAGCTTTGGTGAGTATTTCCCCATCATTCTCTGTAATTCTATTTATAAAATATTTCTGAAAGTGCTTTCTACTAGACTACAAAAATGCTTGTCAGGCCAGATCTCTAAGCATCAAAGTGGTTTTGTTAAGGGTTTCCAGATCCTTGATTATATAATAACTATTCATGAGCTTTCTCATTCTATTAATGTCTCTAAGAAACTAGGATTCTTCTTGAAGTTGGACCTGCTTAAAGCTTATGATAGGGTGAACTAGAGTTTCTTGTTGAGAGTGTTGGATCATTTTGGTTTCTGTAAGAAGTTTCTTCAGCTTGTTAAATAGATTATCTCTACTCCTTTTGTTGTCCTGGTAAATGTTTCTCCATCCCCCTTCTTTCAAAGCTTGTGTGGGCTGAGGCAGGGAGATCCTATCTCATTGTTTCTCTTCATTCTAATGGTGGAGGCTCTTTGTAGAAATATCCAGAAGGCTCTACGATATGGTGCTCTGAAGGTCTCTCTCCTTCTTCTAGATGTGATCTAGTTACCAATCAACAATTTTTTTATGACACTATTGTTGATGAATCATCCATTCAGGAAGTTAGAGTTGTTAAGAGGTTGATTGAAGATTACGAGAAGGCTTTTGGTCAGAGGATTAATCTTCCTAAGAGTCAATTTTTTATCCTTAACACTCCTAAATATTTGCAAATTAAACTTATTAGAATCCTTTCATGCAATAGAGGTGATCTCCCAACTATTTATCTGGGGCTCCCCTTGAGTATCTCTAAGATCCTGGATTCCTTCTGGTTGGGCCTATTGGATAAATTCAGTATAAATTTGGTAGGTTGGAAAGGTGCACTCCTTAGCGAGGCGGGAAAGATTCAACTTATTTCTTCCACTCTCCAAAATTTACCATTGTATGCTATGAGTCTCTTTAGAATTCATGTCAAGTTTGAAGAGAAAATGGAACAGATAATGAGAAGGTTCTTATGGTTGAGTGTTGAGACCAAAGCCAGAATTCCTTTTGTGGCTTGGGATCTGGTGTGTAGACCGAAGAAATGGGGGGGGACTTGGTACAAAAATTTAAAGGTTTTCAATAAGGTTCTCCTATCAAAAATTGTTTGGAGGCTCTTGAATGGGGATGAAGGGTGGGCATATTTGGCTTGTAAAAAGTATCTATATGGCATGGGGAGATCCTGGAATTTGTTGACATCTGATGATTTTCCCTCTAGTTCTTGTTTTTGGAGGAACATAATTCTATGTAAGGATTTGATTGCCAAGGGTGTTAAATGGTTGTTGGGCGATGGTACAAGTATTCATTTTTGGGAAGATGTTTGGTGTGATGTTATACCTTTAATCGGTCTTCCTTGGGCCCACCCTATTGTCCCCTTGTGAATATGCCTTTTTTGGGACTAGGGTGGCTGATTACTTTCAAGATGGGGAGTGGAAAAATTTCCAGAACTAGGATCCATCTTTGAAGGTTCTGAAGGACTTCTTGAGCAATGTTCGTATTCCCACTTTTCAGAGGCCAGATAAGGTCATTTGGGCCCCCTATGCTAGTGGTATTTTTTTGGTGGCTTCTGCTCTTATGTGTTCACTGGAAAAGCTTGATTCTCTTCCTTTCTGGAGGAAGTTATGGAACAAGAAGTCAATTCCTAAAGTGAATGTCTTCTTCTAGCTGATTATGCAAGGTAAAGTTTTAACGCAAGATAACCTTTGTAAGAGGGGGCTTTCGATTCCTAATAGATGTGCTCTATGTGAAGCTGATGGTGAGAGTGCTTTTCCTATTTTTCTTGGGTGTGATTTTTCTTTTTCTCTTTAGATTAAATTTCTTGGTATCTGGAATATTGGTTGGGTCGTTCTAAACTCTCTTAATAAGTTCATTGATTAGTGGAATTGCCCAACCTCCTCTCCTATTCTTCATTGGCTTTGGGATCTTATGGCCCCACATATTTCTTGGGGGTTATGGAAAGGGAAATAATAGAATTTTTCACGATTCTAAGCTTAAATTTGGTAGTCTTTTCATCAAGATCCAATGGGCGATTTTGGAAAAAATCACTCTAATGAATTTTGATTCTTCTCAGTGTGCTCCTTTTGCCTGCCTAACTAGTTATGATCTCCTGGTGACTTCTAACTAGAAGATTACTTCAATTCTTACTTTGAATCCTAAATCCAGTTTAAATGCTACATTGATCACTAGATGGCAACCACCTCCCTCTAGATGGGTTAAAGTTAATTTTGATGGGGCAATGAAGGGTAATCCTAGGCCTGCAGGATGTGGGGGGTGTTAAGAAATGATAATGGAAGACTCCTAGGCACGGTGGCACTCTCATTGGGAATTCAAACCAATCACTATGTGGAGGTGGGGGTTGCATTTATTAGTGTCAAATATGTTGTCAGCAAAGGCTACTCTAAATTATGGGTTGAAGGCAATTCCCTAAACATAATTAACTATCTATGTGGCACCCATCATCCAAGTTGGAATGTGTATTAGCTCATTAAAGATACTATAATCATGCTATGATCTTGTGAAGAGACTCGCGTCTCACATTTATCGAGAAGGAAACTCATTGGCAGATTTTTTTTCCAATGAGGTTGTCAATTTAAATGAGTTTTGTGCGTAGTAGGAGGGCTCGATCTTTCTTGAGAAAGCTAGGAGATTATTGAGGAATGATGGCGTGGGTTGAGATGATGCAGCATTTAATTTCTAGTACCTTCTTTCGTCTCGCATGCTTTGTGGGTTTCCTCTTGCTCTCTTGCATTCAGTTGAGGGTTTTTTGCAAGGGCTTGCTTGTTCTAGTGTTTTCTGAAATGGGTGGTGACAGAAGCAAAATTGAGCCGCATTCTTATGAGGGCATTAGGAAAAAGAAGAAGCTATGGAATATATTGCATCATGGTAATTTCACACCATTCTTAAAGAGGTTGCATGGGCATGACTCCAACGCCTCAGTGCAATTTGTGTCTTACTAGCATAATTGCAGGCTCAAGATAAAAGGCCTGGAAGTGGAGGTGAATGAGGAGCTGGTAGCTACAATTAGTGGAATGTCAATGGTTGGCCGTAAGTTTTTCAAGGACAAGAAGAGTAATGAGGAAGTGATGGCCCAATTCTTCAAGGTGACGAGTGAAAGAAATTAATCAAAATGGAAAGTTGGGGTTATGAGCAGAAATCCCTTAAGAAGATTTGGGCGAGTGTTGTAGAGGTGATTATACGCTATGTGACTCTAGAGGGGAGGTTTACTACTATTCTCAGTCACCACTTCACTCTTCTAAACCATTTTAGACATGGTTTGTTCATTTCTTTCCCATTTTTTCTATAATCGTCTATGGAGGTTTCTATTTATGCTCATCTAAAGAATAGGAGGGCTCTCATCCTCCATGAAGGTCTTATTTTATTAATCATGGAGCATGTTAAGCCTCTTCTCCCTATCCCTACCATTAAGGGTAAGGAGAAGGCTATGAGTGATGTGTCTGGGTCATCGAGCTTAGATTCCATCATGGATGATGAGGAGGAATGGAACAAGGAGGAGGAGGAAGTGTCTCTGGCCCTTGCGACCACATCTTTGAAGAAGAGGAAGTTGGGTAGTTCTAAGATTAATAGGGCAACCAAATGCCTTGTTCTTTCTGATAGTGAGGACACAGGAGTGAGCTCGGATGGTTCCCCTCCCAAGACTGAGGAGGTGGTTGTTGGTCAAGGTGTTGTTGGTGGTGGTTTTGAGGTGGGGTCACAGGATATTGTTCCAGGTTTGAAAGACAAGGAAAATCCGCAGAGGTCTTCTAAGCGTATTACCAACCTGAACAACAAGGCCTCAAAAGTGTTAGCTAAGGACCCCAATGTGTCTTGTGAAGGTAAGGATTTTGGTGAAAAGGTGGTGGCTATTAAGGACTCCCCAGTGTAGGAATTGCCCAATGTGGAGCCAAATGAGGATATTAAGGGTTTCGATGAGGAGGATTCTGAGAAGAAGAGAGCTAAACATGAGCCTTTGAAGGTAAATCCTCTTTCTAAGGACTTTTCTTACCTCGATGATGATTCTACCTCTATGTTTGATTTGTTGGAAATGGCTAGGGTTGGGGCCATTGGAACTTTTAAGTTAGCTAAGTGGACTCTTCAAGAGTTCAATAAGATTAACATTAAAATTAGAGTTTTGAAGGAGAATCTGAAGATTGTTCTGAAGGAGTCAGTGTCAGACATTTTAATTGATAGAATGGTGGACCTTGAGAATTTTTCCATGATTTCAAATCTCTGTGTGAAGATAGATTGGCTACTTTGGAAGCCAAGATTCTAGTAACAAACATAGACATAAAAAAGCTTCTACAGGCATGTCACATCTCTATGAAGAACAATGTGGACTACTTAGAAGTCCTTTTTACAAGGATAAGTGAGCTCAAGGAGGATCAAGTTTATTTTTCTAAACTTATGGAGAAAGAGCACTCGGTTAAAGGAAAAGGAAAAAAAGGTGCTAAAGATGATGACAAAGGACCTATTGTGAGAGGGTCAGCTGATTGGAAAAAGTCCTTTGATTCTGAGAAGAAGGAGCTATTAGACATGATTGAAAAGCATAGAAGCCAGGAGCTTGAGGTGGCCAACACCTTGAGTGGTTTGAATTAGTTTTTTTTCTTTCTATTTTCGGCTGGGTTTCAATTTTTTTCCTATTGTTTTATTATTTTGATGTTGTTGGGTGTTGTTGTCAGTTTATTGTCTTATCCTCCATCAAGCACCCTTTTTTGTAGTGTTTTTTGGCTTTTGGGATGATGTTGATGTCAATCTGATATATTTTTTTGTAGCTCTAAGTATCTTTTGTTGTAAAGGGTTTCAAGTCCTGTCAAAACCTATTTTTCCCATATAATAAAAATAATATGTTGACAATCACAAAAGATCTAAAAACTTCAAAAACAAGAACTTAGTCAATATCTATGCTCTAAATATTAGGGTTGCTAATTTTGGATTCCTCATCTTCTCTTATTTCAAATAGACATTCCAAGAATTGGTTGTTTGGAGGGTATTTTAATACTCCTTTATTCCCTTCAAAAACATTTGGGGGTCTAGAGGATTATTTTGATAGTATGGTCGATTTTTCCAAGTTTCTCTCTTCTCAGAGTGTTATGGACATTGATCTCCAATGTTCTTTATTCATCTAGTCTAAAATAAGACAAGGAAATAAGCATATTCAAGTTAAACTCGAGAGGTTCTTGATCTCTAGTAGTTGGGATATTCTTCCTTAGCTTAACTTGACTACTCTTCCAAGAACACATTCTAACCATTGTATTATACTTTTGGACTAGAAGGAAGTGTTGGCTAGGGGCCCCTTCCCATTCAGGTATGAATTAATGTTGAAATCTCACCTAGACTTTAAAGATCTAATTCAAAAATGGTGGAATTTCCCTTGTCATGGTACTTTGATGTACTGTTTTATTCAAAAACAAAGAAGGATTAAAGATAAAGCAAAAGGATGGAATAAGATATCCTTTGAAATATCTTTCACAAAAAGAATATTGTTTCTTTAAATTTGAAGGAAATACAAACTAGAATGGAGGAATTAATTAATTATGAGGAGACTACCAAAAAGAAAAGGAGATTCATATGCAATGGATTAAGATCTCAAAGGAGGAAAATTTTTGGAAACAAAAATATAAGATTTAGTGGCTAATTGATGGAGGTAGAAACACAAAAAAAAAACATCAGTCTACCTTGAAACATAGAAAAAGAAATAATATAAGGTCCTTGGTTAAAGAAAACGGATCTATTTTGACTCAAGAAAATGATATAGTACAGATGTTATTGTTTCCTTTTTTAAAGAAGCCAGAGCTGACCCTCATAAAGTTACCTTTGGGTTGGGTGAGATTCTTGAGGTCATCCCTAATGTAGTCTCTGATCAGGACCTTAAGGAGCTAGGGAAATGTATTATGATGCAAGAAGTTAAAAGTGTGGTGTTTTCTTTTAGAGCTTACTAGGCCCCAGGGTCGGACGGTTTCCCTCCTACTTTCAAGATTTTTGGGATGTCATCTTAAATAACCTCCTAAATGTTGCCAAATATTTCATTAGATTGAGAAGATTACTCAATCAAATGAACTCTACTTTATTGTGCTAATCCCCAAGAAAGTTGATTTTGCTTCTATAGACATGTAAAATTGACCTAACACCTATCACACACCCTAAACAACATCAAACACCATCCAAAACCCTAATTTCCTTTATTAATTGAATAATACTACATTATTTAATTAATTCAATTTTTCACCATTTTTGACGAATTAAATAAATTTTATTTATTTAACAAAGTCCTAAAACCCTATTTTTGCTATTAATTAAATAATACTACATTATTTAATTAATTCATGTTTCATCATTTCGACCAATTAAATAAATTGAATTTATTTAATAAAGTCCTAATCTCACTTTATTTCATCCTGATTAGTTAAATAACGCCAATTATTTAATTACATCACTAAATAACCTTATTCCCCTAAGTTAATTGAATTATTAAATCATAATAATTTAATTACAACACTTTCCCTCCAAAATTTGAATAAATTAAATCAAACTATTCAAATTATCATCAAAAATCAAATCAAACTAATGCAACTTTGTTTGCAAAAGCCAAACTTGATTTGCACGTTCAACTCCAAAAAGGAATTAATTAATTAAATCAATTAATCAATTTTCCTCACCCACTTTCTGATTGAGCGAATTACAATTGTTGGTTGAGCCATCTAATTTGTTGAGTAATCCATCTATTTCCCAACTAAGCCATCTAAATCCTGATTGATCAATCTAAATCTTGACTAATCAATCTAAATCCTGACTAACCAATCTATTCCTCAATCACACAAATTGTGCAATCTACTCATGTCTAAATCCTCTCAACACCGATTAACATCTTGATACAACATTGTTTAATCTTGATTGTTCATTTCAAATATCATTTTCTATATAACAAATCTCTTTCCTCACAGAAAAGGGATCGAAGAGTCAACATCATTTGCACAACGAAGTACTACCAACATTCACAACCACCATTAGAGCTTCAACATTTCTTCGATCAACCAACCAAGACATTGCATCAAAGCTTTGCACACAAACTATGGAGGCTTCACAGTAATACGAGCAATCCAACATCAAGTGAACACACTCTAATACAAGATGGTAACACTTTTCTTTTGTTTTGAATTCAATTTGGTAATTATAGGATTTCTTAATATGTTTTCAATAGCTTTGTTTCATCTCATAAGTGTAGGATTAGAGCTTAGATTAGTGTTCTTGATCTTAGATTAGATTCTTATTTCAAGGACATTTATCTTATTTGCATCTATGATTTTCCCCCTCACACATTATGGCACACCCGATGGGACCATGGTCCCCTACACTAATGTTTCTATGAGCCATTTTTGAAGTTGCAGGTTCTGGTATTGCTTTTGGAGAAGTTTTCATGCACTGTCCTAGAAAATTTTGCAATTTCCTGTCAAGAAAACCATGCACTTTCCTTTGAAAACCACGCATTTGGCACCAAGAACTACGCACTTGACATTTTTCTAAGCATTTGACTATTGACAAGGGCGCACTTGCTCTAAACTTGTGCATTTTCTCTTTGATAGAGGGCACACTTGACTCTAATTTTTGAGCATTTTCTCTGACAGACCTGTGTCCAAGATCTGCAAATTTGTAACTGATTTATTTGCTAACAGATGCATGCTTTTGAATGTGTGACAAGTGCTAACATGTTTGTATGTAGGGTTTGAGAAACACTAACACATTTTTTGTAGGGAAGATGAACGGTCAAAGCACTCCAAATTTACAAACATTTTTTGTTAAGTTAGGAATATTTGTTTTGGTGCATAAAAAGAACAAACAAACTTTATTTTTAGTGCTCTTAAAATGAACTATTTCAAGCTTTCTTAAAGTAGGAATCGTTATTTTGGTGCTCTTAAAATGAATCATTTCCATGCTTTCTTAAGTTAGGAACTTTTATTTGGTGCTTTAAAAAGAACAACACAAATGAATATTTCATTTTGATGCTCTTAAAAATGAACCATTTCAAAGTTTTTCTAAGTTAGGAATTGTCATATGGTTCATAAAAAGACCAAAATTTCAATTAAGGTGCTCAAAAAATGAACTCTTTCCAAGTTTTCATAATTAAGAACTTTGATTTTGGTGCATAAAAAGAACAAACGCAAAAATCTTTCTCTTTTTTGATGCACGCTCGTATTTGCTTCTGTTGACCAAGCAATACCAAGATTGATTTCTTAGAAACACTCATATTTGGGGCTTAAAAATGAAAAAAATATTATTTTTGTCTTGTACCATTTCTATCTTAAGTGATTGATATCCAGAATACTTTGTATTGGTGCAATTAAAAAGAACAAGTCATTATGCTTTATTCACATATTTTTAGGGATAGCACTGCTCGAGGTCCTTAAAAAGACTCAAACTACTATGAAGTGTATGTTGTGCATCCAATGTTTGGAAAGCTATATGTTTGTCTTCTCCCCTCTCACCTTTTGGTGATCTTGGGTGAGCGAAAACATCTTGAGCTTTGCATCTTTTTCAAGCATACCTTTTAGAGGCCTATTGAGAAACATCTCACACTAGAGAACTCATAGGTGACCCAAGCGTTACTTTCGTTCCGGACCGCTATATAAATAATTTGTGGGTGTGAGGAAAGTTCATCATCCCATCGGATGTTGCTGGCCTATGCAAACATATTTTTCCCTTAGTATCCTTGTGATGCATAAAAACCCGCAAGGGCTAGGAGGTCTCTTAATTGAGAAAAATGTTGTATGTATAGGGGCTGAAAATAATATTCCCTGAACATTACTAAGAGCCAAATTGTTTTAGAAGCTACCCCTTTATCCAAAAATATTCTTTGAAATTGGTGCATCGAAATTTACTTTCGAGAAGTTACTTTCCAAGTATGACTACAGGCCTGCGCCATAAATTGCATGTAAAATTTTCTCTTCGGAGCATGAGTTAGGCCCACCTAAAAGAATGGTTTCTATCCACTAGGGTTGTAAATGCTTGTTTATGTTAAAACTTTCCAAATACATTCAAAACAATTTTGACATCAAACTCTGTGCTTGAACTAAAAAAAAAACATCGAAACAAACACTAAACATGATGGTTGAAATCACAAACCCTTTGACCTAGTGTATGCTTGTAAAAGAAGCCCTATATTTGCATTCCTTGAAAGGATTTTCCTTAAAGGGTTATGAATATTTAGGATTTTATTTTAGGCTACATTGATCAAAGTAAACATTTGGAAACTATGGCTTGGGTGTCATGATTTCACAACTTAAGCTATAGACATGAAGGTCACACAAGTCCATGCTTTCTGAGATAGTCCAAGTGTTGTTGTATCACTTTCCATACTCCAAACACAAAGAAATTGGGAGAAAACCCAACTTTAACTTACAAAAATCTAGAGAAAGATTGCTCAAAATGGAAACAAAACACATAGAGACCACCTTTACACAAAATTCTAGTGCAATTGCTACATTTTTTGGAGTAGTTGCTGAAAATTCATTGTATTTTCTCTCTATTCTGAAACTTCACTGATGAAAATTAGTTGTATTTGATATAAACTGAACAATTACTACAAGATTCGTGCACTTGCTTTCATTTTCTCACACTTGCTTCCCATAAACTAGCATACTTTCCTCCAACATGCTTGCATTTTCCTAAAGAAACTCGCTTTTTCCTAAGTAAGCATTGCATTTGACAGAAACACACAACAGTTGCACTTGCCATTCCAGCTCACACTTGCTTGTCCAAAACCTACATAATTGACACATTTTTTGCCACACTTGATAAATCTAGCCACTTTTACTCACAGTTTTATGCCTTTGCTCAGAAACCGATGTTATTGTTCTATCTTGCTGACAATCAGGAAAAACAAACTGAAGTTGTTTATAGGATCATTGTTAGAATGAAACAATTGGAAAACTAGATAAGTCATATAGTACCTCATCCATTATTTCCATCCTACTTGTTAGGAATAAAAATCAAACAAACCACTAGGATCATTCCTTCACTCAGACGTCTATGATATCAAAAGTTACTTGGGACTCACAGATAGTTTAAGTAAGCTTTTCCACAACATATCGTCTAGATAAGGAAGTGAAATATTAACCCTAGTCCTTCAAAATTTTGATTTATGAAAAGTAGCACCATTCCAAAACAACACTTAAACCTTAGGGTCTTGAGCTTCATAGCAATCATCTCAAAAACCATTACACTTTATGACCATCTAGAGACCGACTGCTCTGGTACAACAACTGAATCTTGTAGCACCAATCCTATAACCTAGTCTCACACATATTGAAGGTGAAAAATTTGATATTATTAGTAGTTTAAGAACCTTCATATTTGAGAAGAATGAAACACCCAACCAGTGGAGGAACATAGCGCAAATCTCAGACAAAGAGGAAGATAAAGTAGACATAGCAACAGAAATACCTGTGTTTCCACCTCCTGCATGGCAATAGATATACACACCTTATGCTTTATGGAAAGAGAAAGATCCTTAGGTATGATAAGAGCAAAATCCTTAAGCGGAAATCCATACTCCGCCTTCCAAAGAACTGCCCTACAAAAAAAAATTCCAAAGGGTACATCTTTAGAAGATACCGCACCTACCAAAGTACACTAGAATATTTCTATCTATGCTTTGCACCAATAGGAAAAATCTTTTCCAAAGACTAGGAGTTAAAAAAATGTTCATAAAAGCTTGGCAGTTGTTTATGACAACTACAAGATCACAACACGGGAAGAACATGGAAAAAAACAAGAATGACACCAACATCCCACCAAAAAAAACCACAAATGATGGAAGGGAACCATGAGGATATAAACCAAGTGACCTTATGATAGGGTATTGAGTATCAAAACATCCCCAAAACATGTCAATCTATTACCCAAATCACTCTTATCAAGGGTCACAACATCAAGTAGGGAAACAACATCAAGGGTTTCAAATCACCATCAAGGAATAAGTCCAAAACATCAAATTACCCTAAATAAAATTTATGAAAAGATTGAGGAAATTAAACGAGATCGAAATACGATATATCATCAATGACTTATTCAAGGTCAGAACATTACATATCCATAACCAACAAACACCATTCCACAAACACCTCAATATCCACGTCAACAACACTTCCAATATTCGTAGTATCAAGAAGTTCTGCAACACCAAGGTGTACCTCAAGTGCAATATCAAAATGTACCTCAATCACAGTATCAAGAAGTTCTACAACACCAAGGTGTACCTCAATTGCAATATCAAAATATTCCTCAAACACAGTATCAAGGAGTTTCGCAAAATCAAGAGAAAAATAATCAAGAAAAGCCACAAAGGAGAAATTACCAAACAAGAAGTAAATTCACCCCTTTAGGAGAGACTTTAGAGGTGATCATGCACAAACTAGTACAACAAGAACTTATCAAAATCAATGGCAGTCCAACTTATGGTGAACCAAACTTTAAACTTCCTTAGTATAACAAGTAAGAATAATGTGAGTTCCACAAAATCAAGGGTCACCCAATGAATAGATGTGCTACACTCAAACATCTCATCCAAGACCTTATTGATCAAGGAGAAATAGCTATTAACGTTCAAGGGCCATCTACCAATGACAACAATGATAATATCTCAAACTCAAAAGTTGAAAACAATTATCAAGAGTTGTCTATCACTGATCACATTGATGATATCTCTACATTGAATCCAATGAACAAGAGGACATAAATCAAGAAGTTATTCCCAAGAATTATCAAAATCAATCACCCAAGTCTAGTAATGATCCAATCTAAGATATACTGATGGCATCCAACCTAATAGTAGTACATATTGGTAATCAAGAGACTCTTAATCACGCACTTATACCCCGTGCAAAAAATATAAGCTAAGAGTTATCACCCATATGCCCACATTTTAAGAAAATTCAAGGATCATTTATCAGCAATCCCTTCTTTGAAATTGATCCATATCAAGAATGTGATCCAAAGCATGTCAAAGATAATACCACACAAAATCAAGATCAAGAATCCCTATCATCAAAATACTACAATGACTTGGCAAATATCTTCCAAGAAATCCAAGGTTTTCCAAAAGAAGAACAAATCCATATGCCAAGCACACATACATCTACCCATGAGATGCTTACTCCTAATCGGCATGTAGATGATCTTCATCCAAAACAAGAGTTGTGTACTCTTGATATCATCAAAAAGCAACAAGAGGCACCTACTCTTAACATCTTTACACATGATCAAAGCACAACAAAATCTATATACATATCTAAAATTGATCAAGAAGAAGCATTAAGATTAGAAACATCCTCCAGGCAAGTTGAAGACATTGAGCATGAAAATATGGAGCACAATATCTTGAAATCAAAAAAGATAATGGACAATCCTGAGCAACAAAGCAATGGGTATACACTAGTCAAAGAAGCACCAATATATTTTGAAGGGCCATCAAAATCTGATATTTCACAAAATCAAGCCAAAAATATAAATTGAAAAGTTATCTCACATATGAACGATCCCATCAATGAAGAAGCTATCACATTTGAAGATCCACAATACAGAAAAGAAGGATTAACACCTTGTTTCCAAGGTAAATCATATCCTATTACAAATAAAATGTTTTAGATGAATTATCAAGGCAGAGGAGTAGGCCTACATGAACAAGGTATCCTAGAACTAGTATAGACTATTGGCAGTCCTAAGCAGCAAGGTCTTGGTTATTCAGTAATTAAGGGGTCTAAACATATCAGGGATACCTCTATAATACTGGAGGCAACTTTATCTAATGCAAGCATCAACATAGAGAGCATGAAGAGTCCTTATGATGAAATTGCTACCAACACTACAACTAGCCATGTCATGAATCATCATCCACACATATTTCAACCCTCTGACTGGGACCAACAACAAGAGAAATAGATATATCAAAGAAAGGAATAAGTCATTAAAGCAAAATAATCAATAAAACAAAATGGAAAAGAAAAATTCAAATGTATGCAAAAGAAAAAGCAAGAAAATAATCCCTATCAAACTCCATTAGTCAAAGAAACTATGGGGAAAAATAAAAAAGGGAAGTTTATCCATCAAAAAAGTCCAACAATACAAAAGAAAGCTTCAAGAGTGACCTAGAAGGTATATCAATACATTGGTCCCAATCAAATCTCCATATCCACCCATCATTGCTCATCATCCCAAGTTTGGAAAATAAAAGGTTCCAAACTATCAACCAATCCATCTAAATATCATATCACTCAATGCATTTCACCATCCATGATATCAAACCCTCACATTGACCATGTGTTGGCAACAATTCTTTTTCATAAGGATTCTAAATGCACTCTATCGCGATGTGCGCATGAAGGTAAGGTTAACTCCGGTATCAAGAAAGAAAACAAGAATTGTTAGGGGTTACATTCAAGGCAAGATATCATTGGCACGCCATGACAGAAAAAACAATCATAGCAGCACCAACAGTGCCTACATCAACACCACCAGGTGGTTCAACATGAGCAGAAAAGTGCCGCCATAATGAAAACCTAGTAAACAAGTGTTTTGTGTGACAAAAAATCAATAAAAAACAAAAAAAATCAAGAAAATAGTCAAGAGAAAAATTATCCTCAAGTGAAAACTTCTATGGTGGCACTTTGGACAAGTACCATGATGAAAACCTAGAAAATAGGTGTCATGTGTAGAATCGAGCATCTACGTGCACCATTTCAAGAAAAATCATCTCAACTGATCCATAATAAACCTAATCCATTTTAAAACCAAATCCATTGTATCTTGATCTTGACAAATGTTTGGTATGCACTTTACATTTTCTTATGAAAAACATCTTGACATGGGTCACTATCATTGACCTATCCTATCTAGCATTATCTAAATCCATGAGGCATTGTCCAAAGGGGAATACTCTATCCAAACATGTTATCCTATCACAAGATAATCCATCACCTACATTGCTAGACACTGGAAGGTAAGTATTTACATCTTGCTTCAAAATAAATCTTGATCTATGTCTTCTAGCTCACGTTGTGATCTAGGAATTATCCAAAAAACAAGGTGTGCCACATGTTACCCTTCCCATTTTGTTCTAACAACAAGGTATCCTGCCAACGCACTACCAAGGTAACCTTCAAAGATACCAACAACGTGGATTATTCCTTCACTCAAAAATTCTAAGTTATCAACAGTTGCTTGAACCTCACAGCTAGTTCAAGTAATCTTTTCTGTAACATATCCTCTAGAAAACAAAGTGAAATATCAATTCAGGTTTTCAATATCTTAGCACCACCAGAGTAACCTTCGAAACAGTTCATCCCAAACAACAAGGCATCCCACCAAGGCACCACTAGGGTAACCTCCAAGGTAACCTTCGAAACAGTTCATCCCAAACAACAAGGTATCCCACCAAGGCACCACTAGGGTAACCTCCAAAACAATGCATCCCAACAACAAGGTGTACCAACAACACACTACCAAGGTAACCTTCAAAGATACCAACAACGTGGATTATCCCTTCACTCAAAAATTCTAAGATATCAACAGTTGCTTGAACCTTACAGCTAGTTCAAGTAAGCTTTTCCACAACATATCCTCTAGAAAAACACTGTGAAATATCAATCCAAGTTTTCAATATCTTCACCCTAGGAAAAAGGGTAAAAATCCAAAAAAATGGAAAAAAGATTAAAAAATACAAAAAAATAAAAAAGCAAGAAAAATAGTAAAGAGAAACAAAATGTTCTTTGAGTGAAAACCACTTTGTGGCACTTCTAGAATAGGTATTGTAGTGAAAAAATGGAAAACAGGCGTTATGTTTGAATAAGACTCGCATTGTTATCTATTGATACTATCCACAACATCCACCCATCCATTCCATAATAAAACATGTATCCAACCATGGCTTGTCACTAATTAAGGAAAGTAGTCTTGTCTCCAACTAGGGACACCTTCCCAAAGCTGGTTGTGGGTTAGATCTTTGAACATCCTATCATGGTCATAAAATAGCAAAAGCAAAAACATCTGAAAAACAACAAAATTCAAAAACATTTGAAAAACAACAAAATCAAAAACATCCAAAAAACAACAAAATTCAAAAACATCCAGAAAACAACAAAAAAAAAACATTTGAAAAATATCAAAAACAAAACAACATTGTTGGGTTATTCCTTCACTCAAACATTCTAAGATATCAACATTTTCTTGAACCTCATAGGTAGTTCAAGTAAATTTCTTCCAACATATCCTCTAGACACAAAAGTTGAATATCAATCCAAATTATCAATGTTGTTTATCCAAAAATAGTTTATGCTTTGAGTCAAATGGTCGAACTACGTGGTCTCTATGTGTACAACATAGGAAAGGCTTATTATCCCTTGAGACCCTAGGTCAATCCCCTTAGGTTCCTATCATGCTTTATGTCAACTTAGTCAAAAAATCCAAAATCCAAAAAAATAGTTAAAAAAAATCCAAAAACATTCACAAAATAGAAAAGGTCAAAAAAAACAAGCAAACTATGAGCCTCTATGTGTACAATGTAGGAAAGGCTTATCTTTTATGAGACCTTGAGGCCCTAGGTTATTCCCCTGGAAACAACAAAAATAGCATCATAAAAACCCAAAAAATCAAAAAGACCCACCCCGTCATCAAAAGTCGCAATAAGCTTTTCACCCTTAATAAAAAAATTGTCACCTTCACCCTTTGACAAAACAAACAAACATCAAAAGCTATAACTTTCAAGAAAACAATTGCAAATCTCTGACTATAAACAAATAGAAACAATGCCAATGTATCAAATACCTATCTTTTTGACAATGTACTAACAACATCCTGAGATATGCCTTAACGGATCCGTTCCTATGATAGACATGATCAATACTAGATAATAGCCCCACCCCAAACAGATATGGCAATTGATACTACAAATTTGTTTTTTATCTTTTTTTAGTCTTATTTTCATGATTTATTTTATTGACTCATTCCCAGGATCTATCGAGGATGTCCATAAGGATTTAGAGAAGAAGGAATAGGGGTAATTGAGTGTCATTTCAATTTGTTGTTTGTAAGTTATTTTTGTAATACTACCATGGTGAATACTTGCTTTATTGAGTGTATGAAAGTTGTGTTGAAACAATTCATGAAGCAGTTGCATGTTAGGTGTTCTATACCTCTTTGTGTGACTAGTCTGAAATTTTTTTAACACAACCCCAACCATATACTTTAATCAAAGTTTTTGTATGTCTAGTATGAGCAAGAATACTCTTTGTTTGTAGAGTCGAAGTCCATGCAATGGATAAAAAGTCACCTTGGTCATTAATACCCTGGTGCATCATATCTATTTGCTACATCAAATAGGATTCTTCATAACTACGAAGTCTCTAAGCAGAGTGAAAGCAACATCATCAACTACTAACAACATCAAATTCTATCCACCATCAAATGATTTCTTCTAACTAACATCCATCCTACATAGCAATATTATTAGTACCATATCCATCCTACATCCACAATGTTGTCAAATATATATTATGATGATAATAAAGCAATAAAAACATTATGTACAATGTATGGGGCATACATCCATCATATATCAATATCATCACACCCTTCATAAAACATCATATGAAACAATATATGATCCATCCATCCACGTCATATGCATACATCAAAAAAGTCCAAAAACATACATCGTCATCCATGATCATCACATAAGCATAAAATGAAGTTCAATCGAAGAAGGTATATCTCATAAATATCATCATCAAAAAAGGACGAATGTCATAAGTACATCATCATCAGTGAAACAAGTGTGATAGGATAAAACAAAATCATACATATATACTGGGCCGATTAATATATATACAAAAATCATGTATGTAATATGTCTCTGAGCAATAAACAACATGAGGATCAAGTTCAAAAAAAGTAAAACTGCCCAACAGGAAGGTCAGAACCCTATAGACCAGGCTATGGACCACCATCAAAATCTAGCTGTCTAATAGAATGATCACCTACCTTTCTACCACCACCACCATCGCCTCTAGAAGTAGGCTCTTTGAACCGTGGGTGCCGAGTAGCCCAAGGAATATTAGAATCATATAAGGTCTGATTGTATGTGGACATCTATAATACCGGACCCCGCTTTGCTCTAAAACTATCATGTTCTTCCCTGAGAGTATCTCTCTCTATCGTAAGAAATTGTACTTGAGCCTCTGTAGCATGTAGTCACCCACTCTCATTGTCTCACTCAACCCTCAAACTATCCCTCTGCGGTCAAAGTAGTAACTTATGCCTCCACAGCCTGAGCTAACTATATGCCTCCATCCCCAAGTGGTGGAGGGGGACCCAAAACCTATCCATGACCCTACACCTGAGGCATATTCTCATCCTGATCACCCTATGCCCCACCATGTTGGGCCCTATCCAACTGCTCTACAAGAACCTCAATATGATGTCACTCCCCATGCCGACCTGTAATACCTCTAGAAACTATAAACCTTAATGGCCTACGTCGTTCCCACCACTGATCAAAATCAGATGTCGTACCCACATCTGCTAAGCCAACTGGCCAACCCCAACCAACTAGGGAAAGTTCTCTAAATGCAACAACAACAGCATCTATGTTTTCCTGGTGATGCCATATAGGGACCTCTCTAGTGGTCTAACCAAACTGAGCCTCATAAGTATCAAGAAACCGGTCATGTCTCTCTCCAAACTAACAACATACTCTATCTGGTAAGTAATGCTCTAGCAGAGAAGGATAACGACCAATCAACCATCAAGTCTATCGATAGTAAACAAGATGCTTTGGATCCTCTAGCCATGCCTCACAATCTATATATGATCTCCAAACAAAACTTTGCATCTCATCAAACACATGACTCCAGTACGGAAGATCCCCGGGCAAGCTGTAGTGCAAGAAATCTCCATAATGATATGAGTACGGATCCTTAGGAGTATGATCCTATATCCCATCAGGTCAAGCAACTACAATGTGCTCCTAGGCCCAAATATGCAAAAGAGAAACACCTATAGAAATAGATTTCTTTCCCCGATATACAACCTCGTGCATATCTCTGGAGAGGTGGACGAGAAGAAATGTACCCCATGCATATCTAGACCATGCTCAAACATACCCTCAATGCAAATACCCCATCCAATAGAGAACTAATGACCTCTCGTATCAGGAACAACTAGTCCCAAAATCAAACCACAAAGAACAAGAGAAACAAGATATGCACTACCAACGAACTCTGACAAATCAATCTCGGATTAATGTACCTCCAAGTTTTTGACACCCAGCACACACCGCATGGCATGGGTACCCCGTCGAACATGATATGTAACAACCTTTCCATGGATAGGAATGTGAAGAATCCTCCACACATCCTCGAGTGTAATAGTCACCTCTCCTATGGGTAAATGTTCAACAAGGATGTCTCTGAATGTCACCACTCCACAAGCGCGGTCATCATCATTGTATGAGTCTAGATGGGAGGCATGTAACAGACATGACAAAGCCCAACTGCATCTAGAAATTCTTGCTCTAGAACATCGAAATCGGTAATAAAATCGAATAGATCCTGAGGTTGTCTCTCTCTTGACTATAGTGGTTTAAGGACCACCTACAATCATTTCAACCCACAATGTTAGGGTTTCACTCTGAACATGTAAAAATACACAAATGACACAAAAATAATGACAAATGACCCTTAGGGTTCAAAACAGGAAAAAGCTAACAATATTTAGCAAAAGAAAAGAAGCAAGGTCAAAAGAAAAGAAATAAGATCAAAAGCAAGGAAACAAGAACAAGGGCGAGGGTTTAAGTCAAGAGCGAGGTTTTATGTCAAGGGCGAGAATATCAAATGCAAGGATCTGAAGCAAGTGCGAGGATCTAAAGTAGATGCATAGAAAATAGACCAAAGCATTCAAAAGCAAAGATTTACATCAAAAGCATGAAACAAAGGAAAAAATCTAGGTCAAAAATGAGGATCTGAATCAAGGGTGAGGGTTTATGCCAAGTGCGAGCTTCCTGAATAGTCAAGTGTGAGAAAAATGATGCAAATGCTCTGAAATCATGAACACTTTGCTATTGACCTAGAAAACTTTGTACACAAAATACGAGAAAGTGACAAGACAAAATTGAGAAGCGAGAGGGTACATACCGGGCCACCAACACCTACGGGCCATCCAAACTCTCGAACCAAGTTCAAACAATGCGGGGCTCCCTGAATCCTCAGCATTGCTCCTCAACAACTAACAGAATGGGAAATCTAGAGACAAAAATTTTCTAAAGGATCAAAGTACAAATGAGGCAATTAGAACCCTAATTACCTATATTATCCCTCAAAAAACCCTAATTTCACCTAGGAAACCCTAATTGTTACTAAAGGAACCTTCCTACGTTCAAATTAGGACTCTCGAGGAACATCGAAACAAGCAACAAGGGACCTATAGACCTAATTCTTCATCCTAAACACAACTAAACTGAAATAGAACAATGTTGTGACCCTGACCTCAAAAATGAAATTTTCAGCCAACCTCTTGAGGGGGCAGCACATAGTCCTACCATCATTTTTCTAAACGTCGGGGCATAGTGGGGCATAGTGGGGCATAAATTTTTTTCAAAAACTTGATCTTAAAAATAGAATCTTTGAAACAAAGCAACCAGTACTTTGTCTCAAAGAGGGGGAAAATGTAGACATGTAAAATTGACCTAACACCTATCACACACCCTAAACAACATCAAACAACATCCAAAACCCTAATTTCCTTTATTAATTGAATAATACTACATTAATTAATTAATTCAATTTTTCACCATTTTCGATGAATTGAATAAATTTTATTTATTTAACAAAGTCCTAAAACCTTATTTATGCTATTAATTGAATAATACTGCATTATTTAATTAATTTGCGTTTCATCATTTCCACCAATTAAATAAATTACATTTATTTAATAAATTCCTAATCTCACTTTATTTCATCCTGACTAGTTAAATAATGTCAATTATTTAATTACATCGCTAAATCACCTTATTCCCCTAAGTTAATTGAATTATTAAATCATAATAATTTAATTACGATACTTTCCCTCCAAATTTTGAATAAATTAAATCAAACTATTCAAATTATCATCAAAAATCAAATCAAACTAATGCAACTTTGTTTGCAAAATTCAAACTTGATTTGCACGTTCAACTCCAAAAAGGAATTAATTAATTAAATCAATTAATCAATTTTCCTCACCCACTTTTTGATTGAGAAAATTACGATTGTTGACTGAGCCATCTAATTTGCTGACTGATCCATCTATTTCCTAACTAAGCCATCTAAATCCTGACTAACCAATCTATTCCTCAATCACACAAAGTGTGCAATCTAATTTGCACAATCTACTCATGTCTAAATCCTCTCAACACCTTTCAACCGTAAATCTTGATACAACTTTGTTTAATCTTGATCGTTCATTTCAAATATTATTTTCTATATAACAAACCTCTTTCCTCACAAAAAAGGGATCGAAGAGTCAACATCATTTGCACAACAAAGTATTGCTGACATTCACAACCACCATTAGAGCTTCAAAATTTCTTCGATCAACCAACCCAGACATCACATCAAAGCTTTGCACATGAACTATGGAGGCTTCATAGTGATATGATCAATCCAACATTAGGCGAACACACTCTGATATGGGATGGTAATACTTTGCTTTCGTTTTGAATTCAATTTTGTAATCATAGTATTTCTTAATATGTTTTCAATAGCTTAGTTTCATCTTGTAAGTGTAGGATTAGATCTTAGATTACGATTCTTGATTTTAACTTAGATTTTGATTTCAAGTACATTTATCTTGTTTCCATCTATGATTTTCCCCCTCACATAGCTTCCTTGTAGGATTACAAACCAATAAGTTTATGCAACACAGTCTACAAAATATTCTCTAATATTATTGTTAATATGTTGAAAGTTGTTCTTAGCAGATTGATATCTCCTAGTCAAAAAGGGTTTGTAAAAGGTAGGAAAATTCTAGATGCAGCCTTAGCAACTCATGAATACATTCACTCTATGGAGTTTAGCAAGAAACTAAGTATGTTTCTTAAACTGGATATCTCCAAGGCCTATGATAGAGTCTCTTGTTCATTTATGATAGCTATTCTTGAGAAGTTTGATATTAAAAGGTATATTTCTTAAAATGATTAAAGCTTGTGTTACTACCTTATATTTCTCAATCTTGACTAATGGGATTTTTAAAGGGTATTTCTCTTGTGGTAGAGGTTTAAGATAAGGATATTTCTCTCCCTATTTTTTTATTATTGTTATTGAAGTCCTTGGAAGAAAGATCCAAAAAAAAATTGACCAAAGATGTCTTAAAGGGGTAAAAGTTGCTTCTTCTTTGCCTCCTAATTCTCACCAACAATTTGTGGACAATACTATTCTCTTTGGAGAAGCGTCAATGGTTGAGGTTGCTCACTATAAATCTATCTTTCAGGATGATCCTTTGGCTTCTAGTTAGCATATCAATTATATGAAAATAAGCTCTATTTTTTTAATGCGGACCAAACGCTCAAGGACAGGGTCATGAGAATTTTAGGATGTCAAACTATTGAAAATTTTCCTACTTCTTATCTTGGTTTGCCTTTAATTACTAAAAAACCTACTAATAACTATTGGAATAGCATAATTAAAAGGATTCAAAGAAAGTTGGTAGGATGGAAAGGTAAGCTTCTAAGTCAAGCTGGAAAGCTTCAACTCCTTAAAGCCTCTATTTAAAATGTCCTTGTTTACTATCTCTCCTTATTCAAGATCCATTCTTTTAATAAAATTGAGCAAACTCAAAGGAATTTCCTCTAGGAAGGTACAAAAGAAAAATCAAGAATTGCTCTATTAACTGGGAAAAAAAATTATTTCCTAAGAAGTATGGGGCCTTGGTATACGAAGGATAAAATTATTTAACAAATCTCTTCTTACTAAAATTGGATGGAACTTCCTTGAAGGTATCAAATACTAGGTGGACATCTTTAAAGCTAAATATCTTGGGAATTCTAACTCAGGAAGTTTTTTGTTCTCCTCTGACCTATCATATGGAACAACTTAATAAAAACTAGGAATATTTTAAAATAAGAGACCAGAAGGATGTTGGTAACGGAAGGAAGACAATGGTTTGGGAGGAAGTGTGGAATAATGACCTTGTTTTGTCATCTTTTAATCAACTCATTCAAATCAAGGAGAAGCTAATTAGAGTTAATGGGAGATAGTTGCATGATTACATTGATTGGGGAGGTAATAAACCTAGTTGTAAAAATTTCGGAGAAAGCTGACAAGAGGAAGGACTATAATGGGAGGAAGACAACAAGGGTGGGAAGTTCCCAGTTTTTAAGTCATTAAATCAGAGATTGTTACTTTTTCTCTTATAATAGGGAGGACGAATGGATTTGGTGCAAAATTTCATTAGAATAATTCTCATCAAGTCTACCTATGTCATGATGGAACATCATCTACTTCCTCTAATTAATTGGGATTGGAGTCAATTTTGGAATACTAAATTAGTTTTGGTGGGTTGCAATCTATGGAAGTATTCTCACTATTGAAAATATTAATAGAAGAGGCTTTCAATTTATAAATAGATGTTCCCTTTTCTATGAGGATGTGGAGAATATAGAACATTTATTCTTTCACTGCTCCTTCTCCAGAGAGGTATGGACTCTTATTCTAAGGATTATTTTGGTTGAGTGGGTTTTTCCCTACACCCTCAAGGACTTCGTAGAAAATTGGAAAAGTTGTCCTTTCAACCCCTATCATTGTGGATTTTTGGAGACAAATCCCCCCATTTTTCTCATGGGGGTTATGGAAAGAAAGAAATAATAGAATCTTTAGAGACTAGAAGAAAAGTAATATTGATGTTTTCATGAGCACAAAATAGTAAATTCAAGAAAATATTAATACTAGAAACTATGGTTTCTCTAAAAGGATGCCATCATATAGATCTATGTA
This sequence comes from Sequoia sempervirens, assembly GCA_007258455.2. Lineage (NCBI taxonomy): Eukaryota > Viridiplantae > Streptophyta > Pinopsida > Cupressales > Cupressaceae > Sequoia > Sequoia sempervirens. The sequence continues at coordinate 20,239,803 of VDFB02000019.1, forward strand.
AGAATTAAACAAAATTGGGGGATCAAGAAAGACTTAACCAAGGTTAATTGGGCCAATAATCTAAGGAGAAGGATAACCAAATGGTTTCCTCCTGATGAAGGATGGATAAAACCCAATTTTGATGGTTGCTCAAAAGGAAACCCAAGAGTGGCGACTACGGGTGGAACACACAAGATAATATTATTGAAGGTTATGCTAAGAATTTAGGTATTTGTACTACTAATGTGGCAAAATTCATTACTGCTTAGTGGATTCTAAATAGAACTAAAGAGTTGGGATAAAATAAAGTGGTAATAGAAGGAGATCCAAAGTTGATAATAGACATTCTAAAAGGAGACTCTATTGTTTCTAGGGCCTTAAAATATTTAATTTAAGATTCAAAAAGCTTAATCAGGGGCTTTTCTCAATTAAAAATTAGACACACTTATAGAGAGGGAAACAAGGTTGTAGATGCAACATCAAATGAAGGTATCTCATGCCCTCATTGGATAAGTTGGGGATATGATCATGTCCCTCACAAAATTAACGAATTAATTCCAAATGATAGAATCGTAACAAATAGGGTTTTTAAAAATTGCAATTATTGTGACCTAAGTTAGGCATCTAAGAGCAAGATGGGGATTGAAGACTATAGGTATTATAATATTTCACAAATATTTAAGACTTATTACTACTCCAAAAGTACTAAGTTCACATTTTCTAAGGATATAAGAATTATTGTTCGAAAAAGGATGGGTACTGACAATCACAATATGGATCCTTTTTTGAAATGTCCTAGTGATGATCACTTTGACAAGGATGTTTTTGTCATCATTATTGAAAAGAACACAAGAAGGCTTCTAATTGTTGCCATAGATCCTACTAATAATCCATAGGGTTATTATCTTTTTAACATGTGGGAACTTTCAAATATTGGCACGATCGGTTCATCTATCCCTAAGTATTACACATTATCAAGGAGAATAAAAATTAAAGAAATAATCACTCGCAATCCTAGCAGGTACAATAATTATGGAAAGTAGATCTCTCCTCAAGTGGAATTAATCACTCATATGAGGCATAATGACTCTTGAAGCATGGTTTCCATCATTTGTTGTTGGCTTCACTCCTATTCTCTTTCCTTTGTTACTAAGAAGTTTGGCTCCTTAAGGAAAAATTTTGTGTTTTCTAAGGTTGACCAGAGCAAAATGGGAAATCCAAGGAAAAGGTCTGAGTCATTATCTTGCATTCCTGTAAAGCAAAATGTCGAGTTGTATATTTTTTAAGAAGACGGCCTAAATCCTTTTTTCCAAGCTATGCAAGTTTTTAATGATATGAACACTTCTAAATTATGTAATTTGTGGAAAAATATATAAGTTTCTATTGGAGGCCTTGAATTCATGGTGACTCCAAACCTCATTGCAAATGCCATGGGTCTAAAATGCAAAGGGCTAAAAGTAGCCAAGAAGAGCGATGGGGAATACCAAAGGTGTATAGATAGTTTCTTCGAAAATGACAAAAAACTTGAGAGATTCCAGAATGGATCCAATGGAGAGAAGCTCTTGGTTCATTCTGGAATGGTAATTTTACATGTTGTGTTATTTTACCTTTGAGGGTAAATTCAAAATTATACATGGGTACCAATTTCCTTTATTGAATCATATTAGGCATAAAGAAAAGACTAATATGCCTTTCTATTTGGTCTCTTCCTTGCATGAATGTATAGACAAGGGTTCTTATCCACCCCTTCACCAGGGTCATATCTTGGATATTTACAAGTATGTTCTATCCTCTACCCCACAAAAATCCCCTACATTTGCTAGCAACCCCTTGGAGATAAATCTTATTAGTAGCAAACCGCATTCGTCCCCCAAAATTGCCTCTTCTGGGTCTAACCCAAAACCCAAAAAAGGTGTTCTAAAAATTTTTGGTGCAGAGACCTATCCTCTTGATAATGTGTTGTTAAATGTTACCCCAACCAAGAGGAAACCCCCTTCTAGTTCTCAAGGACCTAAGAAGAAGAAACTGGATAATAGCCAATGTTATGGGTTGAAGAACGAAACTCAAAATTATTGATGATCTAAATTTTAATGACAAGGGTCTTGGAAGTTTTGGTCCTTCTCAACCTGGAGGGTGAAGGTATCCCTAGTTCGCTAGTGTGGGCCACCACAACAAAGGTAATTATAAAAATTTTAAGAAGCTCATCTTTGAGGAGAAGGAGAAAGATTCGTCCAATAAGAAGTTCCTTCCCCATTTTGAAGTAGAAATCCTAGAGAATAGTGAGTCTAAAGAGGAAGATAATGTTGAGGATGATGAAGATTCAAAGGAGATTAATATTGAATAAATGAAAGAGGAAACAAACCTCAAGATAGAAAATGTGATCAAAGAGGTTAATATGGAGGATTTGAAAGATTTGGGAATGATCCTTAAGAAAGATAATGCTAGCAAGGAAGAAGACAAGGAGGCTCATGGTCAGTATGAAGAGATAAATTTTGAGTATCTGGAAAGTTTAAAAGAGAATATTACTGACCTTCAAGGCCAGGTTAATAAAATGGAAGAGAAGTTTGACCCTAATGGTGTTAAAGATAAACTTATGGTTATGTAGAATTATCTAATCAGCATCATCTCTATAGTGGATGGTCATGCAAAGAGCTATCTTTGGCACTATATCAAGGTACTCCAAGATTAATAAATAGAGGAGGAAGAGAGGAATGACCAAGGAGGAGACAACTCAAGACAAGGACAACCAAGAAGAAGCTAGTACAAAATAGATAGACTCCTTAGAAGAGCTGAAGGAGAATTGGGATTTTTTAAATGGTCCCAAGAAATGATGGGTATTATGGCCCTTTGCTATTTTTATGTTCTATTTTATTCTTTTTCTTTGGCATGTGTGTCTTTTTTTTGTGCTTGTGAGAACCTTTTAAAGCTTTCTAGAACTCTGTATTTCCTAGTTTCTTATTCTAGCCTGCTACCTCTGTGGCTTTTGGTCTTGGTGGTGGCCTTGAGCCTATTTTTCTTGTTAGTCTCTGTTGTTTTTGTAACTAAGGAAAAATTCAGGTTAGCAATATAAAGCATAAACAAATGATCTGTAAACTAGGACATTAAAGTTTTCCAAAACTTAATCCAATTACAGATTTAATTCTCGATCACAATAGTAATGCGTTATTATGCAATAAACTCTTGAGATTATGAAATTGAGTTATGATTTCAAACACTTTTAATCAGTTATTTGTAATAACATTCATGAGAGAACATAACACCAAAATAAATGAGAGAACAAGAAAGAGATGGAAGAGAGACACAAACAGTTTGATAACGGAGTTCATCCTTGAGGACTACGTCTCTAGGTTCGCTTCTCAATGTTGGACCACTTTATTAAGATTACCAAGCACCTAAAAAATCCTTCTTACAATTCTCCAAGCTTACAATAGTCTCCTCACAATCTCATTCACAACTCTTTACAATTCTTGGTGTAAAATCACCTTGTAAAGTTCTCCTCCAAACATTCCTCAAAAGAGCATAAAATTTTCTCTCAAAACATTTGAATTATCTCTCCACAAAAATGCATAAAGACTCTATCACATCACCTCCTTTTGTACATAAATTTTGCATATGGGGTTAAAAACCACCATAATAAATAAAATAACAAATTAACCCCCTCCTTTGGCTTTTATAATTATAAGCCTTACAAAAAACACACTAACCCGTTTATAAAAAATTAATAACTTCCCCATTTTAAAAATAAAACAATAAACAACCCCTTAATAAAACATTTGAAATTTGTTTTTTAAGCCCTTGTCTTATTATATTCACGAGCTATTTTAGTTTAGGGGTTTTAGTTTAAAATTAAAATAACAATTTAATGTTATTTTAGGAGGTTTTTCTTTTTATGAGTTATTTTTTACTTTTTATTTTTAGGAGATTTAGATCCCACCAAATCCGGTTGGGATCCCACAAAATCCAATGGATTCTTGTGAGATAAAATAAGCCTCCACACTTTATTTTCAAAATTAAAGCATGGTATGTGAATTTTTGTGAGATTTTTGACACATCACCTGCAATTCCACGTCACCATCTAGTCAATTGTCATGTCACATGCTGACATCATCATTTTGACTAAAACTTTGACTGGCTCTATTTTTCTCATACATACTCCATTTTCGAAAATGAAAATAGTTCCAAAACTAGCGCGAAAAGCACTACAAATTGGTGTCATTTTTTGCTTGGTGAGACAATCAATTTTTCACCTTTTTTGGACACCTAATTTGCCTATTTGACTGAACCTTTGACTAAACATAACTTCTGCATACGGACTCCTTTTGGGCACGTTCAAGTTGCGTCAGGATCGTGTCAGTGAGCTCTATCCAATGATGTAAGTTCTGAGAGATTCTAAGACTATGATATTTTTTGAGGTTTTTGGATCCTCTTGGATCATTCCTCCCCATTGAGAAGCTTTTGGACCTCCAAAAGGTCTATTTTTATTTACAATTTAAGTGAGGGAATTTTTGCCTCACTTTTCCAGTATCATCTGTCCTTCCTTCTTGGAACCTATGCATCTGACTCATCACAACAAAAATCAAAACTGCACTGATATTGTTAAGTACATTAGCCATATACACATCCACATTCAGTGTTGCCACTACCAACCATACACTGCTAAAAAGTAGAAGGCTGAATAACAAAACTAAATTTGCGGACGAGAAAAAGAATGTACCAACATCATGCTTGTCTTTCATAACTGGAACAACCTTAGAATTAGATATGCTTTTATGCAATGACACTTCTTGTGGTATGGACATAAGTGCCAAATTATTGCTTGCATTAACTACCCTTTTCAATTGTCCCATTGTCACAAAAGATTTATCAGTCTTAATTGGATGAGAATGCACGATGTATTCAATTCCTTCCTTAAACAAGTGATACTAATTATGTTCCCTATAGAAGATTTCCTTTCTATCATATAAGTACGGGCTACCCAACACAACCCCACAGATATCAAGTGGAACCACATCAAATTCAACCTCATCTATAAACTTAGATGTTATTACAAATCTTAAATTGCATTGCTTAGTTACTCGCAATTTGTTATCATTGCACACCCAACCTAATGGATAAGGTTTCGTATGTGGCTTTGTTTTTAATCCCAATTGTTTAACAACTTCTGAAATTAGATTAACTTGGGATGCACTATCTATCAGTGCATCAATCTTAGTGTTCTTAGAAATCATCCTTATATGAAACAATTCACATCTTTTGCTATCTTCAAGAACAACACAAATTTTAGAAGTAGAAGCACATGAAACATCAGTGGCAGAATCATTACCAACAAAAGCTTTACCTTTCAAACCAACAACTGTTATCTTTGTTTTGTCATTAGAATCCGATCCAAGATCCTGAATGACAGTTGCGGCCTTTTTCTTTCCTTTACGATCCTTAAACCACATTGGTTTCAATTCTAGATGAATTTCCAACACTTCGCATCTATGTGCTCGTTCTTCTGACAATGTGAACAAGTAGGCTTTTCACCTTCCTCCTTCTTCACAGTAGCTTCTTTCTTCTCCTTTCCCTTTTTATTGCCTTCAGTTGGAGGAACAAATTCCTTCTTTGAATTGAAACTTATGTTCCTTCCACCTGCTTCAATATGGGTTGCTTGTACACACACTTCATCAAAGTTAGATGGATTAAACATAAGAATTGTATGTTTCAAATGTGAATGCAATCCACCTATGTATTTTAATAAAGTTTCTTGTGTATAAAGAGGAATTCCAAGAGTGAGTGCTTTCTTTCGAAACACCTGTGTATACTCTTGCACAGTTTGTCCTTTACCCTGTCTCAGATTTTTCCAGTCCATAATAGCTTGTTGCATATAACCCAAAGGATAAAACTGTTTCTTTAAAGCAGAAGTAAATTCATACCAAGATGAAATGATTTTACCGTGCATAGCAAGATCATCCTGAATATTACTCTCCCACCAAACCAATGCAGTGCCTCTCATTCTAAGAGTAGCTAGCTGTATTTTGGAAGAATCATCCAAGATCTGTTGAACCCTGCAATACACTTCAATCTGCTTAAGCCAGTTATCTAGTTTTTTTGCATCCAATTCACCATTATACATAGGGAACTCAAATTTGACATCTAATTTTAATAAAGGACAATTAGATGATTTTTGTGCAACTTTTCCTTGTGAATAATGTCTTCGAATTTCAGAAGAAGATGAAGAGGATGAAGAAGAAGATGGGGACAAAGGTTCAGGAGGGTCACTACCACCTCCTACTCCTTTACCTTTGTCTTCTTTTGAAGTAGTTTCATTTTCCTCCTTTCTGTTCTTGTGTTCCCTTTTCCTCTGTCACTCTTGCCTTTCTTGGAAAAGAACTTCCACCATAGCTTTCATTTCAAGAAAATATTTTTGGAAAGCTTTGTCATCAAGCTCCATAAGACTTTGTTCAGCTGCCATATCTATTTGTGGAAAAGTCCTTCGTTTTCCAATCTCTGGGTTGAACTCTGTAAGTGCACCTTCTCCTTGCTTCAGTTTCAACCTGGTTAACATTCACCACTTGCAATTTTCCTGTTAAACTGCTCTGATACCAAAATTCATCTATAAACTAGGACATTAAAGTTTTCCAAAACTTAATCCAATTACATATTTAATTCTTGATCGCAACAGTAATGTGTGATTATGCAATAAACTCTTGAGATTATGAAACTGAGTTATGATTTCAAACATTTTTAATCAGTTATTTGTAATAACATTCATGAGAGAACATAACACCAAAATAAATGAGAGAAAAGGAAAGAGATGGAAGAGAGACACAAACAGTTTGATAATGGAGTTCGTCCTTGAGGACTACGTCTCTGGGTCCGCTTCTCAATGTTGGACCGCTTTATTAAGATTGCCAAGCACCTAAAAATTCCTTCTTACAATTCTCCAAGCTTACAATAGTCTCCTCACAATCTCACTCACAACTCTTTACAATTCTTGGTGTAAAATCACCTTGTAAAGTTCTCCAAAAATTCCTCAAAAGAGCATAAAATTTTCTCTCAAAACATTTGAATTATCTCTCCACAAAAATGCATAAAGACTCTATCACATCACCTCCTTTTATACATAAATTTTGCATATGGGGTTAAAAACCACCATAATAAATAAAATAACAAATTAACCCCCCTCCTTTGGCTTTTATAATTATAAGCCTTACAAAAAACACACTAACCCGTTTATAAAAAATCAATAACTTCCCCATTTTAAAAATAAAACAATAAACAACCCCTTAATAAAACATTTGAAATTTGTTTTTTAAGCCCTTGTCTTATTATATTCACATGCTATTTTAGTTTAGGGGTTTTAGTTTAAAATTAAAATAACAATTTAATGTTATTTTAGGAGGTTTTTTTTTTTATGAGTTAATTTTTATTTTTTTATTTTTAGGAGATTTGGATCCCACCAAATCCAATTGGGATCCCACAAAATTCGATGAATTTTTGTGAGATAAAATAAGCCTCCACACTTTATTTTCAAAAATAAAGCATGGTACGTGAATTTTTGTGAGATTTTTGCCACATCACCTGCAATTCCACATCACCATCTAGTCAATTGCCATGTCACATGCTGACATCATCATTTTGACTAAAACTTTGACTGGCTCTATTTTTCTCATACAGACGCTGTTTTCGAAAACGAAGATAGTTCCAAAATTAGCGCGACAAGCACTACAACTTGGTGTCATTTTTGCTTGGATTTGAGACAATCAATTTTTCACCTTTTTCGACACTTGATTTGCCTATTTGATCGAACCTTTGACTAAACATAACTTTTGCATACATACTCCTTTTGGGCCCATTCAAGTTGCGTCAAGATTGTGTCAGCGAGCTCTCTCCAATGATGTAAGTTTTGAGAGATTTTGAGACTATGAAATTTTTTGAGGTTTTTGGATCCTCTTGGATCAACAAACTAAAGCCTAGCTAACAATGAAGCACAATGGAACATAAAAGCATGAACAAATGAACAATCTCACCAAAACCTTCATGCACTCCATGAATCACCTTCATTACCCCTCTCCATTTTGTTGTAAATAGTATTTTCCCTCAGATTTTTGTGAGCAACTAATGACCTATGACAAATACCTTAGCAAAATATTGAAGGATTGGACTCAACAATTGCAAGTGTACTCAAAAATTTGCAAGCATGAAGTATGACAAATAAGGTTGACATTTCCTTCTTACGGAAAAGTCAATTCTTGGATGAATGGTCAGGATTGACAATTGACAAATGCCCTAAGATGGAAGGTTGAGATTGAATATGACAACTAGCAATTAGGGTTAGGGCAGAATTAGGGTAAATTTTGAAATGGAGGGATCTGATTTAATTTTAGGAAAAATAAATCAATGGACAAGAATACATGTGACAAGAAGATATTGGGCATGGAAAAAGAGATTGTTGGGAGAATCAAATAAGAATTTAAAATTGTTGATTTAGGAGGTAGTGTTGACTTTTGAATTAAAATTTAATTTAATTCAAAAGAGGTGGGGCCAGGATAGTAAATAGTGATTTTCAATTATTTACTTGGTGGGAAAATGGGAATGAGAATTTAAATAAATGATTTTATTTAAATTTGGAGGAAAAGACAAAGGGACAATTAAATAATTAATAAAAAATTATTTAATTGTAGAGGAAAAGGATAAAGTGAATAATAATTAAATAATTAAATAAATTTAGGAATTCATTTAATTATAGAGAGATGGGAAATTAGTGACATTTAAATAAATAAATGTAATTTATTTATTTAAATAATCAGGAGGAATACAAGATAGGAATTAATTAAACAATTAAGAATTATTTAATTAATAGTTGAATTTGGACCATAGGACATAATTAAATATTTTAATTATGTTGATAAGAAGTATGGTAAGTCATGGAAAAATAAAGCTTGCAGGTCTAGGTTATTTTTATGTATCTACATTTTGCCCCTCTTTGTCATGATGCAGTTTATCACATTGTGACAAAGAAAACAAGCCAAAAATATGCCCCAGTATGAAAGTGAGGAGAGGAAGGATGACGAGGAGGTAGTGGTATGCCCCCTCGAGAGGACAAGCGGGTTCAGGGAACACAAGTGTGCTCTCGAAATGGATGAGAAGACTAGATGATGAAGGAATAGAAGAAATGTTAGCACGAAGGAGATGGATGGTAGCTTGGAAAAGACAAGGGAGATGGAAAGTTCTATGGGAAATAAATCTTCAATATTTTTCCAAAGTACAAATAGGTGTTGCATAATCATCATTGGGTGGTAAATGTGACAAATGGACAACAAACATTGTGATATGACATAGACCAAGGTGTGCAAGGTCATCCACTTGCAAAAAAAAGATAGCCATAGACAATGAATGTTCTAACTCATACTAAGGGCTAAGTTGCCCCAATATTTTTATCAAGACACACCGAAGACAGAAATCAAGGAAAAAATGGTCATGAGATGTCATCACACCTCTAAATCCTTCATGGGACATCCTCGAGGTAGCCAATAACATGACCAAGAGACAAAACAATAAAAATATAAGACAAAATAGACCAGCAAAATCAACAAGCATTCAATGTGTTTTCCAATATTTGTTTGACGGAGATTGATTGGTTGACTGTTTGATAGTTTGATGATTTGATTATTGGATAGTTTTGATGGTTTGATGATGCCTGTCGTCAAGAAGGACACATCCTGAAAAGGCCAATTATGGTGTGATGGAGCATGTCATTAGGAAAGACACATCCTAAAAAGGCAAATGACATTTTGACAGGGTCCAATTCCAAGGACACATCTTGAAGGAGACCATAAAGTGACCAGGTTGACACTGTTTTGGAAATTTGACTAATTTTTGACTTGATGATTGATTGGACTATGTTGTCTATTGGTTTGTGATTTGAATGTTGACATTTTGATCACTGTGTTGTGTCCAAGTTTGACTATGTCTAACTTATTTGACCAACATGATGAACCCTAAAGGACTGACCTAGGTGGCCTTGGGGGCTCATCGATTGATGGTCTTGCCTACCTCATGCACTAAGAGACCTCGTAGTTTGACTGACACCATGATCAAGGATGGCATATTTTAGTGACTTGATATAACTGACCAAGTAACTTGTTTATTAGACCAAAATGACCAGCTAATATTAAAAACCTAAAAGATTGACTTAGGTGGCCTCGGGGGTGCATCAACTGATGACCTTGCCTACATGGAAAATGTGCAGAGACCGCGTAGTTCGACTGTGCTAACTATGATTGGACTTTGATTGATTCTAACTCTATTTTTGGGATTTTTTAGAGTTATTTGGATGTTTTTCTGTTTTTCATATTTTTGTGATTTTTTTTTGGATTTTTGACATATTTTTATTTCTTGTCTTTTTGAAATGTTTTGATTTTTTTTTCTTTTTGAAATGTTTTTATTTTTTTGTCTTTTGTCGAATGTTTTTATTTTTTTGTCTTTTGTCAAATATTTGATTTTTTTCTTTTTGAATGTTTTTGATTTTTTTGTCTTTTTAAGTGTTTTTTGTCTTTTTATGAGGATCGTGACAAATGCATGTGAATGATGCCTACAAGCAAACGAGCAATCATGCACAAGAATCCAAGGATAAACATGATCTTTCCACTAGTCAAGCTAAATACCAATTGACAGGTGATGATGACAATGATGATGTTGTTTGACATGAGATGGAAACATCCTGAAACAACGTGAGGATGATGATAATGTGATTGAAGGATCAAGGTTTGCAACAAGTCTAGAAACAAAGCCAAGGAATTTTTTGGATGATGTACTAGCTTGCAAGATTGGATTGCATGGATTACAATTGATTTCATTTGGAATGACTTGGTCAGGACTATATGGGATGATGGAGGATCCTTAGACCATTGACAAGGGAAACCAAGATAGGCGATAGGTATAAAAGGAGGATGGATGGATTTGGTAAAAGATAGGAGACATGAGGATTATTGGCTAGAATAATTATCATATGGTCTCCAAGGACTATGTCGCATAAGGTTAGTTTGTTTTCTCCAAGGTATGGGTTTGGATAATACTATGAAGGCAAGGACATGATATTTCATGAATAGTGTATAACCAGAGGATACACATGTCAAGAGTTTTTCCAAAGCCTGATTTATGTTTGTACCCCAGTCCTTATCAAGATCAAAGTAGGTGGGAAAATGGATGGAAATGATATGGATTAAATGGATAGATGGAAATTTCATAATAAATGTCATGTGAAAGGTATGGGAGATGAGACAACTTTCCCCCAAGCGTAATGGTCCACATGGATAATTTATTTTACACATGATGCCTATTTGCCAGATTTTCATCATGGTACTTATCTAAAGTGCTATAAGAATGGTTTTCACTATTGGACGAAAAAAAAATTAATATTTTCTTGACTTTTTTTTTTTTGGTGTCACCAAGATAGGTTTTCATCAAGGTAAGAATTTTTTGAGTTTTCAATTTTTTTTTTATTTTTGTATTTTTTGGATGGCCTTGATGCTTTAGATAATCACTGATTGTTCTGAATGCTTCAATGGTGTTGATGTAGAGACTGGTGCCATGATATGCCAATAATGACCTTTATGAAGCAATTGCCTTGTCAAGATCATAGTGTTTGCATACAACTGATTGATGTTATTGTGATCCTTGTTGATACTAGAGTTGGCCTTATCAGAATACGCACATCACGATAGAGTGCCATGAGAGTCCTTACAATAAAGAGTTGCTACCAAGATGTGACGAATTTTTGAGGTATGTCTTTTGAAATGATGGATGATGGTAGATGTGGAAAGATAGTTTGGACGTTTGGATGTAGCAATTTTTCGTTTCCAAAATTGGGATGGTGGATGACGGAATTTGGAATTTTGATTGGGATAGTGTTTGGAAACACTTTTAGATGCCTTGCTTGATGACCATTTTGAAGGAGGTGGACATTTATTATATGTGGGAGTCCTCTTTACTTGTGGCTCCATAATTTAATTGACTTCTGGGTTTGGAATATTTTCTTTGCTTGATCCATTTTTCTTTGGGATCCATTTTAACTCCATTTGTCTAATTGGATTTTTGTTTGATTCCATGGCCTTTGACATTTGATTTTGAACTTTGGATTTGTAATAATTTTCTTTTTGTTGGTTCCAAATGGAAGGTTTATTGGAAAGATGGTTTATGGTGTGGATGGAAGGAGTGTTGGCAGCAACCTTATGATAAGGACTACTCATGGCCCCCATTTTGATGTTTGTATCAGATAAAGTTACCCACAATATCGAGGAGGTACCACTAACATCATTGTATTTTCTGACTGAGGAATAGCCAAGACCTTGATGTCTATAATTTTCCTAAAATTGTACCAGTTCTAGAATTCCTTGTTTGTGTAGGCCTAGTCCTTTTCCTTGATATTACATTCTCTAAGAGATTTTGCTTACAATGGGGCATTTGTCATTTTGGAAGCAAGATGCAAACCCATCATTGTGTATGCAAATATCATTACTTAGTATTTTCTCATCTGCAAGAAATACTGCTCTGACAAAGATATGCAATCCTAGTTGATAAGATGTTGTTGCTTTACTGACATATTGGATATATTTTTTATTAACATCTTTGGTCTAATTTTGTGGCATATCAGATTTAGATGATTCTACTGGTGCTTCCAAGTCAATTTCAAAACCGTCTTTATGGTCAGAGTCATAGAGTCCAGTGAATTCAGGTTAACTAGATCATTTGCAAATATGTCTAGAATAGGAGACTCTTGTTCTAGAGGAAGATCATTTATGTGTCCCATGGGAGAAATTGTCTCATTTTGGGAAGTGTCGATATTCAGAGCTTGGATAGGGCTGTCTTCAAGTGTTTGATCATGAATGGCATAAAGGTCAAGGAGTGGATCATTTTGGATTTCTTGATCAATGGTAGTGTCTTGTTCAAAGATGGGTTTGTCTTGGATGGCATGATTGGAAATGGAATCTTGATCAAGGATAGGTATATTTTGGATGCCATGATTATCTAGGACTTCTTGGATGGACTTAAAGATAGGGTCATGGGATGGACTACTTTGATCTTGACATGAAGGTGATGCCCTGATGTCATGCTTTTGAATTTCTTTTTGACATGTATCCTCAAGTTTAGTAAATGGGATGTGAATTTGGAGACCATGATGAGATGTATTTTCATGACTAAATGTAGATTGGGATAGAGTGTCTTGGAAAGGATTGGTGGATGAAGGACTAGGATAGGACATGGAGGCTTGGAAGGGGTTAGTGGATGGTTGGTTTCCCTTGTCAAAGTTAGGATAAGGGTGATAAATGGATGTTTGTTGTGTATAAATGGTATGGGTTGTGTTAAGTGACTCTTGATAGTGAGGTGAGATGGTTGAATGACTAGGATTTATGGATTGTTGGTAGGAAGGGTATGTGGGTGATTGACTATGGGTTGTGGTTGGTTGGTATTTGGATTTGAAGAATTGTCTTTTGAAGTCTATGGCTTGTTGGTATTGACCATTACAGAGTAACTAGTATTCAAATTGACTAGCGAGCATATCAAGGTGGAGGGAAGACATGGTGGTGGATGGTATGAGACTAAGACTATGTTTCTGGTATTTTTTTGGAATAAGAAATGAGGAGTGTCTCAATGCAATGTGACAATAATGTCTAAAGAGGATGTTGGATGGCCAATGTGAGGTGACAATAATGTTTATTAGGGATGTAAAGTGATAATAATGTCTAAGAGGAATGTATAATGCAAGGTGATAATGATGTCTAAGAGGAATGTCTAATGCAAGTCAGGAAATGACGAAAGAGTTTTGATATGCTATGGCAATGTATAAATATGTTATGGGAGTGTTAAATGCAAGGTGTAAGCAAGCTCTAGGAAATCAAATTTGGGAGATTTGAGAAGAGGTTTACTAACCATCCAAATTTTAGCCAATGCTTCAATTTTAATTGTCAAAGGACCTTTTGTAAGACCAAGTGAAATGACAAAGAGACAAAGTGACACTGATACATATTGGTATTTTTTTCGATGACGGGTCGTCAGAATTCTGACGGCTATTCATCGTTGTTATTGCATCAGAATTTTGACGACATTTGAAACGTCAAAATTCTGAACCGGCATCCGTCGGAATTCTGACGACCCGTCGTCGAAAAAAATACCAAAATGTATCAGTGTGAGTTTCCCAAACTAGACTTATGAGATGGAAAAGAATCACTCAAAATGAAAAAGACTATAGGTGTAACAAGTGACTTGGTCAATGACAATTTTTTTTTCTTGAAGCAATGGTTTACACAAGGTGTGGAAAGTTGGCCTATTCTAAAATCTGCAAAGATAAGTACCTAAGAGTTTGGCTAAGCTAGAAGTGATTAGGAATTCTAAAATGCAACTAAAGTTTGCAATGGTATGCCTATTGTTAAGACTAAATGACAAACCTAAAGGTGTAATGGTGGATTGTTTGAGAAAATCTTTCTAGTTTTTGTACAGAGATCGTTGTAAAAAGGTAATCAAAGACAACTATTGAAGGTTTGACCTCAAATTGTGAAAGTGACAATTTTTTTTCTGATTGATAGGTAGTTGTAGTTCAGGACAGTCAATTGCGTTGCAGATTTAACAAATGCATCATTTATCAGCAGTTGTGTTTCAGGTTTAGCAAATGCATTGCAAGACAGCCAGTTGTGTTTCACAGTGAACAAGGTTTGGTTTTTTTCTGCAATTTTGACCAGGTTTTTCTACAATTTTGACCAAGTTGTGAATTTTTTCTAGTCTAATTATGGTTTTACAGACTTCAGAGGTGTTTGTTTGTCTATTTATTCAGCAAATACTTTCGCAAACACTTTATCTTGTCTTGGGTTGTTTGATACAAACACTTTGAAAAACATGCACAAATCCTAATTGGAAAGGGATTGTATACTTGGTAGAGCTCGCTGAAATACCCTGAATCAGTGTTGAACACCTCTCCTTCTTAAGAGCATATAGCTTAGGAGTTTGGTGGCACTGGCTCCCCTCCATGGCACTCACTTCTATGGGTACACCAAATTTGAATTCCCCAAAGGGGAATTTGCTATCTCTACTCAAGGGAGTCAGTAGTGAGTATCTTTGGGCATGATACTGTACCCAACACTATACCAAGAAATGGCTGAAAGGTGAGGCTTCTAAAAACAAGAGAGATTTAGTGAATACTCGGGGACATGGCACCTCGTGAGTGGCCAACAAGCCACTGAAGGCTTTAATCACTCTACTAGGGGCTCTTATACCTTTAAAAGAAAAGGTGGGTACCCTATTTCAAGCGACACTACACGGCTAAGGCCTACATACCATGAAACCTTGACATTTTAGTCTTATCCTTTTATATACCGACCCGAGTGAAAAACCCGTTGGAGTCATTCCCTCTTTCGAGGCAAGCCCCTCTAAAGGTAAACAAAAGTGAATTGAAAACTTTGTTTTTGGTCACCTAAGATCGCACTAAGGCATGAGGAGAGTGCATATGCAAATATTTCAATTCACAATCGCAAGGTTGTTCATTTTAATGCCCAAATCCTAAATGTGTGGGTGGAAAAGCAATAATCCCTAAGTGCTTTTGATTCTCCAGATCATTGTGAGGCACAAGAGAAGTGCATATGCACTAAGAAATTACTACCATACCACAAGACACACCAAACACTTGTAAATTTTAACCCAACTTATTATGAAACAAACAAGGTTCTTTTTAGCCCAATTCCATGAGAATGCAAGTATATTTTATTCTTGATGAGTGTAGATGCAAGTTGTGTTCTTTTTAAACCCATTATAGTTGTTGTTCCATATGGTCGGTGCCGAAGGCTGTCTTAGGGCAGGTTGGGTTTAGGGCTCCTACTTAGGACCGATGCCTTAGAATAGTAGGGCCCATAGAATTTGAGGGAAGAGTAGTTCTATTAAATGAGGAGTTTCTCGTTCGCTCGTCCGCATCCACAATCGGATAATCATTCGTTCAACCGGTTACCCACCCGGCTTCATTGGATTGTTCGTTCAACCGGCTCCATCAGAGTTACGCTCCATCCCAATATCAGAGTTACCCTAAATTCTGACCAGCCCTGCTTTCATCGGGACCGACCTGAGGCCCCTTAGAATAGTAGGGGGGTCAGTCCCGCCCTATAGCCTCCCACCCCCCAGGGCTGGGCGGTCGTGAAGCGCTAGGGAAGAGGGATTGAAGCTGTAAGGTCCATCCTTCAGGTTGAGGAAGTTAGGTCAGCCCACAGAAAAGCAAAATGGATGTCCATCCAGAGGAAGTTGAATTCTATTACGTGAATGAAGGATGTTGGGCCGAGACCGGATGGGAGGACAAGCTTTCGGGACAATCGGATGGGAGGCAAGAGTAGCTCCCCAAACAAAATAGAAGTTCAGGATGGAGGCCCTATCTCGTCTCGTCCAGGCAGGAATTCCACTTCCTTCTTTAGGTCAGGTTGGGTTTAGGGCTCCTACTTAGGACTGATGCCTTAGAATAGTAGGGCCCATAGAATTTGAGGGAAGAGTAGTTCTATTAAATGAGGATTTTCTCATTCGCTCGTCTGCATCCACAATCGGATAATCGTTCGTTCAACCGGTTACCCACCCGGCTTCATTGGATTGTTCGTTCAACCGGCTCCATCAGAGTTACGCTCCATCCCAATATTAGAGTTACCCTAAATTTCGACCAGCCCTGCTTTCTCGAGACCGACCCAAGGCCCCTTAGAATAGTAGGGGGGTCGGTCCCACCCTATAGCCTCTCACCCCCCCAGGGTTGGGCGGTCTCGAAGCGCTGGGGAAGAGGGATTGAAGCTGTAAGGTCCATCCTTCAAGTTGAGGAAGTTAGGTCAGCCCACAGAAAAGGAAAATGGATGTCCATCCGGAGGAAGTTGAATTCTATTACGTGAATGAAGGATGTTGGACCGAGACCGGATGGGAGGACAAGCTTTTGGGACAATCGGATGGGAGGCAAGAGTAGCTCCCCAAACAAAATAGAAGTTCACGATGGAGGCCCTATCTCGTCTCGTCCAAGCAGGAATTCCATTTTGTTTGGACGAGACGAGATAGGGAATTCCTGCCTGGACGAGACGAGATAGGGCCTCCATCCTGAACTTCTATTTTGTTTGGGGAGCTACTCTTGCCTCCCATCCGATTGTCCCGAAAGCTTGTCCTCCCATCCGGTCTCGGCCCAACATCCTTCATTCACGTAATAGAATTCAACTTCCTCCGGATGGACATCCATTTTGCTTTTCTGTGGGCTGAACTAACTTCCTCAACCTGAAGGATGGACCTTACAGCTTCAATCCCTCTTCCCCAGTGATTCGCGACCACCCAGCCCTGGGGGGGTGGGAGGCTATAGGGCGGGACCGACCCCCCTACTATTCTAAGGGGCCTCAGGTCGGTCCCGATGAAAGTAGGGCTGGTCAGAATTTAGGGTAACTCTGATATTGGGATGGAGCGTAACTCTGATGGAGCCGGTTGAACGAACAATCCAATGAAGCCGGGTGGGTAACCGGTTGAACGAACGATTATCCGATTGTGGATGCGGACGAGCAAATGAGAAACTCCTCATTTAATAGAACTACTCTTCCCTCAAATTCTATGGGCCCTACTATTCTAAGGCATCGGTCCTAAGTAGGAGCCCTAAACCCAACCTACCCTAAGACAGCCTTCGGCACCGACCATATGGAACAACAACTATGTAGATGCGGTTCATTTTAAGCCATGAATGTGAGATGCAAGTTGTGGTTTATTGTTTGTTTGTTGCTTAAAAATGAAGAATTTTATGAAAAATGAACAACAAAACAAAATTAGTGTCCTCCTCCAGCTTGCCACATGCTACCAATAGAATATTAGTAACTAGAAAACCCTAGCCCACTAAACCATAAATGTAGAAAACTGCAAATACTTGTAGAAATTAAAAGCAAACCCTAGACAAGAATTTGCATCACAAAACTGGCAGATGCAGCTCACAGGAATGATCAAATGTTTCTCAAGAATTGTGACTGCAGCTCACGGGATGTTGACTGCGGTTCACCAAAGCAAATGCGGCTCGAGTTTTTGTCAACCACAACGAACCTAAAGGACGAATGTGGCAAACAACAGTCAATTGCGGCACATGAACTTGAAATTGAAAAGTAGCCAAAAATCTACCAAAAACAAGTGATATAACGATGCCTATGATATGACCCTAGGGTTAGACTGATAAACTAGAAAGCCAAATAACCCAGATTTGACAAAAATAACCCTAATTAAAGAAATTCTAAATATTCCCTAATGCAAAGCAGTTGCATCATTTGGCTAGCGATTGCATCATTTTGTCTTTGTCAGTTGCGTCGAATCGTACCTACAACCTACAAAATCAAAAAATTCGTACGAAATCTACAAAAAAAATTGCCTCCATGTCAGGTTCACCAATTTAACTAAGGAAAAATTCAAGTTAGCAATATAAAGCATAAACAAACTAAATCCTAGCTAACAATGAAGCACAATGAAACATAAAAGCATAAACAAATGAACAATCTCACCAAAACCTTCATGCACTCCATGAATCACTTTCATTGCCCCTCTCCATTTTGTTGTAAATAGTATTTTCCCTCAATTTTTTGTGAGCAACTAATGACCTATGACAAAGACCTTAGCAAAATATTGAAGGATTGGACTCAATAATTGAAAGTGTACTCAGAAATTTGCAAGCATGAAGTATGAAAAATGAGGCTGACATTTCCTTTTTATGGAAAATTCAATTTTTGGATGAATGGCTAGGATTGAAAATTGACAAATGCCCTAAGATGGAAGGCTGAGATTGAATATAACAACTAGCAATTAGGGTTAGGGAAAAATTAGGATAAAATTTGAAATGGAGGGCTATGATTTACTTTTAGGAAAATTAAATCAATAAACAAGAATGTATGTGACAAGAAGATATTGGGCATGAAAAAAGAGATTGTTGGAGAATCAAATAAGAATTTAAAATTATTGATTTAGGAGGTAGTGTTGACTTTTTGAATTAAAATTTAATTTAATTCAAAAGAGGTGGGGCCAAGACAATAAATAATGATTTTCAATTATTTACTTGGTGGGAAAATGGGAATGAGAATTTAAATAAATGATTTTATTTAAATTTGGAGGAAAAGACAAATGGATAATTAAATAATTAATGAAAATTATTTAATTGTAGAGGAAAGGGATAAAGTAAATAATAATTAAATAAATTTAGGAATTCATTTAATTATAGGGAGACATAGGAAATTAGTGACATATTTAAATAAATAAATATTATTTATTTATTTAAAAAATCAGGAGGAATAAAAGATAGGAATTAATTAAACAATTAAGAATTATTTAATTAATAGTTGAATTTGGACCATAGGACATAATTAAATATTTTAATTATGTTGATAAGAAGTATGTTAAGTCATGGAAAAATAAAGTTTGCAGGCCTAGGTTATTTTTATATGTCTACAGTTTTTGCTACTTCAATATCAAGGCCCTTTTCCCTACTTTCTAATAAAAAACAAATACAAATTCATATAATATTCAATAAAAATCACATTTTACAATTCAAAAGAAGGTAATACCATAAATTGCACAACGTCTAACTAGCTTTATGAAGTGAGATTTATAATTTTATTACAACACTTAAAAACACCAAAATAATTTTAGTAGTAATTCTAATCAATAAAAAAGTAGCATTTGTAATACTTAATGTAGACATGAACAATGCAAATCAAATATTTTAACAAAATACATATCTCAACTCACTTATCTTTAACAATATTTTATATGATTAGAAATCATTGAACCAATTTTATAAATTACAAACTACATCTACTTCTTATATATTGAGTAAGATCCCACATTTCCCTCTCACTTTTTTTGAATTTTATATTTTTATTATATTGTTCAAACTAATAGTCCTTCATTAACACGCTTTATTTTTTCTCTTGTCATAGAAATAAAAAATAACAAAATATTAGAAGGGGAAAATACATTGTGCAATTGCAACAAGACAAGATGTACATGTATTATTTTATACCAATAGTTTCAAAATATTATGGTATTCCATCTTTTAGCTACTACTTACAATTGCTTTATACATCCAAAAAAGAGCTTTCCAGGAAAGTTTTCATCAAAGAACTTAATGCATATACAAAATTAGAAATGTACTTAAAGTAGATGTCATTATCACATATAGAAATCATATAGACACGATAAAAAGTACACTTGATGTCTTCCATCTTGGTTTAATTGATCACAAAGGAGAAATACAATCACCATGAAACTAACTGAAAATATTGTACAAATGTTTGAGAAAATGATATCTTCTATAGAAAGTATTTATATTACTAGTTTAAAAATTAATTCCAAAAGAGAATATGACTGTGGTGATTGTGAGTCCATTTTGTTGTTGAGCCATTTAATATAATATAAAACATCCATCACATTTCTCAAGATTATGCCTTTATACCAAGCACTACTATTAGATTACTATTGGAAAGTATAAATCACTATGGAATTGGAAGTGTGGGTTCAGTTGTTCTTGATTCTAAAAGAACAAATTTCTAATATCTATTAGATGGTGAGATTGAAAATGACAAGGAAAAGGTGATAAACAATCTTATTTTTTGATTCCTTTCTATTGAATATGTTATTCTTCACAATATTTTCCTCTTCAATACTTTCTCATAAATATCCCTTATTTTCTTTAACAATTACAATTGCATCCAAGCTTAGTGCAACAATTTATAGCAATCAAAGAATGTGTTCTAAGGAAAGACTTCCCTACAATGTTGTTCAGAAAATTGATAAATGACTTGATACAAAGGCTTGTACTTTTTACACTTTCCAATCAATGTGCATTGCTCCACTGTCAAACAATACAACCTTGAATCATATTCAAACCTATTGAAATGGTAGATAAAATTACATCTTCAGATTATATAATTGCACAACAAATAAAATCATATATTATTGATGCTTTCAAATGATTCTACATTGCAATAAATATGGCTTTATAAAGCCCTTATTTCCCTACCAACTACCCAAAACTACTTATGAGTGTCACATATCATTTTTGATCCCTCTAGTTTATGTTATATTTTGATATCTATTTTGATTTATATTCCAAAACTTGTTTTAAAAAGACATTTCTATTATGATGTCGATTCATCTTTATATCAATTTGATATTGCTTCAAAAGAAATGTATATGTCAATTTGATTATCTTGAGATGTTAATAAATGATTTATATTATGTCTTAGTGATGCTATTTTTCATACTAACTACCTTGTTTTGATGAGGTGAATTTCTCTATAGTCTCATATGTTGGAATTATGTAGATGTATGAGTTTGAAATTTGTTAATCTTTAAGGCTTATATTTGATTGACTATAGTAACTGAGTTTAAATAAGACTATGTGGGTATAATATGTATCAACCTCTATATTATATTTGAATAATTTTCTCTTTTGCATAAACCCTACTCAATTTATATGAGGAACATATTGAGGAAATCTTGGAAATTGTATTCTTTGGTTCATCTTGTGGTCAATCAAGAGGCTCCATTGTAAATGTATGTTATGATTGATTTGATCATTATTTAAATGCTTTCATTGGTATTCATTGTGATCATATAAGTCATTAATGTTACCAATTTTTTATGGTATACAATGTGATTGAAAAGGTTATTATTATTTCTTGTATTTTATGAAATATTCTATGACTGAATAAGTCACCATTATCCCTCTATTTGGTGAAATATTTTAAGATTCTTTAGGAATAATTTTGTAAACCTCGAACAATGGAAATAAAGGAATCATAAGTCAGAGATATGTCAAATTTTATCTTATACTTTGATGTTTCAAACAATAGACTCTATGGTTGAGTTTGACTGCGCATATTTTGTTGCTTTTATGTGGACTAGATTTGGTTGAGGACTATATTATTTTCCATATGTTATAAAATCAAGTAAACTTATTTAATGATAGAATGAAGAAAAGATAGTATAATTATTCAAATCAATACCTATGTGTATTGAACAGTATACATATATGCTAACATTATCCTATTAGGTAAAAGCATTATGTATATATATATATATGCATGTATAAATTTATGAAATATATTATGTGAACTCATGTTCTTATTATGTGGAATATGTTAGACATTTATTATATAAATTAAGACAACAATGTGTATGATTGAGATTTACGACTGTTATATGTTTTTGAATTATTAAGGTTTAAATGGCTGAACCATTATGTTGTGAATAACTAAGATAGATCTTTTTAGAAATAAAGAAGAATGTCAATATTTAAACCAATTTGCATCTTGCATGTGAAATTTTACTTTACCGATAACCAATTTGAGAAAGAGGTGTGTGAACATACTAAACACATTATCTTAATGAAACATATTTATTTTATTATTAAATCTTTGGCCAAAGTAATAAAAAATCACTACTTGAATTGTTGATTCACAGTGTCCATTTTGTTACAATAAATTAGATAGGTCATACTCAACTAGAGGGTCTCTAAAGTTGTATGAAAAATTATTGTAGGTTATAACACAACACTAGTTCACAAATGGCATGATGATCTTAGAGTTTCTCTTGATCTAATACCCTCATGAAGGGTAGGGCAACTTGCAGTTAGAAGGTGTGTGGGGGATCATCGATATGTGGTTGGATGAAAAGCACTCTAGTGATAATCTCCCTCTTGAATTTGAGATGTCAGAGACTTGGTTCATCAGATACATTACTTTTGATATCACATAGCTTTGTATTATTATTAATGCATTACACTTCATGTCTATGATATGAATTTTGCATCATATCATATTGATCCATTCTCAAAATGATGTAATACTCGATAGAAGTATTGTAATATTTTGATAAAATAGAATGATGATATGCTTCATAAGTAAAGCATGTTCAATTATATTATCTTATAAAGAAATGTAAGTATTTGATGTAAAGAACTTGGTATATGATAAATTTTAGGATTTGAATCTTCTATCCTTTATGAAATTGGAAATAAATCTTATGCTATTATGCTTTCAAATAAATTAGTATTAGTTGTTCAAAAAAATTAGAGTGTTTTCCAATTAATGATCTGGTAGATTCATTGTATCTAGTATTAGAGCATAGTTTAAACACTAGGGCCTGTAAGCCTACTATGCATAAATTTTTCAAAAATATAGCCTTGTGTTAAACTTTGAACATAGAAATGGGAAAATCAAAAGCTAGGAAAAAGAAAGGAAAGGAAAAGAAATCTAAGAAAGTAAAAGGGAAGTTAAAACCAAGAAAATTATCAGTTATGAAAGAGAGTCTTGGCTATCCAACTCCAAAAGCCTAGTTGATGCTCTCAATCAAATCAAGCTAGAAAGAGAGAAATGAATGGAATAATCAATCTTTGCTCTAGTCAAACCTATAAAACCTTCATTGATTTGAGACATTCCCTTCGGGTGTGGTCACCAAGTGTCGATTTTAAGTAATGAGGTGATTGAGGAGTACCTGTGTGTACATATCACCTCAAAATTTGTCTTTCTAAACTATGAAAAAGAGGAGGAACTTGAAGAAATTCCCCTCTCTAATAATGATATGCAACTCTAATAAAACCTTAAGAGAATAAGGATGTAATAATCCAATTATATGAATAAAATATTTTTTCTTCTAAATATGTTGTGTCTTGAAGTAAGATAAAAACTAAAATTTTATTAATCTTGAGGTTCAAAGAAAAACTTCAAATAATGCATGTATTTCAGTAGATCATTAACTCATCTCTTTTAACATCACCCTCGCGGACTAATAAAGCCATGGTTACTTGCTAGGTGCAATTTTGATGAGAACAAGAGTAAACCCTAGAAGTAGTCAAGATAGATATGGTCAACCTTTAGAAAACCCTATGGAGAAGTTTAATCAAATATTGAATAGATTAAGCAAAACCAATAAAATTATTGAAGCTATGGAGCAAGAGGTAAGAGGGGTAGATAACCATGACAATGAAAAAAAATCAATAAAATGGTAAAAATAGTTGTCAAAAGCATAGTACCCATGAAGGGCAAGGGGAAGTTTATCAAGACCAAGAAAGTCAAAGAGAATTGGAAACTCATTTAACCAATGAACTTGCAAGGGATATGAAGAAAATTACCCCACCATATTTTGATGGAACAATGATAGGAGATGGAGCTAAAGAATAACTCACTGATGTAGAAAAATACTTTGAGACCAAGAACTATTGAGAGATAACTAATGCAGTTTGGGGAGCTTATTAGTTATTTGGTGAAGAATCCACCTAGTGGATGAATAATCAGACTAAACTAGGATAAAATTCCTTGTATCTGACTTGGGACCAATTTGTGGTTATTAACAAAGGTGGTTACCTCAGTTGTACTTTGATCAAAAATTGATTGATTTCTAAAATCTATGTCAAGGATATATCTCAATGATGGAGTATTAGGAGAAGTGCACTATTGAAGTATGTACCCCAATATCTATATGATGATAAATTTTGAATAAATAAATTCATCATGGGTTTGAATGCAAAAATTTGAAGTAAAATAGATGTTCATGGTCCAACATCCACCATGGACCAAGTCTTTGAGAAGGCAATTAAGGAGGAGAAAAAATTGAAGTCTATCTCAACATACCCAGACAAGACTAGAAAGACGTTTGAATGGTCCAAATCAATACCATCCTTCAAGAAGAATAATTAGAATCAAGACTCCAAACCTGAGTCAAATGGGAAAGGATCTAGAAATAACATAAATGACCCCAAAAATGGAAAACAAAATAAAGATTTCAAGAAAATAGATAATTTCAAGAATAATCATCCCACAAAGAAGAAAGGATGTCTTGGTGGAGGTTTCAATTATGGAGATCATTATGTAGATCAATGTCCAAAAAAATTAGGGGAACCAATTTATTGAAGCTATTCTCTCCCATCTTAGCAAGCAACATCTTAGTAAAGGATCCATTCAGCTACCAATAATAATCAAGTAGATTATCATATCACACCAACTGAGACTACAAGTACTTTATTTGGTATACCTATCTCCACTTTAAAAAACATTGGTGCAACTTAAAATTTTATAACTCCTAGTTTGTTAAAAATAATTCCAAAATTATTGGTTATATGGCTAAAGCTTGGCCAATATAATACGTGAACCAGTCAAGAACTTAGGTAGAGAAATTTCTATTTGAACTTGAAGTTATATTACCTTCCTTTTCATCAAAATTCAACCATTGTGTAGCTCCTTTATGGTTGTATGATGACATCCTAGGAATGAATTGGATATGGAATCATAGAGACAAAGTAGATTGTTTTAGCAAAACAATCAAATATCTAGATGATTTTGAAAATCTTGTTTTAATTCAAGGAATTTAACATAAATTTAAGATTAGAGAGACCTTAGAAATGCAACTAATCATATCCAAATGAAAAGGGTGTCATATTTTTGCAGTTAAGATGGAACAAATAGAAGAGTTTGAGGAGTTAGTTGTTTTAGATAGCATATTCTTCTATGATTTTTAGAAATTATATGAAGTTAAAGAGGGATTGCTTAAGAAATATAAGGAACCTTATATTCAAGATTATCCTTTTCTCTGTGAGTTCTAGGATGTTTTTCCTAATGAACCACAAGGGCTACCTCCTAAATAAGCCTTTGATTTTGTAATAGATATAATATTAAGCTCATAACCTATGTCCAAATTACCCTATCATATGACCACAACAAAGTTGATGGATCTCAAAGCCTAGTTATAGGGGTTGTTAGCAAAGGGTTTGATTCAACCTAGTGTATCACCCTAGGGAGTGCCTATGATTTTCATAAAAAGGAAGAACAAAACGTTAAGCTTATGTATATACTATCATATGGTTAACAAAGCAATGATAAAGAATAAATACACCACATCAATGATATTTTTGATAAAATACATGGCACAACTATCTTTTCAATAATTGAATTAAGATAAGGATACCATCAATTGAGATTGAAGGATGAATACATCCATAAAACAACCTTTAGGGCAAGGTATGAGAATTATAAATTCATAATTTTACCTTTTGGTTTAACCAACACACCTACAACATTCATGAACCTGATGAATAATGTCTTCAAAGATTGTCTAGACAAATTTGTATTTGTATTCTTAGATGATATTTTAATATATTCTAGGAACAAACAAGAGCATATGAAATTTTGATATTTGTCCTGCAACAATTAAGAGAACATAAATTGTTTGGTAAGCTATCAAAGTATACCTTCTTCCAAAAAGAGGTGCAATAACTAGGACATATCATTTCTACATTTGAAAGGAATTGCAATAAACCCTTCAAAGATTAAGGCTATCCTAGAATAACTTGTACCTAAGAATGTGCATGAAGTATGTAGTTTTAATGGTTTAGTAGGGTATTATAAGAAGCATATTTTGAACTTTTTGAATATTTCCAATCTGATCACTTCACTTCAAAGGAAAGGAAAATAATTTGAATGGTTAGAAAGTACGAAGAGGCCTTCTTATCTGTAAAGAAAAGCTAAATTCTACACTAATCCTTAGAGTAATAGACCTTGAAGGTCATTTTGTAGTAATCATAGATGCTTCAAGTGAAGGGTTTGGTGGCATACTTATGCAATATGGACATGTAGTAGCATATGAGTCCAAAAAATTATGACCATATGAGAAAAATTATGCCTTACATGATTTGGAATTAGCAGCAATTGTGTGTGCTCTCCAAGTATGGAGACACTATTTGCTAGGAAATAAATTTGATCTTCAATCAAATAATCAAGGCCTCAAGTATATTTTCACCCAACCAAATCTCAACTCTTGACAAAGACAGTGGTTGGAACTACTATAAGATTATGGTTTTGAAATAATTTGTATAAAAGGGAAGGAAAATCATGTTGTCGATTCACTAAGTCATAGAAGACACATTGCAACAATGATCTCAATTCAATCTAATTTTCAAGATCAAGTAGTAATGAATTTTTCAGAAGATGAATTCTATAAGAAAGTCAAGAAAGCACTATCAAATAATCCTTGGGATTCCAGGTACAAGGGATATCTTTTTATTCTGATGAACTATTGATATATAAGGACCAAATGTATGTTCCTAATCATAATGATATGAGGAATATTGTGTTGAGAGAGGCTCATTGTGCTCCATATTTTGATCACCCTGGAGTTTAACTAAACTTTTAGTGGATGTAAAACCACTTTATTTCTAAAAAGGAATGAAACACGATGTTGCAAGTTTTGTAGCATGATGTATGGAATATCGACGAGTCAAGATTGAACATCAACATCTAGTAGGATTTTTGTACCCCCATCGAGTCCTCAAATGGAAATGGCAAGTGATTAGCATGAATTTTGTTCAAGGCTTACCCATGTCAATAAATAGACATGATGTAATTCTTGTGGTAGTAGAAAAAATCACTAAGGTAGCTTACTTCATTCCACAAAATATTATAGATGGAGAACCTATCATAGCAAGAAAACTCATACAAAAAATCTTCATATTGCATGGAGTTCTTGAGAAGGTTATCTAAGATTGAGATGTGCGAATGAATTCAAAGTTTTGCAAAAACCTTGTTTTTAACTCTATAAACTCAACTAAACATAAGTTTTACTTATCATTTTGAGATATATGGTCTAACAAAAAAGAGTAAATCAAGTACTAAAGGATTTATTGAGGATGTACTATATGGATCAACAATATAAATGAGAGGAGTACCTACCACTGGTTGATTTTTATTATAATAACTCATATTATTTTGTAATTAAAATTACTCTTTTTAAAGTATTATATGGCATGAAGTATTGAATTCTTATTAGTTCAAATAAACTAGAGGATAGGATTAAATTTTGGCCTAAAATGCTATTGGAAAAGGAGGAGCAAATCAAACAAATAAAAAATATATTAGCAAAATACATGATAGATATAAAATTTATATTGATGCCAAGTGTACTCTGTGACTATTCTCAATAGGAGATAACGTACTCTTAAGATTCA
Source organism: Sequoia sempervirens (assembly GCA_007258455.2). NCBI lineage: Eukaryota > Viridiplantae > Streptophyta > Pinopsida > Cupressales > Cupressaceae > Sequoia > Sequoia sempervirens. Next base: position 20,267,776 of record VDFB02000019.1, read on the forward strand.
AGCCCAAGAAGAGCTCAATAAATTTTGGAAATTCTACCAAATTAGTACAAAGATATGTGGTTCCATTTGAGGTCCTATAAGTAATCAACCTAGTTGCTTTCAAAATAGCTCTATCACCAATTCTTGCTCATATGCATGGCATTTTCCATGTTTCTTATCTAAAAGGTATATATCAAGATTTAATATATTATTTATTGGAATTCTCGTCAAGTTCATGATCTAGGAGTGGTCATGATCAAGCCTCTTAGAGTGTCAAAAATTTTCAAGCTCCACCTAAATAACAGAGAAGTCACTCTATGCAAGGTCTAGTGGGAAAAATATTTTGAGGTCAATGCCACTTGGGAGAACTATGAAGAGTTTTAACAAATATTTCCACACATATTTAATTAATTTATTACATAGAAAGAAAATTGTTTCTTGTTTTACTTTTAGTTTAAAAACTAAATCATCGAGGACGATGATCTTTATTTAAGGGGGAGGAGATGTCGCATCCCATTTTTTACCCCTCTATATTATGTTATATTTTGATATGTGTTTTGATTTATATACCAAAACATGTTTTTAAAAGATATTTATACTATGATAATGATTCAACTTTATATCAGTTTGATATTGCTTCAAAATAAATGTATGTTTGAAGTTGATTATCTTGATATGTTAATGAATGCCTTATGTTATGTCTTAGAGATATGGTTTTTCAAACTAACTACCTTGTTGTTTTGATGAGGTGGATGCATGAGATAGTTTTTCCCCCTCTCAGATGAGGAGAGAGAGCACCATTAAAGAGAGGGAAGTAGATTTGAAAGAAAAGCCAAGATCACTATAAAACTAAGAACACACACACAATTTATTGTATGGTTTCAATAAATGTAGATGTTTACCTTTAGTTGTTTGATTTTTGTACATTTGGCTATCTTTTGTATTTTTAGTTGCATGATCGCTAAATGTTGTATAAATTACTCCATAATTGTTGTCTAATATATATGTTTTTCTTAGAATATTATCTTAAAAAGGTAAGTGCACTACAAAAAATCCCTATGAAATGTATTATGTTGTTGCTCCATTTTTGCTTCCACCCACTGTTTTAATGTATTTTTCTCTAATTTTTTGGAAAATTCGGCGCTATTTTTGGTGTTTTTTGTGCCAACCAGAACAAGCAAGCTATAATTCAGGCACAAATTAGTGCCAAAATTAGCGTCAAAATTAGCACCAAGATTAGTGTCAAAATTAGCACCTAGTGTAGCACCCATAATAATGCCAAGATTAGCGTTGAACTTAACGCCTACGGTAATGCCCAGATTAGTTCCTAAATTAGCAACCAGATTACCATCTACATTAGTGCCCATATTAGCGCCTAATGTAACGCATATTTTAGCACCTACTTTAGAGCCTGTTTTAGCACCTTATTTAGTGCCTAATTATTCTAATCTCACAGGGATTAAGGGTGTTAAAACAAAAAATCCTTCCCCAATATTCACTAGCCTTCAATTGCTTGCCTACATTTCACTTGCATCAAAAGATCCACTACCTTTGATTTTTCATTGTATTTAACATGAAATGCAACATTTGTGTGATAAGATCCATACTGTCACCAGCATTCCCTTTGTATATACCCATTTATTCCTCCAGATAATCATAAACAAAGCAATTTTTTCCTTTACCGCAGTACTTTGTGCAAATTAAGGGTTGAGGGTTGAGGGATTAAGGGTTGAGATTTGAGAATTGAGGGTTAAGGGTGGTTTAATGTATAGAGTAGAGGGTGTAAGGGTTTAGGGTTTAAGGGTTGAGGGTTGAGGGTTAAGGGCGGTTTAATGTATATGGTAGATGGTAGAGGGTAGAGGGTGTAAGTGTTTAGGGTTTAAGGGTTGAGGATTGAGGGTTTAAGGCTGAGGGTAGAGGGTTGAGGGTATATGGTTCAAGAATTAGGGTTGAGGGTCCAATGTATAGGGTAGAGGGTATAGGAGTTGAGGGATTAGGGTTTAAGCGTACTTGATGGTTGAGGGTAGAGGATAGAGGGTACTTGAGGGTTTAAGGGTTGAGGGATTAGGATTGACTAGGGTAGAGGGTATTGGGATGTTGAGGGTAGAGGGATGTAGAGGTTTTAATAGTTTAGGGTATTGGGTTGAGGGTATAGGGTTGACGGATTAGGGTTGAGGGATCAGGGTAGAGAGGGAGGGATGGATTAAGGGTTGAGGGACTAAGGGTTGAGGGTTGATAATTGAGGATTGAGAGTAGTTTAATGTATAGGGTAGAGGGTAGAGCTGGTAGAGGGTGTAAGGGTTTAGGGTTTAAGAGTTGAGGGTTGAGGTTTGGGTTGAGGGTAGAGAGTTGAGGGTATATGGTTCAAGGATTATGGTTGAGGGTCCAATGTAGGGGGTAGAGGGTATAGGGGTTCAATGATTAGGGTTTAAGGGTACTTGAGGGTTGAGGGTAAAGGGTTGATGGATTAAGGGTTGAGGGTTGAGGGATTAGGGTAGAGAGTGTAGACAATGAAAACCTCAAGGAGTGCCATTTTTCTTCATCCTCGTCCTTCGATAATTGAATAATTTTAGTCATTCAATTATGTTTGATCATATTCCTCTATTAATTAAATAATTATTTAATTAATTCACTTTCTAATCTTTATTCTATCCTGATCAATTAAATTAACTAATTGAGTCACTAATTTCTCCCTCTTCTCTAATAGTTAAATAAATTATTTTGTCACCTTTCATCTATAGTTAAATAATTATTAAAATTATTAAACTATCCCATGCCACCTCCCATGTTAATAATTAATCTAAATTAATTATTTAAGGTATAATTTTCATCTCTCCATTTAATTTAATTAATTAATTTAATTAAATGCTCCTTTTGTCATTTTATCTAAATAAATTATTTGGATAAATTATTTATTTTCCACTTTTCATTTTCCTCCATTTTGAATAAATAATTTAAAATAAATTATTTATGCACCTCCACTTGGTCAAAGATACCCTGTCATTATTTCATGTCATAGTCTGCATGTCTGTCATAGCCTGCATGTCTTGCATGTCTGTCATAGCCATCGGCGTCATATTTTTTGCCATGCATGGCATATTCTTGGTGCATTTATCTTTGGACCATCAATTCGACCTTCAATCTCATCCGTCCATTCGAAATTTCCTTTTCTTATAAAATGGCAATTTCGAATTCATTTTATCTTCTTCCGCTTCTCTCTCTCAAGCATTCATGTGAATGTTCTGGCTTTCTTGTTTTCGTCCATTTTTACACATACTTAGAGCTTCTCTTAGTCATTTAGAGTCATTTTGCATAGAAAAATCCTTCAACACTTGTGTAGGACATGGCATAATCTTGAAGTTTCTCAAAGAATATGAGGGCACTCTTCAACTTGCAGCAAGCTAGAAGGTGTAATGGAGGTCAGCCATAGAGATTGAAGATTTGGGTAACTTTTCTTCATTTATTTTCATGTTTTCTCCTTTGCTCTCCCTTATCTCTTTGGATTTTTTAGATTTAGAAATTCTAACCTAATCAAAGATAAATTTCTAGAGATACAAAGAGTAATTTACTTGGGTTTAAGGGTTGAAGGGTTGAGGGATTAGGGTCGAGTGCATAAGAGGGTATTGGTCGGTTGAGGGTAGAGGGACGTAGAGGTTTTAATGGTTTAGGGCTTAGGGTATTGGGTTGAGGGTATAGGCCAGTTGATGGATTAGTGTTGATGAGGGTAGAGGGCAGAAGGTTTAAGGTTGGTTTAGGGTTTAAGAGTTTAGGGTTGAGGGTAGAGGGTTTAGGGTATAGCTAGGATGTTTGAGGGTATATGGTTGAAGGTCAATTAGGGTTGAGGCACCAATGTAGAGGGTAGAGGGTATATGGGTTTAGGGTTTAGGGTTTAAGGGTTGAGGGTTGAGGGTTGAGAATTGAGGGTTGAGGGTTTAATGTATAGGGTAGATCAGAGGGTAGAGGGAAGAGGATTTAAGGGTTGAGGCTTGAGGTTTTAAGGTGTAGGGTAGAGGGTTGAGGGTATATGGTTGAGGGATTAGGGTTGAGGGTCCAATCATGTAAAGGGTAGAGGGTACTATAGGGGTTGAGGGTACATATATGGTACATTAAGGGATTAGGGTTGAGGGTCCAATGTATAGGGTAGAGGGTATAGGGGTTGAGGGATTAGGTTTTAACTAGGGTTGAGGGTAGAGGGTAGAGGGTAGACGATTGAGAGCTAATTAAGGGTTGAGGGATTAAGGGTCGAGGGTTGAGGGATTAGGGTAGAGATTTTAGTAATTGGGTTTAAGGGTTTAACTAGGGTTGAGGAATTAGGGTTGATGGATTAGGATCGAGGGTAAAGGGTATATGGTTCAAGGATCAACGTTTAATGTATATATAGGGTAGAGGGTAGAGGGTAGAGGGTGTAAGGGTACTTTAGGGTTTAAGGGTTGAGGGTTGAGGGTTTAAGGTTGAGAGTAGAGGGTTGAGGGTCCAGTGTATAGGGTAGAGGGTATAGGGGTTGAGGGATTAGAGTTTAAGGGTACTTGCAGAGGGTTGAGGATAGAGGGTTGAGGGTTGAGGGTTTAAGGGTTGAGGGATTAAGGATTGAGGGTTGAGGGATTAAGGTAAAGAGTAATTTACTTGGGTTTAAGGATTTAAGGGTTGAGGGATTAGGGTCGAGGGTATAAGAGGGTATTGGGTTGAGGGTAGAGGGACGTAGAGGGTTTAACAGTTTAGGGTTTAGGGTTTAGGGTATTGGGTTGAGGGTATAGGGTTGAGGGATTAGGGTTGAGGGTAGAGGGTAGAAGGTTTAAGGTTGGTTTAGGGTTTAAGGGTTTAGGGTTCAGGGACATTAAGGGTTGAGGGTAGAGGGTTTAGGTTATAGCTAGGACATTTGAGGGTATAATATGGTTGAAGGTTTATTAGAGTTGAGGTTCCAATGTAGAGGGTAGAGGGTATATGGGTTGAGGGCTTAGGGTTTAAGGGTTGAGGGTTGAGGGATTAATGGTTGAGGGTTGAGGGTTTAATGTATAGGGTAGATCAGAGGGTAGAGGGTAGAGGGTTTAAGAGTTGACGCTTGAGGGTTTAAGGTTGAGGGTATATGCAGGTTGAGGGATTAGGGTTGAGGGTCCAATGTATAGGGTAGAAGGTATAGGGGTTGAGGGATTAGGGTTTAACTAGGGTTGAGGGTAGAGGGTTGAGGGTTGAGGGTTAATTAAGGGTTGAGGGTTGAGGGATTAGGGTAGAGAATTTAGTAATTGGGTTTAAGAGTTTAACTAGGGTTTAGGGATTACGTTTGAGGGATTAGGGTAGAGGGTATATGGTTCAAGGATTAGGGTTTAGGTTCCTATGTATATATAGGGTAGAGGGTAGAGGGTAGAGGGTGTAAGAGTACTTTAGGGTTTAAGGTTTGAGGGTTCAGGGTTTAAGGTTGAGAGTAGAGGGTTGACGATATATGGTTCAAAGATTAGGGTTGAAGGTCCAATGTGTAGGATAGAGGGTATAGGGATTGAGGGAATAGGGTTGAGGGTATAAGAGGGTAGAAGGTTTAAGGCTAGTTTAAGGTTTAAGGGATTATGGTTCAGGGTAGATGGTTTAGGGTATAACTAGGATGTTTGAGGGTATAATATGGTTGAAGGTCGATTAGGGTTGAGGTTCCAATGTAGAGCGTAGAGAGTATAAGAGTTGAGGGTTTAGGGTTTAAGGGTTGAGGGTTGAGGGATTAAGGGTTGAGGGTTAAGGGTTTAATGTATAGGGTAGATCAGAAGGTAGAAGGTAGAGGGTTTAAGGGTTGAGGCTTGAGGGTTTAAGGTTGAGGGTAGAGGGTTGAGGGTATATGGTTGAGGGATTAGGGTTGAGGGTCCAATGTATAGGGTAGAGGGTATAGGGGTTATGATGGATTAAGGTTTAACTATGGTTGAGGGTTAATTAAGGGTTTAATGTATTTTTCTCTAATTTTTTGAAAAAGTTAGTGTTATTTATCCAGATGGCGCTATATATTTTTATCACTAACAATAATAAAAATAATATTAAGTTTGTATTTAATTAGTGTTGAAACCATTTTAAAAATTTATTGTCACTCCTAACAAGTAATATTAATCCTTATTGGGAGGGTGGCCCTCCAGGTTGGTGAAGGGATTTCATTAGGATGAGATGAGTGGAATCCATGTAGGAGAGACTAGAGTTGAGGTGGCACTGATGGGAAGAGTTGGTGTCATCAGTGATGATAAGTACGAGCATTAATGAAGGGCATTTTGAGCTCAAATTTTAACGATGGCCTAGCATACAAAGTTGGCCATGCAAGATGGCATCGCTGGAGCAAGGATAGCTAGCCTTGCCAATAATTAACCTTTCGCTCGTGTGTAGATCGAATTTCTTGATGAATGAAGGTTTATTTATTGGGAGGTGGCATCAATTTGTGTAGCGTAGTAAAGGTTTTGGGTTTTGGTGTTTAATTTATAGTGGTGCTTTGGTTGGCAAAGTGTGCTCGGCCTCTAGTGTTGTCTGCAGATGACAATGGTCGAGTATTCAAAAAATTTCATTGCAATGTAGGTGGAGGGGTTTTCATGGTTTGGAGCAGATACTCCAATCTCCCTACTGGTGATGTTGAGGAAAGATACATACAGAGAGATAACAGACCAAAGGCTAAAGCAAATTTTGCTAAATATTGATCCCCTCGTAGTTGTGGCGGTAAAGATGGTTTTGGGCTCTAGTCACATTGAGGGCAAGGAGTATGGGAGGGACAATGCACACATTTCCTCATGCCTCTTGGCTTTTGTGCTTGATAGTCAAGTCCCCAAGATGGAGGTGAAGGATCTATTGGTGAAATTGTTTAGGAAGGATTTGGTTGGCGACGTGGAGGAGATCCTAAAGGTGATGATTATAGGTATCGAGATCCTGTGGACAAGTGATCTGGAGCTTCTACGGAGCACTGATGAGGCGATAAGGTTTTACCCCTTCCTCTTGGACCTGAGTGAGGTAGCTCTCATGTGCCACCGAATGATAGTGGTCATTATAGTGGAATATTTAAAGAAGCTACTAGGGTTGATGGCGGCATATGGTGTCGACTGGGTTAAGGATTTCGAGTTATTTGCAAAGTTAAATGGGTTTCTGTAATTTAGCTAATTTAAATCTTTTGTCAGTAATTGCTCTAGTCTGGTAATGGATAGCTCGAATTTGGGTTTTTTGGGTTAGTCTATGGCTCTGCCAAATTTTAAAGTTTTTCTATGGTTAAATTCTTTGTTCTTGGTGGAGACACTATGGTAGCTTTTGGTTTTGGGTCAAATACTAAAAAAATTTGCATAGCAGATGGACTGTATGTTTCCTTTTTCAATTAATAAAAAAAATCTTATGTATCAAAAAAAATATATTAAGCCTTATTATTCAAACCACTCAAATAATTTAAACCATTTAAGTCTTGAATACATGCAATATATATATATCAATCAAACAAATTTTTGAGAAACAATTAAATATGTAGAAAAAAAAATTAGGTGTTTTTTTAAAAAAGACAAAGTTCTCATAGATACATTCAAATCAGAGATTTTATAATTAAAACACAATTAATTACACGTAAAATAAATAATTAAAAACAATTTAAAGATGATATCATCTTGTTTGGTGTTCATTTAATGAAACAATATGTCATAATGGAAAAGCAAGCACTACTAGAGAAACAAATGATAAAACAACAATCTTGGTTGACAATAATCAAAGGAAAAAATGATCCCTCAATTGTTGAGTTTGTAATTTAAGTTAAATTTGATGAAGACAATTTCAACAAGAAAAAACTTTAAAATGATCCCTCAATCACTTGCCATAAATTAATGATCCTCTACTTCTCTTCATTTACCTAGATGGGATAGGTTCACAAAGTGGAGTTGCCTCCTCTTATGGAAAGAATGAAGAAACAAATCAAAATCAAAATAAATATCATTTATTTCCACTAAGTGGTGTTAGATAAAATAAAAATTACATAATGTTATTTATATTACTAGCTCATACCAATGTGAGAGCCTTAGGAGATAAAATTTCCACAGCAATTCCCATATCCTAGAAGAGTATGTGTTGATGTTGTTGGAGCTAAAAAATCCACATTGGTTGTCCTGCACACCTCCATTTTCACTTATCCTCCCATATCCACCATATGCTCCATTTCCATTTCATAATAATTGACATTAGTATAAAGTACCAAAATAAGGCCCTTGATCATTACAATAAAGGGAAGTCCTTGCCTGAAATGTTCTCCTAGCAGCTCATGGCATGTCGCCAAGATAATGCCTTATCGAAGAGAGTCTCACCATAGTCTCTTCGACACAAGCAAAAAGGGTTGATAAGAAATGTAGATGAGACTCTTGAATGTCTAAGAGACATTCAAATGTCTTCTTTCCATCCTAAAGAGTGACATGTCTAAGAGACTTGACCATGTCGAGGAGAGAATCTAACATGTCTCACCAATAAATCATATGAGTGTCAACATTCAGGAAACAGAAAAACATCTCTCGGACACCGAGAGGTTATCATAAAATAAATAGTAAATCACTGGCAAAACAAGCACTGACAAAACAACAATGTCAAAGAGACATCGGCATGTGGAGGAGAGAAGCAAAGAAATCTCTTTGACACTCAAGGAGAAAAATATCAGCAAGACACATAAGTATTGAACAGACATTGGATGAGGTCTCATCGACATCCTAAAAATATATGTCAAGGAGACACAAAGATATCGAGAAGAAATTATCAAAAGTATCCCTGACATTCTGGCACAAAATATCAATGAGACTAAGGGACGTCAAAGAGAGGTGACCTCGGGTCTCCCCGACATAACAAAGTCACATAGACATTATCAGGAACTATTACCGCTGAGAAAAGAAATAAAGACATGTCGAGGAGACATAAGATTATCAATAAGAGAAATTCACCAGTCTCATCGACAAAAATAAAATCATTAGCGAGCAAACTAAGAAGTAAATATCGAAGAGACATTGTGATATCGATGAGAGAATCTTGAATGTCTCTTAGACATATCTCAAAATATGGCCAAGGATATCGAAGAGAGATATAGACGTTGGGATCAGAGTCTCATTGACAAAATATGAAATAATTTTCACCAGATTGATTTGACAGATTAAGTCATCGAAGAGACAACTCCCATTAATATGCAAGTTGATAGGAAGGTGGTGTAAGCTCCATTTATGAACCAAATCTAGTTTAAGCATGCTAAAATTTGATAAAATCAGCCTCTAAGAAACAAAAATTCACTGCACATTGTGGCTATGCATCCAAAGGATGGAGTTGGAAGAAAGTAAGCAGCTCAGAAATTTTGGCATTCACTCAAGTAAGTACACCTTGGCTCAGCTGAACGTATTTTTTTTAATATAGCTTAAAGTACAACATTGTTAGGGTTAGAATGGATAAAACCCTAGAAAAGAAAATAGCAAAAAGGCCAAAATTTGAAACTAGACCTCTCAGTCAAGACTTAATAGATCAGTGTCCCTGGTCTAGGCCTAAGACACGAAGAATTGCTTAGTTAAACCCATCATGTGAGACCCTAGTAGACAAGCATAAGAATTTGGGAGATGTATGGACGAAACATAGAGGCTATGATTTGTTCATATACCATTATAGGAAGAAATATAGATATAGCCTAGTCTCAAACCCATGGAATTTGAATCTAGGGAAGCTAGTAATGCCAAATGTTTTTGTGAACGTAGAGTTAATTAGAGCACTAGAAAAGAATTATAATCCCAAAACAAGTGAAATTCATTTGCATGATGGGTCACAATTTATGATCATAATGAGGGATTATATTTGCATAGTTTTCCAATAGGACACTTCTTTGGACATGAAATTGCGGTTGACAGACTTGTTGGAGGAGTATTGCTCTATGGATACAAGTTACAAGAGCTGGAAGCTACCTCTACACAGACCCAAGGGTCCAAGAAATCAAACTATGAGGTTTGCTAGCAATGAAAATCCCCCATTTTCTGTAGAATTGTTTGAAGAATATTATCAGTACACATACTATTCAGTTGGCCAAGTGTTGGGAATTGAGGCCCCTGCCAACATGACTATAGATCCCATGGTTCTGGCTGAAAACATTTAGAGTCAAGATGCCAAGCCTTATGATTATGCAGAGTATCTATCAGAGGCCATTAATAGTGCTCTTAATGTTCTTAAGAATAACAATGAAGCTATCAATTTCAAGCATTATTCTCGTCTTATGCATATGATATTGTACGAGGGATAGGTGATGGGAATCTGGGGGGAAGAATTAAGAGTAAAAGATCTGGATAGCGATGGTAATTCAAGACCAATGCCAATGTGGACATCAGTCTAGGATAGTAGATGTGGGAGATCCCACTACTTGTATTTTGAGGAGCATTTTGTCAAACCCTTGTATAAATTGCTTTGCCATAAATGTGATTATAATATATCCCTTGAAGTATAGAGGTTTCTCCAACCAAAGGAGAAAGGCCATGATGGAAAGATAAACCATAATTGGAGAGATTGGTACACTTTTTCAGATTGTACTATCATTAGGGTGTATGGATTTGAGGCAGAACCATATTTGTTGCCTAAGACTGTGCTAGATAGAGTTGTTTATAAGACAATTGTCTTATTCAGCCTTTATGCATTTGAAAATATTTGGAAGTCAAACATTCATGCCTTCTACTTTGTGCTTTGGTGATTTCACCATTATTGTTGAATCAGGGTATGACTTGCTTGGAAGCAAGTCAAACTATTATGGCTTACCAATTGGAAATAAGAGGAAGAATTTTGACCCTGAGCACCTTATAAGTGATGCCAAAATTTCTCAAGAACTGAAAGGATATGAGCATAAGTTTGATGTTGATGATGTTGTCAGGAATTTTGAGGATAGTCAGGCGATCATGAGAGGAAATACATACAATAGGATTGTTATGGCTGAGGCCTGAAGATTGAAAACTAACCCATCTTATGTAGAATCTTTTTATAAAATTTAGGACCCCAAGGAGAGAGTTGAACAGTTGCTTATGCATGAAGAAGAGATAAAAAAGGATGTACCTCTAGTGGAATTTGAGAGAAGAAATGTTGGCTCTTTGAGGCAATCAGAAAATGTAGCACCATTAGACCATTTTTCACCTCAGCCTACTCCAGAGGTAAGATTTTCAGTTAATACACCAATCATGGTAGAAGATGATGTTGAAGAGGAGGATGAAGTCACATAGATCAATACTCATGTCATCCCTCCATATGAAATGCCACTGGAAAGGAGTGTAGTAAACTTTGAAGCTTCTGATGAGTTATCTAATGATGTGAGGCATCGAGCCAGTCAAGAGTTCATTGCAGATGATTCCTTTGTCCAAAGTCTTAAATTTAAAGCTTTCATATATGAATATAAAGGAAAGGTCGTAAGGGAAAGGTTGAAGGACATTGACCCTGAGAAGGAAGCATATGCTTTAAAATATCTTCAACATGAAATTGATAGAGAAATGAAACATATAACTACTGAGAGAGGAAGGGCATTGTTGAAAGAGGTTGGGGTTATGCTCCTTCTAGAATGGGATATCAGCTCGACCATTGTATTTAATAGTTTTCTGAAAAGAAAAAAATAAAACCTTGCACTTAACAGACGAAGTTGGTAACAGATCTACACTAGATCAAGATTTAATCCTATCAATACTACCTTGCAAATATGGGCACTCTATCAACCAGGAAAAAATCCTTCCCTTATCAATCCTAATCATATTTTTGGACATCTTTTGGTGTAGAGAGTAGGAGAAACAAATCTCATGGAAACTATCGATTTGAATGTGAATGTGGCCAAATTCACAAAGGCTCAAATTCATAAACTAGTAAGGGATAACTAGGGGTTGATAGAAGAAAATGAAAGGTTGAAAGAAGAGTTGATTAGCTACAAGGATAGACTACCTTCTTCTTCAAGGCTCTAGTCTCCATTGGTTGAACATGAAAGGAAAGTGATTGAGGCAATGTCAGAAACAACATATTGGAAAAGAAGGCATGAGAAAGTGCAAAAGGAACAGGAAGAGTTAAAGGGAAAACTCAAAACCACTACCTTTGAGATGGCATCAAAAATAGTTTGCATGAGATTCAAAGACATGTACAAACATGTTGAACAAGTTTGGAAAATTCATGATAAAACATATGCCGCATTGCTAGAAAACACTAGATTGAGTGATAGGATGAAGGAGGTAGAGTCTCATATCATTGCAAAGAAAGAAGATAACTCTATTATGCTACAAGAATACCAAGAACTCATGAAATCTCATAGGGACTTCCACAATATCCTAACACAGGAGTTGAGTGATTTCAGTCAACCACTGAGTATGGCCTTACCCAATTTCTTTGAACAAATAGAATTGAAAGATCAGGATACATGGAAGGATGAAATTGCCAACTGTCTACCAGTTATTCTTGATGCGATTAATGATGAAGAGGAAGTGCTTAAGAGGATGCACCAACAACTTTGGAGAATCTTCAAATTGGATTAAACTATGAAAGAGATCATAAATAATGTAGACACTATGCTAAAAGTGGGTACGTGGAGCATTTTTCAAAGGTCAACTTGTTCATTTCACGGGCCAAGTAAGAGAGGAGTGACAGGGGCTAGAGTTTGATAGTTTTGGATACACAATCATGGTGCACGAGCCTTGAACAGGGATTAGATGACCACGGGCACTTGTTGGAGATTAACGGACTATAGCGCATCCACTAGGAAACTCTTAATATTTTTTATGTTTATTATAATTATGTTTTAGTTATGAAACAATGTGACTTTTTGTAAGAGGCCTGAAGCTTGTTGCTTCCCATATAAATAGGGAAACTAGGACCCAATTTTGAGATATCATATCATCATCATCATCACATTCCATTCCATTAGATTAGGAATTAGTAAGAAAATATATTGCATAATTTGCCCATCCATGCCATATTTCAAAGACTTATGTTATAATGCTTATGTTTTGAAGTAATACAATGGAGCAGACTAAATTCATAAATTGTAATTCATTTTCAGTGTTCAATTACTCTATTAATTTTAATGCTCATTTATTACTTTGTTGTCTCCAAAGTGGTCTATTCAAGTTATTTAAATCTATTTGATTTATCAAAGCACATTTGATGTTACTGTGTGAAAGAGTTGATTGGTTTCTAAGTTAATGTGAATTAAAATCCTTTTTGATAGTTTACTTTAATTGGTCTTTTCCTAGGGTTAAAATCCTTTTAAAGAAGTTGTTTTGACTAGTTTCCATTAACTCAAGAATTAAAAATCATTTCATACTTTCATAGTAGCTTGAGGAGATATCACTGGGATTATTAAAGAACACTTTGATAAACATACTTGCACATTTGCATAAGGTGCAGACATCTCAAATGCCCAGTAATTCGAGTTAAACTGAACAATAGGAACAACATTATTTGACCAAAATATTCATAACATTATTTACATACATAATGATTAAAATTAATAAAATTTATCCTTTAATGAAATTTGATAACTAAGTACCAGTAATGTTTCATAATATTAAAGGTCCTGTTGGATCCAAAAATCCACCTTGGTTATTTTGCATACTTCCATTTTCACCCATCTTTCCACACTCACCATATGTCCCATCTCCATTTCATAATGGTTGACACTAATATAAACCACCAAATAAGGCCCTTGGTCATAACACTAAAGTGAATTCCCTGTCTGAAGTGTTCCCATAGCAGCACATGGCATGTCACCAAGATAATGCTATATTGAAGAGAGTCTCACCATTGTCTCTTCAATGTGAACATAAAGGGTTGTTGTGAAATGTAGATGAGACTCTTGAATTTCTAAGAGACATATTCAAATTTCTTCTCACTAGCCTAAAGAATGATATGCCTAAGAGACTTGGACATGTCAAGGAGAAAATATAACATGTCCCATCTGGTAGTGCTGCTAAAATTTTGAAAAAATCCTAGCAAAATTTTTCCTCTTGAGGTTTTCTACCTTTTCCATCCATGAGTAGGGTTTAAGGTTTTAGTTCAAAAACCCTCGCTTCATAGTAATCAATCTTAAACCTCCATCCTTATAATTTCATGTTGACCTAATTCATCTGGTTATCAGTCGTTTAAGTCATGATTTGAGCCATTAAAATTGTTCTTTGTACCGACCTCAAGTCCTAAGTTAGTTGTTCATCGCATATGGTTAATCGTTTAAATGCTCCCTATAGTCGGGCCATAATATTTTCCAATTGACTTATGTTTAAGTCATCTTCCTGAGGGTCAAATTATCATCGGCCTAGTCATGGCCTCGTTTGGACTAATTTTATCACATGTGCAAGTTGGGAGATCCTCCGATCGCAGGAATTGATCTGGGTTGTTCCCCGCTAGCTCACAAGTTTCAAAGAGCGGCTCGTTAAATGTCATGTGGTCTATGAGATGTTGATGCATTATAGCCATGAGTGTGGGGCTCGGTCTCTACTTCATCCATCTGACATCCTTAGTACTATAATCAATGGTTATGATGTGACAATAGGGTCAATCATTGCCTCTCCTCACCATCTCACTGGATTAAGTTGTAGGTTGGTTAAAAGTTGTGAGGTCTGTGAGAAGCTACCATGTGTTTTCTTCAATCACAGGAAAACAAGGAAAGGTGGAGCCCATGGATAGACTTGGTAAGGTTTCATTAGCCAGTGGAATGACGTGTGACAACAATTGGAATTCAAACTCAATTGACTCAATTTGAGTCATCCAAAAGGCCATCCCAATGGGAGATCAACGAAAAATATTCAAAATTGAGAATTTCGACCGTTGCATCCATTCTTGCTTCACATGAGCAAGCAATAATGGCGGAAGTGACTTCTAAAACTACTTCATTTTTTCCCAAACTGGATGTAGATGATCGGGTCTCGCATAATTAAGAGTTGCAAACACATTTGGAGTGTACGGGAAATTGAGAGAGGCTATTTGTAGAGTTTGGCATGGTCGACATTAGGGTTTCTCATGGGTAAAAGTCGTAAGTAAAGTAAACGTAGTTTTTATGCTTTATTTAAATTCTTTGTATTGGAGTTGGTTCTCATTGTGTTTCTTGTCAAATGAGCTTCCATGCTGTGTAATTTTGTGGGACCTTTTAGAATTTATGTTTGAGTCGAGACCTAGGTTTGAATTGTGAATCTAGTTATCGAAATCTTTTGTGTTGAAAACCCTAACTTGGCCTAAGTTTTCCCCGTAGCCAATGGCACCCAAAGCACAAACCGCCACCTCTGCAACTCAATCCAGAATACTATCTAAGGATGTAATAGATTTACTAAAACCCTCCACAAATAAAAAGGTTGAGGGTAGAATGTTGTCTCATGGCCCAACAGTCAGGGAGGGGGTACTTGACAAATAATGTTTTATCAAAGATGTTGAAGTACCTTATAGTGGATGGCAGTTATTTCAGCATTGGTTCAGGAATAGAAATCTTTGGGTTCCTCTTTGCAACCCTTGGAGACTATACATGGGAAAACTAGTTGTCCCCAATGTGTATATGGATGTTCATTTGCTGAAGGACATTGCTTCAAGGTATGACATGGTTTCAAGGGTAATCAGAAAATTTGATGGGAAGGATATGGTGAGGATAACCAAAGAAGAAATTGCAGGAGTTTTCCAGTTGCAAGAATGGAACACTGATATGGTGCCTCTTGATATGAATGTCATTAGAAAGGAGTATGAGAACACCAAAGTGCTAATCAGGATGAGAATGTTACCTACACATACTACTAGCACAGGCACTGGGAAAAATAGAAAACAAATAAGGATTGGTAAAGATTAGTCGAAACCTTTCCCAATGAGGTATTTTACAAGTTACTTCAAGAAGACTGTATATTCCTTCTACCAAATTATTGGTTTCTCTCTGCCTGACATTGTGAAGGGAATATAGTTACTTCGAAACACATATACAACATCCAACCTTCAACACTGTCTATGACTACACCACATATTTGGCAGAGAATATCCATAAAGGCCTGGTTGAGTTGAAAGGAGGAAATAATTGTTGGATTTTGTGGGTGTGTTGTTGATATGTGGTTGTCATTGATTTCAACACTATTAGCATCATTGTATTGAAGGTTGTATATGTCGAGGATATTGAGAAAATTGTGAAAGGAAGAGTTATAGAGTTGTCTGTTGCTAGTGGAATTGTGAAGGTCGTGAAGGTGTCATGTTTTGTACATTGAAGATCAACTATTGTGGACTAAAGGGTTTATTTTTTAGAGTATCTAGATCATCTACCAGAAGTTTCAGAGGTCCGCATGAAGATTTGATCGTGTTGTGGTCTGACAGTATTTTTGTGGTCTTTGTCAACATTCTTGAGTGAAGATTGTGTGATTCTGATAATCTTAGTTATTGTGGATGCTTCTCTGTCAGTTCTTGGTGTTCTTGGATGCTTCTAGATCATTCCCCATCATTCTTGTATGTCCACATTGATCGATGTGCTCGTTGTCAAAGATTTTTCTTGTGCATGTTCAGGTTTTTATGTTCCTGGCCGACATGATGGTGGTAATGTGTTGTGGATCCTTGAAAAGTAAAATTTGAATGTTTGGTGCACTCATGAGTATTGTTTTGGGTCGCATCATTGTATTGGCCAACGATGTTTAGATCCAAATTGAAAATTTAATTGTAAATTTAGGTCGACATTGAAAATATGTTTTATATCTCTAGCCGACTAAGTTGTTGATCTAATCTCATGTTGCGGATATATAAGAGTGATTGTTTCATCAATGTAAAGTGTGCTCAATGTGCTCCTATCTGTGTATACGCAAGTATAATTTGATTACAGAGTAGAGTGTGAAGAAGATTGAGCGAAGTGTGAAGAAGTTTGAGTGAAGAGTGAAGAGGATTTTTCTGTGCTTAACTGGAACTATAATCAGGCTTGTGCAGAAGCTATTTTATTCGTTCACAACTTAGATGGTTTTAATCCAAAATTTTCTTTGGACAGTGAGTCCCCTTTTGTATTTGAGCAGTGATCTCTAGGCAGTGTACCTAATTGCATGTGCATTCCCATTATTTTCATTATACTTTTAACAAGGTATAATATTGTGGACTAACATCCACCGTGGTTTTTCCCCTAACAGGGTTTCCACGTAAAAAATATTGGTGTTCTCTCTCTCTAATGTGCTAATTTTTTATGGTTAATTGCTTATTCATCAGATCTGAGATTAAGTTAAGTAAAGTTTGAAAATTTTATTATTTTGTGACAATTGATTCACCCCCATTCTCAATTGTTTTTCCTTGTTTTCCCAACAATTGGTATTAGAGTAGGTTCCTCTGAAGAAGTCAAAAAGCTTGAGGTGATCCGAGATGGCCTCATACAAGAAGGACAGTCCTAGATTTGATGGAACTAACTACTCACTGTGGAAAGTCAGGATGGAATGTCATCTAAGGTGTATTGGTGAAGCTTTCTAGAAGATTACAAAAGATCCATATGTTATCCCTCAGAATGGTCCCTCCACAACTGATGAGATCAAAGAAGTTGAAAATAATATCAAGGCTATTGAAGCTTTGGTGAGTGCTCTGACAGATTTGGAGATGGCAAATGTGATAGGTCTGAAGACAGCTCATGAGATTTGGACAAAGTTGGAAACTTTGTATGAAGGAGATGCACAGGTGAAGATGGCTAAGCTACAGAGTTTGAAAGGCAAGTATGAGAATTTGAAGATGGGTGAAGTTGAAAATATCACTTATTTTATGCAAAGAGTAAATGAAATAGTGATGGGTATTAGATGTGTTGGTGGTTCCCTGGATGAGGATGAAATTGTGGCTAAGATACTCAGATCCTTGCCTCCCTCCTACAAAGTGAAGGCTCATGCTATTGAAGAGCTCAGATCAGTAACGAAGATGACAAGAGATACGTTGGTTGGTAAGCTTGTTGCTTTTGAATTAAGTGAATTTGGTGAATCTATTCCGAAGACCGAATCTACATTCAAGGCTACTATATCCAGAAGTAACAAGCAAAGATATGGTTCGGGAGAGTGTTCCAGAAAGATATCCAAGTATGATGAAGAATTGAAACAGCTTGAAGATAAAGAAAGAGAGGTAGAAGAGTTGGAAGCACTGATTGTAAAGAAAGAAGGTAGAGGAAAAGGTGAGTATGAAGGTGTATTGCCTATTAAATGTTTTTTCTTGCAGTAAAATAGGTCATTTTGCATCAAGGTGTCCTAAAAGAGTTCCTAGATCTAATCCTAACAACTCTAGATTCCCAAAGAAATGTTACTTTGTTGAAGAAGGAGTGATTGATGATAAAGATAATGGAAATGAAGATGAATGGGTTTTCACTGCTACCATTAAAAATAGTCTTGTTGCTACTAAATCTGCTAAAGATGAGAAAGCTCTTGCAACTCGAGTTGAAGAAAAAAATGAGTGGGTTATTGACAGTGGATGCTCACATCATATGACTGGTAATAAAATCAAATTTGTAAGTCTAGAGAAGTATGATGGTGGGGTTGTAAGGTTTGGAGATAACAATGCTAGTGTGATTCGTGGCGAAGGTTCTATTTGTCTTGGTGGTAAGCATAACACTGATGATGTTCTTTATATTGAAGGCCTGAAGCACAATCTTTTGAGTGTTGGACAAATGGTGGAAAAAGGCTATGATCTATAGTTCAAAGATGGGAGATGTAGGATACGTGGAAGTTCTGGAAATATGATTGCTACAGGTAAACAGACAAAAGGCAATATTTTTCACCTAAATACTGCTAGTGAGATTTGTTTAATTACTCAGGTAGATGAAAGATGGTTGTGGAATAGGAGGTTGTGTCATGTGAATTTTGATAACATTGTCAAGGTAAGTTCCACTCAAGCAGTAAGAGATCTACCTAAGTTAGTAAAGCTTGCTAAAACAATTTGTAAGGAGTGTTAGATGGGTAAACAGACTAGAGTCTCTTTTCAGAGCAAACAGTTTCATTCAAATGATTTGTTGGAGCTGCTACATATTGATCTTTGTGGTCCCTCCAGAGTCAAAACTATTCATAGAGAAAGGTACTTTATGTTGATTATTGATGATTATTCTAGAATGATATGGGTTTCTTTCCTAAAAGAAAAATGTGAAGCACTAGAAAAGTTTAAAACTTTTAAGGCTATGGCAGAAAATGAGAAAGGTCTAAAAATAAAATGTCTAAGGTCTAACAGAGGTGGTGAGTTCACCTCCAGGGAGTTCAACTCTTTTTGTGAAGAACATGGAATTAGAAGACAATTATCTACTCTCTGAACCCCTCAACAGAATGGAGTTGTAGATAGAAAGAATAGAAAAATTCAGGATGCTGCTAGAACAATGATGATAGAAGGAAATGTGTCCAAGATCTATTGGAGTGAAGCTATAAGCATTGTTGTGTATACTTTGAACTGGGTAAATGTTAATGGTAATTCTGGTAAGACCCCTTTTGAGCTATGGTTTGGTTATAGGCCTACTGTTAAATATTTCAAGATCTTCGAAGAAAATGTTATATCAAAAGAGATGATGATATAGGCAATTTTGATGCAAGAAGCAATGAAGGAATCTTTCTAGGTTACTTTACTAAGAGCAAGGCTTACAGATGTTATAACAAAAGAATGAGAAAGATGGTTGAGAGTGAAAATGTTAGAGTTGATGAGGACTCTACCAAATCATCTAGATATTGTGGATATGATTTAGATGAAGACAATACAAACAAAGGGAAGAATTCTCAGACACATAAACAACTTTAGATTATTCCATATGTTTTGATAAATCAAGTAATTCAGGAAGCACAAATAAGTGCAGAAGAAAGATCAAAAGAACCAGAAGCTCGAGAAAGTCCTAAATTTCCAAGGTATGTAAAGTTAAATCATTTTGAAAATCAAATTATAGGAGATAAGAGTAAAGGTGTCCAAACTAGAAGAAAGATTGCAAAAGAGTATTGCATTATTTCCAAGATTGAACCTAAAAATGCCATTGAAGCCTGCCAAGATGAACACTAGATGGAAGCTATGAAGGAAGAGATGACACAGATTGAAAAGAGTGACACATGGACACTAGTTCTAAGACCCAAAGACAAAAATGTGATTGGTACTAAATGGGTATTTTAGAACAAGCTGAATGAACAAGGTGAAGTGGTCCGGAATAACGCAATACTGGTATGTTATTCTCAAATGGAAGGTGTTGATTTTGAAGAAACTTTTGCCCCTGTTGCCAAAATTGAAGCTATTAGATTATTTCTTGCTTATGTTGCATATAAGAACTATAAATTCTATCAAATGGATGGGAAGTTAACATTTTTGAATGGAGAACTAGAAGAATAAGTATACATTGAACAACCAGATGGATTTCTATTGACTGACAAGGAAGACATGGTTTACCGCTTGAAGAAAGCTCTATATGGACTTAAGCAAGCTCCCAGAGCCTGGTATGCTAGATTAGACAAATACTTATTAAAGCTTGGATTCAATAAAGGTACTACTGATAGAAATTTATACTTCAAGTTGGATCATGATAAAGAGTTAATTATAGAAGTTTTTGTTGATGACATTATTTTTGGAGAAGATGATAATCTATGTATGAAGCTTGCTGATGAAATGAAGAGTGAATTTGAGATGAGTATGATTGGAGAGATGAAGTTCTTTCTGGTATTTCAAGTTACCCAGTTAGACAAGGAAATCCTCATATCTCAGTCTAGATATGTGAGAGAGCTACTAAAGAAATTTGGGATGGAAGAATCAAAGCCTTTTGGTACTCCCATGGTGACCAGATGCAAGCTAACATAGAATGATGATTCTCTTAAGTAAAATCAAACTAGATATAGGTCAATGATTGATGGATTGCTCTATTTGACCCAGACTAGACCAGGCATTATGAATGTTGTATGTATGGTTGCTAGATTTCAGGCTATTCCAAAAGAATCACATGTGACTACTATGAAGAGAATCTTCAGATATCTGAAAGGAACAGTTGCCTTTGGACTTTGGTATCCAAAGGATGATGATCTCACTTTGAGTGCATATACTGATGTGGATTGGGCTGGAGATGTAGATGACAGGAAAAGTACTAGTGGTGGTACTTTCTTCCTAGGGAAGAAGTCGGTGTCCTGGTTGAGAAAAAAGAAGAATTACATTTCTCTATCTACTACTGAAGCAGAATATATTGTTGTTGCCAATAACTGTACTCAAGTGATATGGATGAAATAGATGCTAAAAGATATCAAGGCGGTATATGAGGAACCTATTGCCATATACTGTGACAATTCAAGTGCAATAAATATTTTAAGGAATATGGTACTACACTCTAAGACTAAACATATATCAATCAAGTTTCACTTCTTGAGGGAGAAAGTAAATGAGAAAGAAGTCAGATTGGATTATGTGCCTACCAAAG
Source organism: Sequoia sempervirens (assembly GCA_007258455.2). NCBI lineage: Eukaryota > Viridiplantae > Streptophyta > Pinopsida > Cupressales > Cupressaceae > Sequoia > Sequoia sempervirens. The sequence goes on from VDFB02000019.1 coordinate 20,289,071, forward strand.
AATAAATTGTAGACATCTTTAGTAAGCCATTGCCAAAGGATACTTTTGAGTATCTAAGAGGAATGCTAGGGGTGATTACCCCTCCTGATAATAACTAAAAGATGCATTTACTTGCATCAATCTGTGAGCTTCATTGCTATATTCTAATCTGGATTGATGTCTTTGTGGCTGCTACTCAGGGGGAGTATTCAGATGTGCAGATATGTGGTTCAAAGCGTGTATATGGAAAGGCAATGGTTACCTTTTCCATTGATGTCAAAGGGGGAGAAGAGTAATGTGAAAAATCCTTTTGGGAATAGAAGCAGTTGAGAAGAGGAGTCAGAATCTAAGGGGGAGTTAGTGCAGTTGTGTTGATGGTGTTTTTCACATCATGTGTTGCCATCAATACCAAAGGGGGAGATTGTTGGATGTTGTGGGTGTGTTGCTGATATGTGGTTGTCATTCATGTCAACACTATTAGCATCATTATATTGAAGGTTGTTTATGTTGAAGATATTGAGAAATTTTTGAAAGGAAGAGTTACAGAGTTGTCTGTTGCCAGTGGAATTGTGAAGTTCATGAAGGTGTCATGTTTTGTATGTTGGAGATCAACTATTGTGGAATAAGGGTTTATTTTTTAGAGTATCTAGATCATCTACTAGAAGTTTCAGAGGCCCGCGTGAAGATTTGATCATGTTGTGGTTTGACAATATTTTTGTGGTCTCTGTTAGTGTTCCTTAGTGAATATTGTGTGATTCTGATAATCTTAGTTGTTTTGGATGCTTCTTTGTCAGTTCCTAGTGTTCTTGGATGCTTCTAGATCATTCTCCATCATTCTTGTATGTCCACATTGATCGATTTGCTCATGGTCAAAAAAAATTCTTGTGCATGTTTAGGTTTATATGTTCCTAGCCGACATGATGGTAGTAACATGTTGTGGATCCTTCAAAAGTAAAATTTGAATGTTTGGCTCACTCATGAGTATTGTTTTGGGTTGCATCATTGTATTGGTCGATGGTTTTCATATTCACATTGAAAATTTAATTGTAAATTTGGGCCGACATTGAAAATATGTTTTATTTCTCTGGTCGACTAAGTTGTTGATGCATGTAATCTCATGTTGCGGATATATAAGAGCGATTGTTTCATCGGTGTAAAGTGTGCTCGATGTGATCCTATGTGTGTATGTGTGAATATCATTTGATTGCAGAGCAGAGTGTGAAGAAGACTGAGCAAAGTGTGAAGAAGTTTGAGTGAAGAGTGAAGACGGTTTTTCTTGCTTAACTGGAACTGTAATCAGGCTTGTGCAAAAGTTATTTTCTCAGTTCACAACTTGGATGGTTTTAATCCAATATTTTCTTTGGGAAATGAGTCCCCTTTTGTATTTGAGCAGTGAGCTCTAGGCAATGTGCCCGAATGCATGTGCATTCCCATTATTTTCATTTTACTTTTAACAGGGTATAATATTATGGACTAACATCCACCATGGTTTTTCCCCTAACAGGGTTTCCACGTAAAAAATCTAGGTGTTCTCTGTCTCTCTGATGTGCTAATTGTTTATGGTTAATTGCTTATTGATCATATCTAAGATTAAGTTAAGTTTCAAAATTTTATTATTTTGTGACAACTGATTCACCCCCCCTCTTAGTTTTATGTCCTTGATTTGCCAACAAGAATTGGGTGAAATTCTAGTGGTATTCCCTGTTGATGCATATGTTTTAATTTAAAGGGGAAAAGAATTTTGAGTGGGATATGACATTGAGAAAGAAGGAGGATGGTATTGATTTGTCTGTCCAATGTTGTACTTAGATTCTTGATAAGGATGACCAAAAATATAACTATGTGGTGTTCCAAAATGTTTTTCGCATAAAAAATGAGAAGATATTCAGTTTATGACTCACCAAGGATTCCCAAGGAAATACATGAGTTCTTGAGGACTATAGAGAAGATAATTGATTTGAATTTGGGTCATAATTGGGGAGATTTAATCTTATACCCACATATTCCACAATCTTCAGAGTTTATGGCACAAACATAGACCTATTTGTCTTGCCAAGAGACGTGCCATTGAGGATTGGGTTTCTTGAAGTCATAAGGAAATTGAGAGGCTCCCAAGTAGGACACCTACCTGATACAACAAAGAAGGGCTCATTTTTCCCAAAATGGACTATGTTTGTTGACTTTGATATAGTAAAGGGATCATGGAAAGAGTTGTTACATCTGCTAGCACCATACAAATTGGATCGTATGCGCCCAAGGAGTCATGATCTAGAAGGTTTCATTAGTGCATTGAAGATGGAGAAAAGGCTTGGTACTTTTGTGCATAATTTCTCTACTCAAAGGATGTAATTAGGAACATTTTTGACTTCCCAAAGCAAGATGAAAGGAATTCTAAATATCTTTCTTTCAATAAGATGATGGAGAGGGAACAAAGGAGAGATCCTAAGTATGACCCTATGCCCAATATACAGAGTACATTTGATAGGATTATGCATGTTTTGAATAATTTTGAGGATATAGTGGGTATAATGAGAAGACAACAAGTGGTCACAGATAAAGGGAAAGTAGTGGAAACTGAAGAATACACTATTGTGGGACTGGAAGAGACGCCTACTTATCAGCCACCCAAGCAAATAAGAATTTATTGTAGGAAGAAGAAGACAACAGACAAGGAGTAAACATTGCCATCCCTTGCCACTTCTAGGGAAATGAGGGTAGCTTCTCCTGAGAGATCAATGCCATCACCTCCAAAAAAAGTCCATATTGTTGTGATTGATGTTGACTCACCTCCAAGAAGTCCTACTCCATTGGAGCAGCCACCCCTTAAAAGGCAAAAGACTGAGGTAAGAGGAGTAGTGGATTATTCTGATATAGAGGATGATGATATCCTTGTGACTTCTAAGGAGATACAGTAGGGAATGCCCTCTCCCATAAGGGAAGTTTCTTCAAGCTCAAGGGAGGATAGCCTTAGACTAGGAAAGGTTGACCTTAGAGGTCTAAATAGTGCAAATTATTTTGAGGATTGAGGCCTGCAAAGCATTTATGGAAGATGACTCCTTTATTGAAACAAGTGCATTCAAATATTTTGTATGGTGAGCTAAAGCTCCATAATATACAGAGAAGGTTGCTACTGAGAGGAGCTTGCATATGGAACTCCCCGAAGCTATCATTCAAGCAAATGTAAGGAAGGCTATGAGGGTTGAATTCCAAAATATGACTGCTAAAGAGGGCAGAGTGCTTGTGAAGAAGAGTGGTATATTGTTGTTACTTGAATGGGACATTGCTGACACTATAGTGCTTGATACTATAAGGAGGTCTAAAAGGCCCTTGCTGTAAACTGAAGAAGAAGTAGAGATGGCACTTCGAGGATCAGCATTTAGTGAAGAATGGAATGCATTAGCAATTTGGTCATTATCTTTGGGATCCAGGAAGTTGGTAGTGGTTGAACCATCAGATTTTAGTGGACAATTGTTGATAAAGAGATTCATTGACACCCCAGCTTTAGAGGTAGCTGATATGGTTGCGAATGTTGTGAAGTTTACTAAGGAAAAGTGGAAGACCTCACTCTTGAAAGAGATGAGTATAGGAACAAATATAATAATCTTATAGGTGAATATGATAAGAGTCAACAAAAGGTGGCCATGTTAGAAACTGAGGTAGCATTGTATAAGCAGTAGGTAGAAGTATTAAGAAAGCAAGGTCAAACTAGTTCAATTCATGCATCACTTACTTCTCCAGCTGCACATTCACAATCCCCCTCGCTGGATCAATCTTTGGCAATAGTTCCATATAATTTGGGTCAGGAGCCACTCACAATTGAGAGGCCAAGCACATCAAGTACCATCCCATCAAATGATCCTACAAGGGCACAACTCCTCACACAAATTGAAGTGTATAAGAAATTACTTGAGAAAACATAGGACACAATGTATGAGAACAATTCAAGGATTGTTCATACTGTCTTGAAACACCTGAATAGAAAGATTCAAAGTAAATTGAATAGAGTTCATGCTAATTACTCATTGATGTTGAGAGTAATAAGGTTATCTCAGAGGGATAAGGAGTTGGCCACCCCACTCCTTGATAAATGGATTCCTAGAGCTAAGAAGTTGAAGTTCATGGCAATTGGGGCTAATATACAGGAAGATAGATACCCAAAGGTTATCCCAACTTATAGATTTGTTAATGAAATTAATGAACAAGGGTTTCAAGGGTATATTGCTCCATTGGAACAAAAAATAAGGCAATTGAAAACTGATTATGACCAAGCAGATTTGTCATTGTTGTTAGGCATTCATCAAACTTATGATGAAGTGAAACCCTTGCATATGTGGAAGAACCATATGGACAACACCATTGCCTCTCAAGCAAAGCTTATTTGTGAAAAAGTTGATATTAATATTTTGAATAACACTTTGGAGAAATTGTCTTTTATCATTAGCTTTTTGGAGGATTTTGATAAGGAATCCAATTCAGTAATGACAAAATATTCTCCATACAGGAAGAAGATGGATGAAATCATTGATTTCAATTGGCCATCTGATGTTGAATATGAACAATGGAAGAGAATATTTATTGATCAATTGGGTTTGTAAGTACAAAAATGGAAACATATATGATTGGTCAACTATAACATAGGTCTGGCCTTTGAAAGAATAATGTGTAACAAATATATGTTTCTTAATAGCGAGTATTACAGATAAATGTTAATTATTGATGATATGAGTGTTGATAGGGATGTTGACTCACTTTTTGGCCTTGTCATTTTGTCACTTTTCCCAATGTAACAAATGAGTGACAACAACTTGAAGATTATTCTTTCTAACATGTGCCTTTTGAAGAGCAGGTTTCTTCTCACTGCAAAGGTTAACGATCTTTGTCTCATATGTATTACCTCCAATGGAAAATGTAAATATAACTGCAATGGGAATGTGTCTTATGGCGGTCCAATTGGGATGTGACATGTGTACTCTTGGCCCAAAGCTTGTTTTTCTCCCTTGTTTCCATAAAAGGGAATTCAAGGCCATTATTGCAGGTCTCTTATTGAATTTTGGAATCGAATGGTGCAATTTAAAAACACAGAGCGAATATGTTAGAAGTCCTTATCTTATGCTTTGATTCTAGTTAGTAAATTTTGTCAAATGTATGGTTCCTTAGAATATCTAAATGATAATGCAAGTTTTCAAACTCTGTAGTCTCTCCAATTTTACTTTGTACCTAAATTATTAATGAAAATCTTGATCAAAGATCATTTCATTAATCGTCATCATTATTCTACTTTGATGTATGCTTTGATTTTAGCTCTGGTTTAAAGATTAACTCATTCATTGCATAGGCCAAGTAAGAGAGGAGTAACAGGGATTGGAGTTTGATGGTTTTGACACATGATCATGGTGCATGAGCCTTGAACAGGTCTTAAGTGATCATGAGTGCTTGTTGGAGATTAACGGACTGTAGTGCATCCACCAAAAAATTCTTAATATTTTTATGCTTATGCTAATTATGTTTTAGTTATGAAGCGATGTGACTTTTTGTAAACAGGCCTGAAGCTTGTTGCTTCCCATACAAATAGGGAAACTAGGGCCCAGTTTTTAAATCATCATCATCAGATCATATTCCATTAGAGTAGGAATTAGTAAGAAGATAGGTTGCATAATCTGCACATCCATATCATATTAAAAGACTTTTGTTACAAATGCTTATATTTTCAAGTAATACAATAGAGCAGACTACTTATAATTCATAATCCATTTTCAGTGTTCAATTACTGTGTCAATTTTCATTTCTTATCTATTACTTTGTTGTCTCCAAAGTTGTCTTTTCAAGTTATTTAAGTCTTCAAGATTTATGAAAACACACTTTTTCTTACTGTTTGGATGCTTTGATTGGTTTCTTGTTGATGTGAATTAAAAAATCCTTTCAAATAGTTTACTTTAATTGGTCCCTGCCCAGGGTTAAAATCCTTTTAAAGAGGTTATTTTATGACCATGTATATTTTTTTCTACATACTTCATCATAAAATTATTAGACCCATTATCACATATAGACCCACAAGAATGGTGAATGTGTCATGAATCCATAATGGAATTCCTAATTCGATGATTATTTTATGATGCAATTATAACATGTGGAATTAATATGCCATTTTTATCCAATGAGCTCATCTTGGGATTTGGGTGTTTATTTTCTAACTAGGTTTTTGGGTGACACTTTTTTTGGTGGTTTTAGATCATGGTTTTGTAATCACTACTTATATTTATATGATTCTTGAGATTTAATGTTATAGTAGTTGGATAAAAACCTATTGGAATGTCATAATAAGGCAGAAATAATGGAAAAAAAGATAAGAGTCTCATTAGACTTTATTTGGCTAATTCAATATTGTTGAATGTACATGAAGAGACCATTATAGCACTTATTTTAAAGAAATTGGGAGATACATATCAAGCTAAATATATAGTTAATAAAATATTTCTAATAAACAAGTTATATACCATCAAAATGGTGAGTGGCGGTTCTATAGTTTAACACTTGAATTAATATTGTTGAAGCATTTCAAAGTTTAGGCCATAAGAATCATCCTTTTTTAAACATGGATTGCAAATAATTTTGAAAATTTAGAAGTCTTGGTTATTAACATTATTGTTTTCTACATGTAAAATAGAAAAAATTCATTATGAAGTTTGATCATGAAATTTAAAATTAGCACCTCAAAAAAAACATAAGCCCTGCCAATACAATATTCATTTTGATTTAATTTTCAGAAATTTTATGAAGTTTAAAGTTAAAATAAATTAAATTTCCACCATATAAATACAATAGGGTCTCGGGAAGGATATCTCTTGGCTTATTTTACATAGATTTTTCTAAATATAGGTATGCTAGTTCAATATTGTTGAATGTACATGAAGAGACCATTATAGCACTTATTTTAAAGAAATTGGGAGATACATATCAAGCTAAATCTATAGTTAAAAAAATATTTCTAATAAACAAGTTATATACCATCAAAATGGAGAGTGGTAGTTTTATAGTTTAACACTTGAATTAAAATTACTGAAGCATTTCAAAGTTTAGGCCATAAGAATCATCCTTTTTTAAACATGGATTGCAAATCATTCTGAAAATTTTATAGAAGTCTTGGTCATTAACATTATTTTCTGCTACACTGTCATCCAGTGTATCATTTTCAATGTTTATATGTTCTTTCAAGTATTTAATATTATCATCATCCTTATCTTGACCTGCATCATCTTCATCATCATTGAAATTTGACTGTAGACCATCTATATTGTTACCAGATGTATTTGGGTCATCATTTTCTATACCATCCATATTGTTGTCTTCCATAACATCATCTAACTCTGGATCGTTGTCTTCTTGTGCTTGAACATAACCATCTTCAACATCACCATAGATTTCAATTTCTTCGATGTTCTCTAATCCCTCTCTCATTTTGTTTTCCATCATTATTTTGCTCAGTTTCCACTAATGTTTTGTCAAATACATGCCTTAATCTTGGATCATAATGTATGAAAAAAATCCATTTCGAGTCCAAAATATCTTCATAGAAAAATACCTACACATGAACGACATACATATATTAGACGTGTGTTATAACAATTTTATTGATTAATAAACACATGTATATATTTGCAATAAACTATGAATTAATAGATTAACGATTACTATCGCTTCTTGTTTGATTTAAAGAAACACCTGCTCACAATGAATTGGTAGAACATAAGGGTCCTTAACCTCCAATAGGAAGCATGAGGAATCTATAGGAAACAATCCACTATGGGTATTGTTGATGCCAAAAATTGGCAAGGTAACAGCCTTTATGGGAAACTCAGTTAATGGGGGGACCAATTGCGCTAAACTAAGTGACCTCTAGGTTTTTTAAGAAGTTGGCTTCTTTTGTAATTAGGGGTTTGGAATGGGAAAAGGAAGCAGATAAAAAAAAAATCTAACTAAGGCGATGTGCCAAGGAGTAGATATAGGCACAATAAATCTATCTATGGATTCGATTTAAGGGCCTGATTAGCAATCTGCTATGTCCTAGAATAATATAAATTAAAGATAGAAGCCTGAATAATTCATTCAATGACATAAAATAATTTTCATGCACATTCACTGAAAAAAGGAGTCAAGGACATGATCTAAACCAGCAAACTTGCATTAAAATCATAGAAGTTTTGCAAATGAATCATTCAAAACAATAATGGCAGAGTATAAAGTTTATCAAATAGCTTAAGAAAATAAAAAGGTCAAACAAGGGCACAGTCTATAAGTTCTTTTACAATAATCTAAAAACAGTAGAAAGGTCTTATGTCTTTTCTAAAAAATTTGTATCTTCTCAGAACCCGTTTTTTGAAGTAAGAAGCAGTATATATAGCCAACAATCCACCACCTGGTGAGCTTGTAACAAAAAAAAATTTGTATCTTGAGCAATGATTTCCCTTGGTCATTGTAACAGAAAAGATTCAGGCCATTGCATGTAGTCACTTCCCAGTCAAATGCATCCCCTACAAATGATGGCAGTGGTCCAACAATATCCTATGCAAACAAGTATTGCCTCCCAGTGGAGGCAGTTAGAACACGCAATAGCATATCACAGCTTGGCATTCGCTCCACTCTTTCCCTTGATGAGGACCCGCCGAGGGGATATATGGCAGCATTTTGCAACCTGTGGTTCATTCCTTCCCTTCTTCATTGAAATCTTGCATTGGGAAGACACATGGAAGCATTATTTTCTTATCGATGTTGACTGTGGGGTTCGCAAAAGTAAATGCAAGTGGAGGCTACATGGCACACGGATGGAGCCCGACTCAAAATTGAAGGGAAGCAGCTTTTGAATGCCTACTAAGTTGACATGTGGAAGGATGGTGGGTGCTAGTTGAAAAGCGAAGGGAAGAATCCCTTCGGAGAGCACTAAGAAAACATGTGCCGAAAGCCAGCGGTGTTCATCAAAAAGGGGCCAATGATGTTCAAAAGTTGAGGTGTGGGTCGGTACCTTAACAAAAATGAAACCCGAAGGGAGCCATATGAATTTCATATTCACAACTTTTAGCGACTATCAAGGGCATTTCGCATGTGGAAAAAGCAACCCAAAATTTTCTCTGGCTTGCAGACCAAAGCCCCATCCATAGGGTGACGTAGTTAGAGCTTAGAAAGAGTTGCCTACAGAGGTAGTCAGTCGGCCTTAGATGGTCTCGATACATCACATAGATTCTCTTGCACTCCACTTAGATCAAGCATTTCTTTAGAAGGTAGCACCACAAGTAAATTGGCCCTAGACTCACATCGGAAGAGTAGTCGCGCAATCAGATGAATGACACCTTCACTATTTGTTGTGGTAGGAGGTTGGCTAAAACTGTGGAAAGTGGTTGGGTTCTGCTATTTCTCTTCAACTTTTACTACAATTTTCTCAACTGTGGCGATCGACTCATCTTCAAGAAACAGAGATGGCATGCCCATTTCAGTTATCTAGGAGAAATTTTCCTGCATGCTATCCATGGTCCAGTTCAAAGTAGCTACACATGCATTAGCACGAAGGATGGTCGAGTGACAGTGGATGAATTTGTTTGTCGTCTTGGCAACAGCCTTCTGATCCTCGATCCCTGCCTTTGCTAAGTTTTCATTAGAGACCATGTATAGCTTACTTAGCAGACTTTTGGCCTCAAGAACCCTTTCCTCGATGAACTGCGAGACTTTATCAATTGGTTCGGGAGTCTCCCTACTCAATTTTGTTGCCGCCAACATGAATCAAAGCGTTGGTTGTAGTGTCAGGAAGAAGGCCTTGACCTTTTCCCAATATGAAATATATAGTTACTAAGCCACTGGAATGAGGTCCAGTTGAGCAGTGGGGGCCTGGGGAACAGTGCTTAAAAGGGAAAAAATTTGCATCCTTTGAGCCGACATCCTTTGTTAATTCCCCAATTCTCCTGCTTGTGGATGCAAGTTGTTCCTCAATGTTACTTAGCTCTTTGGACCATCCTCAGCTCGACTCTTGTTTTTTGACTCTGTTTCAAGAGAAAGCTTCATCTCCTGAAACTCCCTTTCCAATTGGGCCTTTTGGGCCTCAAAGTCTGTCTCCTTCTCTTAAATCTTTTGCTCAAATTTGAGAACGTTGTTTCTCAAATTCTTTATCTTTTTATTGCATCACCTGATCCACCAAAGTTAACCAGTTCTGATAGTCTTGGTTCCTCTTCCGAAGCACATTAGCCAAGGTGGGGTCAACAGATTGGAACTTTTGCAAGTTCCTCTCAAAGTTTGTTATGCTCCACCTCTGTTGCATGTGCTCTTTCTAATAAATGCACAATAGTTGCTTCCATCGCCTTTTCATTTGCATTTAGGGACTTGACCCTATCCTTCACAATTTTAAGCTCCTCTTCTTTCATTTTTAGTTGGCGACTAGACTTGAGGAAGTTTGTGGTCACCACTCGCTGCATTTCCTCCATGAGTTCAACCTTTTCCTAAGGTCGGGCTATGCTTAAATCCAATCCCAACATGAACATGTTGTAATCTTCGGGATGCATCTCCCCCTACGGTTTGATGACGTTTGGATGCATAGTTGTAAAATGGATCGCATTCTAAGCTTCATTGTAAACAATGTACACTTTCGGCTTTGTCAACTTCTTGTCATCCTTCACCTTTCGCTTTTGGATCCTGAGATCCTGTGCTTCTTTTGTAACCTCACCTTGTGCAATGAATTGAGATGGAAATTGAACTAGCCTACCTGCAAAATGTGCACTAGGAGGGTAGGGAAAAAGGGAATGTGAGGGTAGTGGTTTTGGGTGCTTTCTTTTCTAGGAGATCAACTGTCTGTGGGGAGAAATGAGGGACATGCCAAAACCCAGTTTTTGAACTGGTGGGAGAACTCATCGGTTGTTGCGACGATTGTGGGCTCATGGTAGACTCCAATTGTTGGGTGAACAGGGTTGTGCTTGATATAGCAGTAGCAGGAGGGGTGTCAATAGAGGTTGTGCTTGAGGAAAGAGAGGCAAGAGAAAATTGGGCAGCAACGGAAGGTGTAAGGGTCCGTGGAGGCGTTAAGATAAATGGCCCTGCATGGGAGAATTGGGAGAAACCTCCCATGACCATTGTGGTAGAGATAGAAAAGGAACGGCCAATGCTTGTAGTGATGGGTGTCATAGAGACAGTAGGGACTACTAAAGATTGTGAAGTAAGAAAAGAAGGAGAAAATGTTACCTGTTGACTGGATGATTGTAGCTCCTGGCTCGCCACGGCTTCTTGACTTGTTGCGAGTGTTTGCAAACTTTCCCCAGCAATTGCTTATGTGCATTGTCATTTGGCGAGCAAGGCGTCCTTCACCTCTACAATTTATGACTGTTGCTAAATCATTCTTGTTCTTCCAGAAATCCAGGTGAGTGTCTGCAAAGCTCTTGATAGGTTTAGTCATACATTTGAAACAACCCAGATAGGTTGTTCTGTCACCTTTCTCTTTTGTTGAGTGGAGGTCGATGACACTTTTGATTCTTGCTCCTTTCCTTTCTTGGTAGGCTCTTCGACTCCTCATCAAAGTCATCATCCTTCTTCATGCTCGCGTCGGAATTTGTATGTGCCTCATTCCACAATCTATCAAACTCTTCATCCAATGCCACACTTCCATAAGCGGCCTCAAGTTTGTTGGTCTCTTGGCGGTATACCTAGAAACTTTTGATTTTCTCTTCGCTCCAACCTTCTATTCTTAACAAATTATTTTGAAGGTTGGTTCCTATTTTTTCTTCTCATCATACACCATCATGGGGAAGTAGAACTTGTGCCATAGCGGCCTACTATCCTTGGTAGGAATGTAGATCAAATCAACCAGTAGATCATCCAGATCTTTTAGCAGGTTCCTCCTCTTTTCCCAGTAAGGCTGCGGGCTGTGAGTTACTTTGAAAAATTCATTCAGTGCATCATTTTTGGGGTTAATCCCAATTATTGAAAATCATCACCAACCCCAGGTGAGTCAGCTCATCTTCCAGCAACTCGTGTGTTTGTTTCTTGTTCATGACCATTTTTTTGAAGGTTTGCGAGCAGCCGAAGAATCCCCTCTTTTTGGCCTTCCCTCCGCAAAATTTGTAGTCGATAATAGATACTTGTTAGAACATCTTGAGGGCTAGCACCCAATTTGTGATGCATGTCAAAAGGAAAAATGGTTCTCCAGTGAAACAACGCAGTTGGATGAATATGAAATCCAATCTGAGAAACCAATCACATTTGGGAGTGAAGTTATGCATATATGTAGTATGCTCCTTGGTAGGTTGGTCGAAACCATCATCCCCTTTAAAATATTGCAAGATCAGAGTTAAGAAATAATCTGAAAATGCATAATAGTCATATGTAATGGAGAGGAGAGGATTCCATACAGAAATCAGCCTTCTTTTTCCTGACTCATCAAAAATAGGAAATTTCATATATTTCTTAAATAAATCAGGGTTCTAGTGCAAAAACATGTGAGCAAGGAAGGAAGGAAACCTAGACCTTCATTGTGTTGGGTAATCTCTTATTTTCCCTAGCATATCATCAACAAGGTATTCTGCAAAATCATACTAGAAAAAGGTATGCTACTTGCAGAACTGAAACCCCAAACCCAACTGAAATTCATGCACCTCCTTGTCGGTGTCTAGGCTGCAAATAAATGCCAACATTGAGAATGCATCCTACATGTCCACTGGGAAGGCAAAGAGCGGCATTAGAATCTTTGGTGGCTTTTGATGATCTTCCGTCGGCCTTTTGGTTTCTTTGCTATAAAATCCCCGAGCCTTTTTCATGCCTCTCCATATTGCCTCTCCCTTTGTTAGGTTGAATGACTACCTCTTATTTTCTGGAGTTAGGGTTAGGGATGCACAACATATTCCAAATAGCTTCCAGGAAGATGTTGACTTTTAACCTTCGGCCCTCGATTGGTGTTGGTGCGTGGGTTGAAATTTTCAATGGCTACATTGACCAGTTCTAAGCAATAATGAACAAATGGGACCATATACTATGGGAGCCCATTGTACCATAGCTTCTACGACAATGACTTCGGGCCAGTGGAAACCTTCATTCTTTCACAGGCCACCTCCCTCAAATTCTTGGGGTTTTTTGTAAGGATGGGATCATGAATATTATCTTAATTCTCCTTGATTTGGATCTAATCCCTGTAATTTTTGGCTTCTCCAAAACCCACGTATTTACCCATTCTGGCTTCTCTAGTATACCAGGTGAAATGTAAGAAATGTTTTCAAAGACGTAGACGACTGATGCTCTATGCATATAATCAAACAAGCTATGTGTTTCTTCTCCCTAGGCATCTACTCGTGCTTCTGTTTGAGAACCCTTTGCCATTTCCAGTTTTGCTAAAGATTTTTGCTTAACTCAATTTTTTTGCAATTTACCTCAACTCTAGTTGCACTTAAAATTTCTTTTGCTTTGGGCAGCATTTTTTGAAAAGCATTCACAGTACAATTTTTTTTGCATGCGACACTTAGCTATTTCCTTCTTTGGGTGGCCAACAACGCTCACCTACTTACATTAAATTTGACATGTACTACCAGTTATTTACCAGTGTGAAGCGAATTACTTGTCATTTTGAAATGACAAGAATTCATAATGACCCTTGGCAATGATGTACTCCGACATGATTTTCTTGGAACTTGAGCCGACAATTTGAAGGCAGCTTAGGCATTTGTATGTCGTGGCAATTAATATCCCAAATGAAATGATTAAGCCAAAATACGTAATAAGTGCCTGAAAATATATGTGTTCTTTTATGGAGTTTTAGAAGCGCCTATAGAACAACACCTCAGCATTCGGTCATATGGACTACCGTCAATGACTGCCACCAGCTTATGCTAATTAATTAGCTCATACTAATCCTTGCATGCAGCAAATTGTACCTACAGATACAATTAGGTGGGAAATTCGAGTGAGCCTTGGTTCAAATTTTGAGATGGTACTTGATTAACCTCATGCTTATGGTATGCAAATTACCATGTTTATTCTGGCCATTTCTATAAATAGGTGCTTAGGCAATAGTGAAAATCACACTTAGCAATTTTAGCGGAATAGGTAACAGGTGATTGGCTTAGCATTCGACGTTGGCAGTTTGCGAAGTATTTGTATAGAGTTTAGACTTAGGCGATTTGCATAGGGATTTTTTTCTGACAGTCGTATAGAGCTTGTCGCCATGAATACCCCAATTAGGTTGGTCTCTCATAAATCCCAAATGCCTTTTCTGGGCAATATTTTGACTAGGTGCCTTAAGAGGATGACCAAAAATAAGAATTCCTTGGCCATCATAGCCATGAAATGGGTTATGGGATTTGACTGCCTTAAATATGAAGATAAATATAGAGTTAACATTGATGTGTGCTCTCACTTTTTCGCATCAATGCTTGATATCCAGATTCTCAAGTCACTCGTTCTCTTCCTAGTAAAAGAGATCTTTCCAAAGAAATACCTGAATGGCCTCAAAGAGGTGCTACTGAATGTTGCATTTGGTGGAGGTATTCCAACTGCGAGCGACCTCTGTAAGTTCATTGAAGAAGATTCAATCGTACCATGGTTGTCGTTCCTGAGCAGTTTCTGACTCCAGTCGCAGGAAGAACATCGCCAGAGGGTTACCCATGCTTGTCACTTCCTCTTCCTCCTGTACAACATGGTTCCATTTTATGACATTGACTGGTACACTGACTTCAGGAACCTAGTGTTCCCTCTATCGCTTGCTATTGCTCCCCTGGAAGCTACTATTGTTGGTGCCCTTACCGATGAAGAAATTGTGGATGTTGTCGTCAATGCCTCCATTGTTGTTGCACATGCCATGGACTGAAAATTTCTCTATTTTTTTCCCTTGCTTTTAAGAACTAATACCGGTTAGTTTGTTTTTGTATATATGCATGAAATGGATTTATCATAGCATATATGAAAAAGAAATTAGACTATAGATATATACTTTAGCAGTGTGGCCTTAGAGCCATTTTTTTGAAAATGTAAATACCCAAGTATATATATATAATGACAATATAACTTTATATAATCATCTTGTCTAATTTTCCTTTTGATTTTGTAATGTGGGTTCTCCTTTTCTATTCCTGCATATATGTTTTTACTTCAATTTTGCATGTGAGTAATTTTTTTCTACCCTTTTGAGATGCAAATTTGTTTTCCCTGCTCTTTGCACTAATGGGTTGCTTCTGCTTCTCGAACCAAAGAATTAATTAAAAGACTGACCAACAAAACGAAAGGGAAAGAAAAAGAAAAATGCACTATCAACATATTTACATGGTAGGATAACGCAAGCTTAATTGAATAATTTAAGGTGAATTCCATTGACCGGAATTCCCAACACTTCTTGCTCCATATTTTCTAACTCGAATGCATTGTTTTCTTTGCATCGAATTATTTTGAACAGACCTTCCCAAAGGTTGTCGAACTTTTCATGATGACCTGGCTTTGCAACCCTCTCATTAAATTTTAGCACTAGGTCCCCACATTTTAGACCTGGTCAGACAGTTTCTTGTCAAACCACCATTTAACCACCTGTTAGTGGTTAGTCATGGTTGTTAAGGACTTTTCCCTCTTGTCTTGCACTTCCAGCAACTTGGCCAGTCAAACCTCCATGGTTTTCATTTTGCTCTACCTTGAGATATTTGAGCAATTGCAGTGCCGAAATCTCCATGGAGATAGGAAATAGCGCTTCCTTCCCATACACTGGCTCGTATGATGAAGTCTTGAGAACCTACTTAGGAGTTATGCGGTTTGCCTAGAGTGCTTCTTTAAGGTTTTTATGCCATTCCTTTTGGTGTTCTGACCCAATCCTTTTGAGGAGTTGGACCAGATTCTTGTTAGTCAACTAGGCTAGGTCATTCCCCTATAGGTAGTAGTTTGATGAATTTTTTAGGAAAATTCCATTCGTGAGTGCGAATTGACATACCTTAGAGCCTAGGAACGCCTTGGCATTGTCAGAGATGATTGTTTTAGGCAGGCCGAATCTTGTCACCAATTCCTCAAGGAAGTCTACTATCTTTGTCTTTGTCACATTCTTTAGTGGCATGGCCTCGGTCCACCTAGTGAAGTAGTTTGTGGTCGTTAGAATCCACTTGTTTCCGATGTTGGAGGCAGGATTGATCATTTTGATGAAGTTAAGGCCCCATTGCACAAATGGCTCATCAACCACTATCGGATTAAGAGGCATCATGGAATTATTTCTTCTTCCAAAAAAGAATTGGTATTCTTTGCAAGCTTTAACCAATGAATAGGAGTCGTTGAATAGCGTCAGCGAGAAGTACCCAACACACATGATTTTGATGGCGGTGGTCTTAGCAGAGAAGTGTCCACCCACGGTGCTGCTGTGGAAAGTGTCGAGGATTCTTTTTGTTTGCTCTGTGGTGACACACCACAATAGAACGTCATTGAAGTTCCTTTTGAACAGGATCCCTTTGATGAGCACATATTCGTTGTTCTATAGGCAACAGAATCTTCTCTTCTGAGAAGGAAGGCCCAGCGGATATTTTCCTATGTGCATAAATCTCACTATATCCGCCAACTAGTAGCCTTCGGACTCATATTCATTTGTCAGAACTAACTCTAGTTGCTCCTCTTCTGCGGCCATTTCCTCATCATGTGCTAGATATTCACACAATCCTCTTCCCCGGACAATCTTTGTAGGCTTGACCTCAATGTCATATTCAAGGATCTTGTTGATCCAATTAGCCCTTTTTCTGTGATTTCTCCTTCCATGATGTATTTGTGCACACTGCAATGTGCAACATAAACAACCACCTTGTTGTAAGAGACTAGGTGTCGAAACTTCTTAAGTCCTTTAACTATTGCGAAGGCTTTCCTTTCGACAAAGTTGTAATTCATCTCATATTCCTTCAAGTTCCAGGAGTGGAATGTTATCGGGTGCTCTCCCTTACCTTCATCATCTTTCTAAGTTAAGACAGTAGCAATGCTTGACTTACTATTGAATACATACATTATGAAGTCCTTTGATAAGCCTGGATTAACCAGTATAGGAGCTGATGAAATAGCATCCTTAACTTTCTTAAAGGCTTCTATGGCTTCTTTAGTCCATTTAAATGTTTGATCCTTTTTTTAGCATCAAGGTGATTGGCCTAATTATTCCTGCAAAATCATAAATAAATTTTATTACAAAGTTAACCTTTCCAAGAAAGACTGGACGCCTTTCTTGTTGACCGGAAGCGGAAGTTCTTTGATTGCTTTCATCTACTCAGGATCAATTGAAATTCTTTTTTTGGACAATACGTGTCCCAATAGCTTGCCTTGTGGTACTCCAAAGACACATTTTTTTGGGTTCAGGGATACCCCAAACTCTTAGCATTTTTTCAAAACCATCTCAAGGTGATCGAAATGATCATCCTTGGACTTAGAGAACACAGTGATATCATCTAAATAGATCAAGATGATCTTGTTGATCAGCTCCCTAAAAGTGATATCCATGGCCCTCTAGAAGGTAGCTCCTGCATTTGAGAGGCTGAAAGGCATCTTAGCGTATGCAAACATTCCCCACTTGGTAGTGAATGTCATTTTATGTTGGTCTTCCTCTTTGACTTGGATCTGATTGTAACCAGAGAAGCCATCTAGCAGAGAGAACATTTCTGAACCTGCCACTATCTGCAGGATTGAGTCCATAAAAGGTAGCGGGTAATGGTATTTTAGGGATGCTCTATTCAGGTCCTGAAAGTCAACACATAGGCAGATATCTCCATTATTCTTTTGGATCATGACCAGGTTGGATACCCGTGTGCTATGTTTGATTGAGAAGACAATATGCGACTGGATTAGCTTTGTTAGCTCTTGTGCCATTAGCGCTTCAATCTTGGGATGCACTGGCCTCTATTTTTGGTGGACTGGTTTTGTGAATTCCACCAACTCTATTGTATGTTGGATGATATCAGGATCATATCCCTTGAGGTCATCATATGACTAGGCTACCACTCCATATTTTTTGCAAAAGTCAATGAGCCTTTTTTTATCATGGTGCGAGACATCCTTCCCAACTTTAAGCTTTCTCCCATCTCTGACCTGAAGGTCAGAATAGTCACTTTTGTCCGCTACAAACTTCCTCTTATCATTTCTTGCATCATCACAATCGAAGAGGTTTTTGAGAGTGACAAGCCCCTTCACAAGCTTATTAGACCTTAGTTGAATGATCTGTCCATCGTAGCCTTCGACAATCTTTGGTTGGAGTTGGTTGGAAAATTCTTCCAACTGTTGGATGAACGAAGCAATGTGTTCATCACTATCAAATACCTACCAGCTCTAATCATTATTTGGAATCATCGGTCGAACTATCACTCGTACAGAGTATTTGTTATGCTTAGGTCAAAGGCCAGTTCAAATTGAGATCCGATTGCGGCCATGTGATCTGCATCAGCATTTTGTTCTTTGGACACTGTTTGAATGTTGAAGGCTTCAAATCCCTCTATTAGGTCCCAAATTTTGTGTCTATAGGATCTCATGCAGACATTCTTGGCTGCGGAAACCCCTCAGACTTGGTTGACCACTAGTTCAAAATCTCTGAACACCATCAATTGCTTGATGCCCATCCCCTCCGCAAGGATCAAACCTTGCACTAGGCCTCCATATTCAACTTCATTGTTCGAACAAGCGAACTAGAATCAAAAAGACCACAATGTCTTTTCATTATGTGGGGATGTCAAACATATCCCGGCTCCTACTCCAACCTTGCATCTCGCTCCATCAAAGTGCAATGTCTATAGCTTTGAGGATTGACCACCCTCAGGTTCCTTCATGACTTTCAGAATCTCTTGTTCCTCATCGAAGATGACATAGGTGCCCAGCCCGATAGCATGATAGTTGTCGAAAGGGTCAGCATCTATATATTCGCTTAAGAGAACTTCCTCTTTATCGGTCTAATCTCCAGTCACCTTTTCATCCTCTGGCAACTTAGCACAATACATTTCTTGCTTGGTGATAGAATTGTGAGCGACTTCAAAGTTGATCATAGCTTCACCAACCACATGTTCTCAGTGCAAAGCTTTGGACACTATTTTCATTTTAGCTCCATGCTTGGTCCTTAGGATCAAGTGCAACTAGTCTAGAGAAAGACACCCTTCTATCTTTAAAGTGAATTCTCACGATAGGCAGAGGTCGAACATAGGGGGGACACCTATGATCGTATGTCTTGCGAGACTGTGATGCTACGGTAGGAGAACAGAGTCAAGGGGAGGTCTTTGATGACACCTACGATTTTGAATTTGTTCCCATCAAGTTGCATAAACCCCCTCTTCAAATGTTCATAGATAAGTCTTAAGGCTTCAGCTATCTGGTTTGGCATGACTGTAGTGCTAGCACTAGAGTCAATCATGGCATTGTACAATAATTTCTCTCCCACAATGAGGGTTAGGAAGAAGGGTTTTGGCTTTGGCTTATCTCTAACCTCAACAGGGGATTCCTTTGTGCTATTTGTGAGAACTTTGATAGGAGGCAATTGATCAACAGCCTTTCCTTTGAGCATTTTCTATTTTGGTTCAATGATTGGATCCTCTCGAAGAGCCTTCTATGGCAATGCCTTTTGTTCCAAAATAGCTAAGATATCCTACAAAGACACATTAGTGGATGATTTTTTTAGTTGTTCCACCACATTGAACGGTGGAGGATTTGGAAGCTTCTGCTCCTTAGCTTTGGTTATAAAAATTTCCCTTCATAACAGACCTTGTGGCACCATTGCGGAGGTACTAAGCAACTTCAATCAGAAGCATTTTTGAGCTGCAGACTGACTAGTTGTGGAGCGATTGATTCGCCTATGAATCTTCTCTTTGAGCGAGTGTTGTATTTAGACTGTACTTGCAGGGTTTTTGATGTGGATGCATCATTCGCGAACACTACCTTTTATTCTTCCATCCATGAGAAGAGTGCATGATCAGGAGCAATATTCATTTCTTTCTCCAAGGACATCCCTTGCATTTGCGTAGTGAGTAACATGTTTTCCATTTGTGGAGAGTCATATATGTAACCTCCATGGTCTAATGTTGTGCCTTGGCTACACTACTTTGCAACCTTTTGTTGTAGATTGTCACGCAGGCAATTCCAAGGCATATGCGAATTGCCACAAGTGAAACATCGGGGTTGGTGTCATCAACTAGGTTGTTTTTCCCCATAGTTAGCTCTTTGATCGAGCTTGGGTTAGCACTTTGCAATGGAGAAGGCACAGGTACTATTTGATTAGTTGTTGGTGCCTACAAACTTGTGCGAGTGCCTCCTTGGAACTGGTTTTTTTGGTAAGAGGACCTTTCACCTTGACAATTTTGATAAGTTGGCTTCGAAGGCGTGGTCTAGTTTCACTTGATGACAATTATTTTGTTGGAAATAGTCTGCAACATTTCCTCAAACTCTCCCATCTCTTCCTTTGAAGAGCTGGATGTAGAAGCAATGTTTTGTGGCACATTCAGATATGAGTACATAGATTGGGGAGGTTCAAATGCACTGGTAGATGCTACTTCTGGAGCAAGAACTGATACTTCGGGGAATATAGGCATGGTGGGCTAAGGCGGAAACTTCTCGGTGTCTATCAAATTGTTCTCTTCTTTGACTACAATGCTATATGCATCTAGTAGCGTGGTTTCACCAAGAGACTAGATCATCATCAAAATATCAGGTTTGATAGATTTTAGGTAGAACATGAACGCCAGCTTGGCTGGCGGGCGGATAGCAGCCTGGATTCTCTACCAAGTTACGTGGAACCAGGCATTGAATTCAATCATGGCTTTGTGTGGGGACCACTTTATGATTTCCAGCTGACGATATTGTGAAGACCTGTCTCCGTCATTAGAAAACCTTTCATAGAAAGGGTCTCCAAGTTGATCCCAAGTACTAATAGTATTAGCCTGCAGAGTACAGTACCAATCTAACACCTTCCCCCTAAAAGAGGTTGTAAGTAGTCTTAACACCACATTTTGTATGGTGATTCCATGCATCAAACACACATCTGCCACATCTTACAGATGTTCAAAGGGTGCCCTTGAGCCATCCCCAGTAAACTTAGGTATAGCTTTTAAAGTGAAGACCAAGATAGGGGCCCAAATGGCGGGCACTACTGGCGCTATGAGAGGACTTCTGGAATCCCATGCCACATCATTTCTATTAGCAGTCGGAAACATGGCTAGCGGAAGGGGCAAAGGAAGTGTGATGTTCACAAGTTGGGTTGACACTTGTACTATTCCTAGTTGCGATACTAGCAAACTAGGATTATTCATTGTTTGGGACCTAGTAACAAGTCGATGGCTCATACACCCTCTTTGAATTTAGATTCATTTAAGCAAGTCCCACCAGGCATGCTAGAAAAAAAGGAAATTGTTGATGCCAAAAATTGGCAAGGTAACAGCCTTTATGGGAAACTCAGTTAATGAGCGGACCAATTGCACTAAATTGAGTGACCTCTGAATTTTTTAAGAAGTCAGCTTCTTCTGTAATTGGGGGTTTGGAATGGGAAAAGGAAGAAGATAAAAAAAAGGAATCTAAGGTGATGCGCCAAGGAGTAGATATAGGCATGGTAAATCTATCTATTAGGATTCAATTTAAGGGTCCGATCAGCAATCTGCTATGTCCTAGAATGACATAAATTAAAGATAGAAGCCTAAATAATTCATTAAATGACATAAAATAATTTTCATGCACATTCACTGAAAAGATCAAGGACATGATCTAAACCAGAAAACTTGCATTAAAATCATAGAAGTTCTGCAAATGAATCATTCAAAACAATAATGGCACAGTATAAAGTTTATCAAATAGCTTAAGAAAATAGAAAGGTCGAACAAGGGCACAGTCTGTAAGTTCTTTTATAATAATCTAAAAATAGTAGAAAGGCCTGATGTCTTTTCTAAAAAATTTGTATCTTCTCGGAACCCGTTTTCTTAAGTAAGAAGAAGTATATATAGCCAACAATCCATCGTCTGGTGAGCTTATAACAAAAAATATTTTGTATCTTGAGCAATGATTTCCCTTGGCCATTGTAACATAAAAGATTTGGGCCATGGCATGTAGTCGTTTCCTAGTCAAATGCATCCCCTAAAAATGATGGTAGTGGTCCAACAATATCCCGTGCAAACAAGTGTTGCCTCCCAGTGGAGGCAGTTAGAACACGTGACAACATATCGCAGCTTGGTGTTCGCTCCACTCTTTCCCTTCATGAGGACCCATCGAGGGGATATGTGGCAGCATTTCATAACCCATGGTTCATTCCTTCCCTTCTTCATTGAAAGCTTGCATTGGGAAGACACATGGAAGCATTCTTTTCTTATTGATGTCGACTGTGGGGTCTTCCAAAGTAAATGCAAGTGGAGGCTATGTGGAACGCAAATGGGGCCTGACTCAAAAGTGAAGGGAAGCAACTTTTGAATGCCCATCGAGTTGATGTGTGGAAGGATGGTGGGGGAAAGTTGAAAAGTAAAGGGAAGAATCCCTTCAAAGAGCGTTGAGTAGACATGTGGCGGAAGTCGGTGGTGTTCATAAAAAAGGGGCCGATGATGTTCAAAAGTTGAGGCGTGGGCCAATACCTTAACAAAAATGAAACCTAAAGGGAGCCTAATAAATTTCATATTCACAGGTATCATGTCTTTGTGTCCTCTCAAATGCTTCATACCATCTACACTTAAAAATACAACATTTAAAAGAGCAGTAATCCAACTCAATAATTTCTTGTATTTTCCCAATATATTGTAGATTCCCTTCAATTATATTCTTATCTTTTGAGCTTGATCGACTGGATTGCTTGAAGTCAACCATGATGCCACAATCAAAGGATCATCTCTTTACATCTACACTTTCTACATGATAATGTCAGCCATATGCCCACATTGTTGGATATTTCCTCACTCATGAAAGACCATTTATTTTATTGAAAACAAATATAATGACAAATATTAAAATAGTTAATAGTGACAAAACTGTAAGGAAATGACATTTTGTAAAATTATAACTATACCTTTCTTAAACATCCTCTAGACATGTTGATTTCATTTTCTATTATGTTTGAATCTATACCTGCATCTTCTATTTGATTTTGAATTTTTTCAGTAACCCATTCTAGTGTGCAATCTTTGCCCCCATTCCCCAAGCAGATCACTGGGAAGTGGAGTAATCTATTCCTTGAGTTCGATCTCTTAAACTGTCTCCTTGCTTCTAACACTTCTCTCTTTTTATCATATAGATCAATCCATTTGTTCATAAATTCCATGTGGTACAGAATGAACTTGTCGAGTATTGCACTTTCGTCTACACCTATTACATGTCAACATGTTTATTTCAAACTCCAAATGTCATGTTGTTAATTTGACAAATAAATTATAGAGTAAATTAATGATTGCAAGAAAAACAATCACACTGATCATGAATTTACTTACTAATTTCTACTTGAACACCATCAAATTGTGGTTTTTCTCCATCAATAATATCTGATGCTCATTCTTCATCCTAGACATGTGGCCCATCTTCAAAAAAATTCCAAGGAATTCACACAGGAAGAAAAATGCTTCATTCAATACATACCCTTCAGCCATGCAACCCTTTGGATGTGCCTTTTGTCAAACATATCTTTTTAGAGTTTTCATATACCTCTCAAAGAAAAACATCCACCTCATTGATACGACACCCACCAATTCAATGTCATCGACTAGGTATATAAGTAAATAGACTTGTAGGTCCATGAAACTTGTAGGGAGATCCTTCTCAAATACACATACAATTTCTACAATTTCCTTCTTCCACTTTGGCACTTCACATTCGTGGATCTCCTTGGAGGTCACCCACCTAATATAAGAATAGTGAATTAGTATGAACCTTTAGTCAAAAATTAACATGCAATATAATATCTCTATGTCTTTCACACATGAACATTTCATATAACCACATACCTTGTAAATGCTAACAATCAACTTATGGCATTCCTTAAGTCAACTGTAAGACAGGAATCCCCCCTAATTGTCAATGGCATGATATGCTATCAAACACATTTATGAAAAGGTCATTAGTATTTTTTTCTCACACAACAAAATATCAAAATATATTTAGTACTTAATCAATGTTACCAGTAAATGTTAAATGATGATATATAATAACTTCATAAAATTATGAAAATCATGTGTTTTAAATCCTATGATATGTCCATCAACTGTAAAATCTTTAGCCAATAGGTGTCCTTATTGAACAGATGACATTTTTTAGTTGATCTAGCTCTCTTTTTTTCAAAATCCATGGAGCTTCTGCATATGTTTTATTTTCCCTATTTAGCAACAAATGTTTTCTTATCAAATTTGGTACGCAAAAGAGCAATATCTCTCCTCGAAGATAAGGTGTCCTTCTCTTTGCCTGATACATGTCAAAATATAGAATTTGGGACATTTTTGAAGATGTGCATAGGATCTAATAGGTGAGATATTAATAGATCCTTCCAATAAGAGAGCTCATAAAATATGGATTTCCTTTTCATTCCTTCTGGCATATTAACTACAACTTATTTTGGTTCTTCAATTGAATCACCCTGATCAAAAAAATCCTCTCAATCTTTCAATTCAACATCTTCATACTTCTTAAGCTGGTCATCTAGACCCATAATTATGGGAGGGCCTCTATTTTCAACTTTTCCATCAAATTGATTCTTTAGGTGATTTCTAAACTTATGATCTAGTGGTAGAAAAACCTTGTTGTTTGCATAAATAAATTTATGTAGATCTTTAGAATACCAGCCTTGAAATTGTTCTGCACATCTTGGACATGCAAATATCCCCTTTGTTTGAAGCCCTGCAATTCAATAAGTAATGTTAATAACATCAAAAAAATAGTATAAAACTAAGTATGAAAGTTGGGATGAAAATAAATTATAAGTGTAAATACGTAAATATTTTATCTTACCAGAACAAACACCAAGTCCTAGGAAATCAAGAATAGTCCAACATAGTACACCATACAACATGAAGGACCTATTTGATGGAGGACATGATATGTCATACATTCTTATGCCTTTACATAGCAGTTGCATCTCATCAATAAAAGACGAAAGATAAACATCCATGTTTTTAACTTGATGTTTTCCTAGAACAATGAGAGTTAGCATAAGGTGCTCCTTTCTAACACTCATCCATGGGGGAATATTGTATACTATCAATCCGACTGTCCAAACACTATAATTTGAGCTCAGGAAAGAGAATGGGTACACTCCATCAATTGCAAGACCAAACCAGATACTACGGGGTTCATCTTTGAATTTTTTTGGCCATTTTTCCTCTATGTGTTTCATTGCTTTGGAGTCAGTCAGAATTCACATGAACCCATCTTTACTCCTACTCTTTGCATGTCAGTCCATCAATTGTGCAAGTGACTTGCAACGAAACATTCGTTGAAGTCTAGGTATAATTGGCATGTGATGTAAAACCTTCTTTGGAACTGTAGGACATTTTACATTTGTACGATATCTCTTCTCTTTGCATATAGGGCATTCTACCTTGTTTTGATATTCATCTCTATATAAAATGAAATCACTTTTACATGAATGATTTTTCTTATATTCAATCCCCAACTCAACCAACAACAGATGTGCCTCTCTGCAAGTTGATGGCAACACATTCTCTTCAGGGAATATTTTAGTTTTTAGTGCCTTGTAAGATTGCCAGAGATTAAATCAATTGAATGTTTGACTTATAATGAACATGTTTGATATGACAATCTATACTAGGACTATTTATATATAATATATGGTTTTAAAATCCCCTTAAAGAAATATAAACGAAGTCGATGAATGTTTATGAATTGTGTACACCAATTGACAATGCAAAGTTAGAAATAGATTTCAACTCACTTCAGTAGGGCAGTGAATCCTTTGTCTGACCAACCAAATAGTGACTTGATTTCTAATAATATTAATGTGCATGCCAGTTTTGAGGTTCTACTTGCACCCGATTTGAACACGGGTGTCTTCGTTGTTTGCTTGATGGAGTCTTTCAGGTTGTTATCATCAACATTATGTTGGTGGTAATTACCCCTGCTATCATCATTACTGTCAACCATATGATCATTATTGTAATCATTGTTTCCATCCCCAAAGAAACCTGTAAGCATTTCATTAAATCTTTCCTCATGCACTGCATTTTCACTATCATGATCATCATCATTAAGGCTAGGTGGCATGTCATCAGTGTATGCGGATCTCATCAACTCTTCAAATTTCTCAGCTAGTAGTAATCTCTCCAAACTTGCTCTTTTCACCCCGGTATTTGTTTAAAGGATGGTTTAGATCATCCCATCCAAATCTTAATAACCCAATTGGATCATGGGTATTAGTATGTGTTTCATCAACATCTTCTACCTATCAACAAACACAAGAATTATTTAATGTTTTCCAGCAATTGGATAAATCATAAATGTATCAATTTCAAAGAAATATAATCAAATATGGCTTACTAAATATAAATATAAATTGTATGAACATATATACATCAATTGAATAATGGAACATTAATTTATAGACTACCTTTTTTATACAATAATTTAAATAAAACACAATTTTGACAACATAGTTTATAAAACATCAATACACACTCATTTATTATTCTTTGGTTTTCTGCCCTTAAGAACATCCTTAGGGAGACCTTGTTCTTCCCTTTTCTTTTGCGTAGGAGTGTTTTTTAAGAAGGGGTAATCAATTAATAACTCATCCCCAATGGTAATGTCCATAATAGCCTCAACCATTATCAATCTATCAACCTCTCTTTCCATATCTCCATATTTATCATTTATAACCTCAACAAATTGACAATTTGATCTTACATTAGGTTCCCTTCCCTTACTACTATTTATAAATCCTGCAATATTTTTGTGTGTGTGCACGTTCATCTATATACATAAGATGACCATTATTAATTTCTTTTCCACTTTCCAATTGGAGACAATGTGTATACATATTCGAATTTAGACCATATGCTAACATGTTAGGCTTATATTCTGCTAGCCTTCTCCATTCACCACTGTAATATGATGGACCATAATATGGCATTAATCTCCTAGTGGTTTGTTCTGAATTGTTTCTATGTTTAGATCTCGCATGTACGTTTTGGACAATAAAGAGGCCTAGATTTGCTCCATGAATATTGGAGGGTTGTATCATGTAGTTGTATGCCCAAAATTGAAACACCTCGTACACTCTAGGTAGTTGGTGATCACTAAGCCAAGCGCAATATAGTTGACAATCAAATGTCTCTTTGTACATTGATCTCAAACTCAGGGGAAAGTCATCATCTCCATCACATTCATTCTCATAGGTTATGTAGTCCACCTTCCCCCTATCTTTAAGAAAATTATGCATCTTTAAACTGGTTCTTGTTATGTGACTTGTTTTCATCAATTCCTCATCTTCCGAGCTGGTATATTGGCACATATTTTGTTAGATGTATCATCTAATAAATGATCATTTCCCTCTAGGCTGGAAGTCGGTGATCCAGAAAACTTTAAACCAAGAACTTTATCCTGCAAGTATCCATTAAGAAAAAAAATAGTTATTTAAATAATATAAAATAATGTTTAAATGAAGTATACATGTTATTTATATCAAATTGGAAAATTCCTTACCACAATTCCTATTGGATTTGAATCAATTGTAGGAGGCATACTACCAACTAGAAGCTCATCATATGTGTAATATCTTTGTACAATTGCTCGTTTGAATTGTTTCTTTCCACAACATACAAAACATCCACAAACAACAATTTTCTCAAAGTATTCATCCCATGTACTATAGTCCTAACCAACCTCTTGTTCAGTGCAATCATTTGTTGTGTCTGCAAGATCCATTGTCATATCCTCTTCCACCCACTGTCATCTTCCTGATTTAATAGTTTTAGGTCCACATCCACGTACATATCTTCTTCTTTTGCTAGTTGAACACTTAGGCTTTGCATTTGCTCCAATATCTATCTAAAATAATCAACAACATGCATTAATTTATGTCAAGATTGGATAATACATTATAAATTTCAATAATAGTGTGAAAAAGATGGATGCATCACAAAATGCCATCAAATCATTTTTTCCTAAGTTAAGTCAAAATTTGAGTACCTGATGTCCCACTTCATCCGTTTTGTCCTCATTTAATATGACACGATCTGTTTCCATGGCCTCGTCTCACCCCTATAATACACAACATAGTAAATAATGTTTAGTACACCAATTATATCATTTCAATGGATATGCTATCCAACACAAAACCTCACTTTAGTTATATATTTTCTCAAAGTATTCATCCCATGTACTATAGTCCTGACCAACCTCTTGTTCAGTGCAATCATTTGTTGTGTCTGCAAGATCCATTGTCATATCCTCTTCCACCCACTGTCATCTACTTGATTTAACAATTTTAGGTCCACATCCACGTACATATCCTCTTCTTTTTCTAGTTGAACATTCAGGCTCTGCATTTGCTCCAATCTCCATCTAAAATAATCAACAACATGCATTAATTTATGTCAAGATTGGATAATACATTATAAATTTCAATAATACTGTGAAAAAAGATGGACATATCACAAAATGCCATCAGATCATTTTTTCCTAAGTTAAGTCAAAATTTGAGTACCTGATGTCCCACTTCATCCGTTGTGTCCTCATTTGATATGACATGATCTGTTGCCATGGCCTTGTCTCGCCCCTATAATACAAAACATAGTAAATAATGTTTAGTACCCCAATTATATCATTTCAATGAATATGCTATCCAATTATATCACTTTAGACATATATTTGATATATTTCACACTTTAGATGACTCATCTAGTTGTATAGGGGTCATTTTTGAGTTCACAAATCTAACCTCTATTAGTTTTGCACCCACAAAATTGACATGGGATAACGAATAGATAAAATAGGGAACCATGATTGCTCCCTTGGAACATATGAAGATGAAGTCAATTTAGGATCAATTTATTTATCAACTTCCAAGCAAAATACATCATTTTGAACTACTAGGCACTAAATTAGGCGCACTTTGCACCACCTTTTGCACCCCAAATTGATTACATTTAGGGTTGAAAGGCGACGCTAAAGTCAATGTTAACTACGCCGACTATTGAATCAAGAACAAAAATTTAAAACTTCCTGCATCAAGGAAGAGATGACAGGAGAAAAATGTTGCGCAAAGGAAGAGAGGAGAAAAAAGGGGGAAATGGCTCAAAGGAGGGCTATAAGCAAGTAGATCAAAAATTTGATTTAGTTTGTGACACCATAGGTAAGGTTACAATTTATTTTTTTCATTCCCACAAATATTTTTGTTTGGATTAAATGGAGAGGATTGTGAAGAAAGGGTTGTGAATTTTTTTTTTTTACACGCAAATCATTCAAGTCTCATGTGGTTGCAAAGGAGGAGGGTAAAATTGTAGACATTCCATTATTTCCTCCACATCCGAGAGCAATGAACGCATTTTTGAAACCCAATGCCCCGGTTCGCTTATCATTCCCATACCAAGCTTTCAGTATTTGGATCAATTTCTTGGACCTTCCTTTCAGAACCTTTCTCTAAAGACAACTTTCTTGCTTCCTTCTTAAAAAAGTAGTCGAGTGCTTTCAAGACAAGTCATCAAACTGCATCCACCCCACTGCAACCAAGTCCCATGGGAACAGAGGTTGGTCGAAAGGAGATAGGGCTTTTGAGATGACAGCTAAATAATAGATCATTTCCTCAAATTTGTGAGACCTTCGGGCTTAAATTAGCTATTACTAATTTTCACTTATTCTTTTATAGAAAAATGAGCTCATGGTTTTGAATTGATTGTGTGCACACATTCATTTTCTTTATAATCAGTGGATGTGACTCGAGCATGGAACCTATCTGTGTTAATTCTCAATAAAACCACACACTACGCCCTTTTTATCCCCCAAATATTACCATTCTATATAGGTACGCAAGTGTTTATTTTTTTACAATACATTTGTTTCATTTTGCATATATTTATATCCTTTCAAATATATTTACATTTTATATAGGTGTGCAAGCAATTGATTCATAGGCATTTAAATCCAGAAAGAGAGTCATTCAAGGTAAAACTTTCATACCACAAACTGGATGAAAACTTTCATACCTGATAGTGTGTACTTTGTTTGCCTCCACAAACTGGATGAAAATAATTTGCCCTAGGTTGCCTCAAAATTTCAAGCAATAGAGGGAAGAGAACAAAGGGAGCAGACTCTGGCCATAATGAGGTAATTCATTATCAATTTATAGATTTGTAAATGTTTCTATTGTTTCTTTCATTTTTAGTTTTTAGTTTTTTATTTTTAAATTTCAAAGAAGAAATTTATTATATATATATAGGGACATGTGACTGACAAAGTTAAAGAGGCATTGGCTTCCATATTGGGTGCAGAGGCAGTGAACAAATTGAATGATGTGTACTATACAATCCTTGTCAGATACATAGAAAACCGATGTAGTGAAGCCCCTCAAACATTCCAACCAAATCAACCGTGTCAAAGGGAATCAATTGATTCCCCGAGTAGTCCTGGATCGAGCAAAAGATCCAAGAGGAAATTAATAACAGTAAACTCTAGGAATGTAGAATAGGGAGCAGAGGCTTCCACTATCCCAGCCACTCCTAATACAAAGACTTCTTCCACCACACCATTTTTTTAAACTTGCATTGGCAACTACGATACCAAGATAGAATACGATGTGGTTTCCGGGGAAGTCCAAATGACAGATGTTGGAAAAGCGCTTGTGAATAGGTTGAAGGAATCATGCCTTCAATGGTTCAAAGACCATCTACATTTTTCATTCTCAAAGATACCCATACACCTACAAAAAGCAGTTATCAATGACATGGAGACTGAATTTGGCACTTGTTGGTTTGTGAGGAAGGTAAAGCTACAAATGTCTCAAAATTTCAAGATATTTCAGTGCAACCAAACAAAGAAGATAAAAAAGAATCCCTCTCGAGCTAAAGGCCAATTGATGCAAGTGTCAAAGTATGTAAAGAGCTTATCTGTACATTTGTAAGTATATTTAATATGTTAAATGATATTTTTTTTAATTTCCTAGGAAAAAGTAAATGATTGCATATTAATTATTTTAACTAGTCCATGTGCCATGTTTTGACAGCAAGGAGAAATATGGTTGGCATCCAAAGCAATTTGAAAAGGAAAAGTTACAAAGCAAAAAGTGGGCTGATTTTGTAATCTGGATGGAGAACGAGGTATCAAAAGTTGACTTTCAATAACTTAGTTGGATATTATTGTGTTAATATATCAATTTGCATTTCTTGTGTTGCGTTGTTTACTGATGCATAGGATAAGTTCTAAAGTGCTTCTTTGTTGGCCCTAGACCCCACTTAATTGTCCCATTATTTCATGTTGAGGAAAAAATATTGTTTTCCTTAAAGGGTAGTGGGTGACATTCATGCCTTATTTTCATCGCATCTTTTAATTAATGACCATGGTCTTTTAATATCTCTTAAGTGTCCTCATTTAAGTTATGAGTTGTATCATTTGAGTAACTTAGTCCCATGTTGATTTGATTTATCTTCATTTCTCTCAAACATGGTATCTCGAGTGCTTCCTTGAATTCATGTTGCCATTCTACTAAGTGATCCACATGTATCTTTTCCATCCTTCCTTGTGATGTTGCCACTCTTTTAACATGTAAGAATGTTTTGATGCATCTTGGTATGCATCCTATAGATCTAACACATCCTTGTAGTGTACATCACTTGTCGTTGCTAACCATCCACTTAATTTGCCATATTATTTTTAAAAAGGCAATAAATTCATGTCTTCCAAGTTAAAAAAACTCCATAAATAAAGAAATCAATAGCAAAAAAACCTACAACCTAATCTAATCAACATAGAGAAGCGTGTAATACTAGAATTCTTAACATTCAAAAGATAAATGGAATGTCCTTAACACCAAGTAGAGCTATCCAAAAAAGCTAACTAAAAACACAAGTGTGCACTCGCACACAATGGCCTAATGGCTGGTTGTCATAGAAGTCAAACTATTGAAGTAACAACATTGATCAAGTTAACACATATGCATCATTTGCATAAATAGTTGAACCATTTATGTGCATGAATAAATAGTAGAAGGATGTAGATGAACTCAATTCATCTAACTTTATGCCTCTTGGCAGGCATTCCTCTTGAATCTCTAATATCAAGTGCCCGAGACTTCCCTATAGTTTTTACCTTTCATTGCCACCTTTCCTCTTCACTGTCAGAATCATCTCCTTTTTCCTTATCTACATTTCTGGTTTCTGCTTCTAATTCATCCCATGTTTTACCTTCCTCCCCTTCAGAATCTTCTTCTTCTTCTTCATCCTCATCTAACTACACAAGAGATTCATCTTTTGAACCTTCCTCATGTGATTCTGATTCCTCTTCTACATCAGAGGGTTCATATACTTGATCTAACTCTTCTGAATTATCAGAATCAGAATCATTAGCTTCCATATTCAAAAATTCCCAACCACCATCTTCAATAAATTTATCTAGATCATCAATAATAGTCTTAAAAATTGGCTGCTAGTTCAAGTTCATTCTACTTTCATAATACTTTATATCCATGGAGTTCAGCCATTCCTTGATGCCATCAAGCGAAGATTGAGGAATGGCCTCAATGCGGAGTACATCCCGCTTGAAGTCTTTGAAAACAATAGCCATATCAAATTCATTTTTCCCAAGTCCTACTCTCTCAAGGTTAACAATCTCAGTCTCACTAATAGTGATTACTAAGAAAGGTAATTTCACCAACTCTACCAAATAGTTTATCGTAGGAACAATAAAAGAAGAGGCTTTGAAAGGAACTCCATGAACACCAAGCTCTCTAAATGGTACATCAAACTCTAGTTCAAAATCTTTTAGATGAGGCTACTCCCATAGCTCTCTTACTTGCTTGACAAATCCTTGAAACTCTGCATTGATATTATTTTTCACATCCCTCTCTTGTTGTTCTTCCTCAATTTCATTAGGATCATACATTGACCTTCTTTCCCCTCCTAAATTTTGGACCACATCCATTACCTCCACATAAAACTAGACATCATTGGTCTTCTTGGTTCCCATGCCATGATATGGTTATGCAAATGAAAATGAAGCAAAGTAATCATCTCCTTCTCTATTGGCTGGAAGAATGCATGCTTAATGTTTTGATACATGATATCAACTCTCTCTTCTACTCTCATGATTGAATACCGAAATCCATTATGGTGGGCCTCTAGAGTTCCAGTCATCTTTCTTCCTCTTCCACCAAATGTTGGCCTAATCCACAAGTCTGCCAGCCTAATTGGCTTTGTTTTTGAAAGATGAAGTTTCTCCTAAGTCACCAGTATAACTCTCTCTGCCTTTTCAGACTCTTTCATTGCTATAGGAAATTAGTGCCTAATTGATTAACAATCTCAATCTCACTAATAGTGATTACTAAGAAAGGTAATTCCACCAACTCTACCAAATAGTTTACCATAGGAACAATAAAAGTAGAGGCTTTGAAAGGAACTCCATGAAAACCAAGCTCTCTAAATGGTATATCAAACTCTAGTTCAAAATATTTTGGATGAGGCTGCTCCCATAGCTCTCTTACTCGCTTGACAAATCCTTGAAACTTTGCATTGATTTTATTTTTCCTGTCCCTCTCTTGCTATTCTTCCTCAATTTCATCAAGATCATACATTGACCTTCTTGCCCCTCCTAAAGTTTGGACCACATCCATTACCTCCACATAAACTGGACATCCTTGGTCTTCTTGGTTCCCACGCCATGATATGGTTATGCAAAGGAAAATGAAGCAAAGTAATAATCTCCTTCTTTGTTGGTTGGAAGAATGCATGCTTAATGTTTTGATACATGATATCAACTCTCTCTTCTTCTCTCATGGTTGAATACCGAAATCCATTATGGTAGGCCTCCAGAGTTCCAGTCATCTTTCTTCCTCTTCCACCAAATGCTAGCCTGATCCACAAGTCTACCAGCCTAATTGGCTTTATTTTTGAAAGCTGAATTTTCTCCTGAGTCACCAATGTAGCTCTCTCTTCCTTTTCAGATTCTTTCATTGCTACAAGAAATTAGCGCCTAATTGATTAACAATCTCAATCTCACTAATAGTGATTACTAAGAAAGGTAATACCACCAACTCTACCAAACAGTTTACTGTAGGAACAATAAAAGCAGAGGCTTTGAAAGGAACTCCATGAAAAACAAGCTCTCTAAATGGTATATCAAACTCTAGTTCAAAATATTTTAGATGAGGCTGCTCCCATAGCTCTCTTACTCGCTTGACAAATCCTTGAAACTCTACATTGATTTTATTTTGCATGTCCCTTTCTTATTGTTCTTCCTCAATTTCATCAGGATCATACATTGACCTTCTTGCCTCTCCTAAAGTTTGGACCACATCCATTACCTCCACATAAAACTGGACATCCTTGGTCTTCTTGGTTCCCATGCCATCATATGGTTATGCAAATGAAAATGAAGCAAAGTAATTATCTCCTTCTCTGCTAGCTCGAAGAATGCATGATTAATGTTTTGATACATGATATTAGCTCTCTCTTCTGCTCTCATGGTTGAATACCGAAATACATTATGGTAGGCCTCTAGAGTTCCAGTCATCTTTCTTCCTCTTCCACCAAATGTTAGCTTAATCCACAAGTCTGCTAGCCTAATTGCCTTTGTTTTTGAAAGCTAAAGTTTCTCCTGAGTCACTAGTGTAGCCCTCTCTACCTTTTCAGACTCTTTCATTGCTATATATTGTCTATGAGATTTAATCATTTGTACCACATGGTTGATGTGCTTTGAATCCTTGGATCTAAAGGAAATTTCCTTAACATAAATACTACTAGGGAATTTCAATGTTGGCATGTAGTTGGCATTAAAGTCGGTACCTAGAACATTGAAAATTATCCTTATATAAGAATTCCCTCCATCTTGTTGGCTTGTAACACTCTTGATGGTGGCTACATGAAATGGAACCATGATTCCATATATGGGTACCAGAACAACATCATTTTTCGTATCAACCTGAATCATGAGCTCTCTAGAAACGGGGATATCATCCACATTTTTGTATGAAACCATCTTAGTGGATGGCTTGGAAAATCCATGTCCATCTCTTGTACCAATGCCCCCTGCAGCCAATCTTCTTGCAGTCTCCTCATTCTTTTGCAGAGGGTTGGCACTTAAGGTTATGTAATAGAATTTACAGTTGATAGTTAAATTGTATAACAATTTTTTTATGATCTTTACTAATGTTTATTAGAATTGTTGCATGTTTTACATCATTGGAATGACATATTAGTTGTAAATTTTTTGAAATTTTATTATGGTATGTGCACTTTGATATGATGTAATATGATTATGGTTTTGTCTCATAAGTTGTAATATTAGATATATAACATAAAAATAAATTATTGCATGAAATAAATAATAATTTTTTATTTTAAATGTTTTTTTGTAGAACACGAGTCTTCTAGAAGATCAAGATGATCCTCATCATGATATAGATCTAGAAAATATTGGCTTTGTCAGTACAAATCACATGGCAGAGGATGATGATGACACAAATATAGAAGACACCGAGGCTGATGACAATGATGATGACAACAATGATGATCATGATGATGATGATCACGATGGTGATGATGATGATGAGGCAGATGTTGGTAGTACCCAACGACATTCATGATCATATAGACTGCCTCATGGATCATTACTTATATATCATTATGATGATGATGATCACAATGGTGGTGATGATGATGAGGCAATTGTTGGTAGTACCCAGTGACATTCATGATCATATAGACTGCATCATGGATCATTGTTGATATATCGTTATGATGCCTCTTTTCATGGTTACTATCATATGTATCATTTTCATGGCCTACAGTATCATATTGACTTGTATCAATTTTCACTTATATCATTTCGACATCTATCATCTTGACTTGTATCAATTTGAGTTAAATAATTTATCATTTTTACTTATATCATTTGTATATGTATCGTTTTCACTTATGTTGACTGTTGGACATGTATCATTTTGACATGTTATTGATCTACTGGCATATTTGACTTTCACTTGTTTTAGTTATATATGATGATGATCTTATCAGTATTGACTTGTCAATTTATATATATTACAAGTGGTCGATGATTTTTGGATGGATATTTATTACGTATGATGATTTTAATTTATTGCTTAAGATGGATGTTGTCAAATTCAATTAAATTATAGATATTTGACTCACTTGTTTTAATTATAGATGATGATCATGCTATAATAATTATCTTGTTATTTAATCATATGAGTTAAATAATTAAATTACTTACTCTATAATCATATAAGTTATTTAAGAGGCATCATATATTTAACTAATTAAATTGAAATAAAACATATTAAATTAATAAATGGAAGAAAAACAAGAAGCATTTTTAGAAGCAACAATGGAAGCCAAACTAGAAGCAAACCATAAACAATCTCGGAAGCAAAATTGGTAGCAAAATCAGAAGCAAACTTGGAAGCAAAACCAAAAGCAAATGGAAGCAAAACCCGAAGCAAAACAAGAAGCATTTTTAGAAGCAAAAAAGGAAGCAATAATGGAAGCCAAATTAGAAGCAAACCCGAAGCAATCTTGGAAGCAAAACCGGAAGCAAACCTAGAAGCAAAACTAGAAGCTAAATTGGAAGCAAAATTGGAAGCAAACTTGGAAGCAAAACTGGAAGCAAATTTGGAAGCAAAACCAGAAGCAAACCTGGAAGCAAAACCGGAAGCAAAACTGGAAGCAAAACAGGAAGCAAAACTAGGAAGCAAAACTAGGAAGCAAAACTAGGAAGCAAAATTGGAAGCAAAACTGGAAGCAAAATTGGAAGCAAAATTGGAAGCAAAACTGGAAGCAATCTTGGAAGCAAAAGTGGAATCAAAACCAGAAGCAAAACTGGAAGCAAACTTGGAAGAAAAATTGGAAGCAAAACTAAAAGCAAATTTGGAAGCAAAACTAGAAGCAAAATTGTAAGCACAACCGAAAGCAAACCTGGAAGAAAAATTGGAAGCAAAACTAGAAGCGAAATTGGAAGCAAAACTAGAAGCAAAATCGAAAACAAACCTGGAAGTAAAACTGAAAGCAAAATTGAAAGCAAACCTGGAAGCAAAACTGGAAGCAAAACTGGGAGCAAAACTAGAAGCAAAAATGGGAGCAGACATGGAAGCAAAATTGGAATCCAAATTGGGTGCTAATTTAGGTGCTATTTTCGATGTTATTTCATGGTGCTATTCTCGGTGCTAAAGGAGACGCTATTACTGGCACCACTTTTCTAGTGCAAAATCTGGTGCTAAAGTGGGCGATAAATCCAGCGCAAAAATCGGTGCCGAAAAGATGAAACCATTTTTCGCCAACCTTTGCGTCGTGAGATGAGTCCAATTGATGGACTCAAATACACTAAAATCTAGTGCTATTTTAGGCACTAATTGCATGTTGCGCTATTGTGGTGTGATTTTTTTTAGAAAAAGGCATATTATTATCATGCAAGAAAAATACCTTTATTGGTTGGATCTATATATATTTATATAAGTATATAAATGAGAGAATATTTATATACTAATACACACACATATATAATTACAAATATTATGATTTGAGAATTTATTTATCTCATTTCAAGATAATTGTTAAAAATGTAAATAATCCTAAACATATTTGAATATATAGCATATGTATAAGTACATACATGCATGCATACATACATACATACATACATACTGTTGAGATGTAAAATTGCACCCTAGCACAATTTCACACAACATCACCTTCACCTTAGCCTTATAAGGTTGACAATGCAAAAATTTATTGCTTTTACCCTTCATTCCTACAAGTGCTTTATTGTTTTCCATTGGTGAGGTAATTTTTGTCACAAACACCTCTACGCCACATAGATGTTTGTGTGGCACGCTAGCATCCTGACAAGATTCTCGATTTAGTAGACGTTGGAACATTATGATTCTCTACCACCCTATGGAACGTAATGCTTCCTACAAACCTTGACCATTTGAAAATGTCTCTTTTCCTCCAAAATAAATTTTGAACTTACCTCTCTCAATTCCATTGATTTTGATTCATTCTATTCGTTCAATCTCACTCACTTCTTGCTCATTCAATCTACAGTCTCACTCCATTCTTCTATTATACACCATTGTTCTTGTTGATTCTTACTCCTACACCATTATTTCTCACAAGCTTCAATCTCTACATCATTGGCACTATCGTCTTACGCTCTCAAGGCTCTCTTTCTTCCTCTCTCAACTTCTCCAAGCACATAAAAGGAGGGTAACATTTACTTTATTACATTGTCTTACTTATATTTTAACATATAGATTGTCTTTTCTTTCCATAACTTTTATCTATTGCTTTTCTTCATCTTTTTTCTCTCTATCATTGCATATTGGTTGTTCATGGAGGTGGAAACAAAAAAGCAAGGGTTTGACTGAGGTAAAATCCAAAACACAACCCCAACATTTTTTTGTCTTTGTGTGTGTAGTTACTTCTTTTGTGTGGAGCTTATGGGAGGCTAGACCAACCGTAAGTTGGATTTCTACTACCCTTTCTTTGTATTTTGTTGTAATCTATTTATCTTTTAAGTCGTAGTATTCTTCTTGTTGTAGTTGGTTTATTTCATGTATTAGCAACATTTTGTCAATTTTGTTTAAACTGTCAAATTAAGGTTTTTGGGTTGTTAACACACCTTACAAATTTCTAATTATAGAATATGTTCTCAGTTCATACGAGATGGTAGCACATCCCTAAAATGACAACGCATTTTTTGTCATCCAAGTCCCACATTTTCATCCTCTAGCCGAGAGCTAGTTAGTTCGCAATCTGAAACTTTTGTGGTTTGCTCACCCGATTCTCAAAATTCTCCATCCCTAAAACATAAAACTGTGTCCAATTTGTCTTCCATTTGCCACCCCATTTTCCTATCTTTGTCACTAAGGTAGTTGAGGGTAATTTTCTCCCTGCTGACTCTTCCTTGTCCTAGAGACATGAGAGTAGTGAATCTCCTCTACATTTTAGTGATCCTGGCATGAACCTTTTGTCTCCTTCTCTTGGGTTCAAATTTTTTTCTTCTCTCACATCTAGGACATGTTGTAGATAGTGTGGTGAAGATTTTATGAGCTTTATGACCCAATCTACAACCTCCACATACATTGTAAGAAGTCTTTGACACATTAGAATGGAAACTAGAAGGTTTAGTCCCCCTTAAATTGGTCCTACTTTCGAAGAGCTTGTTTCAAGAATTTTGACCAACTTCTCTTCTCCTTTTGGTGAGGTAGTGACTTGTGTTCCTACCCCCTTGCCTCACCCTCTATCTCTTTTGTGGAGGATGGTGTTGCCCTCAAGGTTCCTGCAAAGCAAATCTATTCCCTATATATGAGACTCGAGGAGCTTGATAAATTTGTGACACAAGGTGATAACTTTGCTCAGGAGGCTCTTATCATTGAGCAATTAAGAACTATGTTGGGTAAGGATCAAAGAGGCATAGAGATTCTTCGAGGGATAACAAATATTGTGGATACACATGTCCCTATCTACACTTCTAACTTGAATTTTACTCAAGACCGTGGCTCATAAATCATTGGAACGCAGCTAAATGTCTCGATGCTCGGGGTATCGGTGTGTAAGGCTAACACGGGTCCTTCTACTAATACCAACTTTGTGCTTGAGAAAGATAATAAAATTAAAGTAAATAAGGTTCCTTTGGGTTTCAACAATGCTACACCTAAGGCTCAAGGTGTCCCTATTTTTGGCTCTAGTGTTGATGCCTCTATAGGTACCACTGCTAGGAGCTCTATTGGTGTAGGTGTCAATGATCCTTCTAGAGGTAACTCTAGTCATACCTCATTTTTTGATCCAGTGCTCAATGCTCTATTACAAAATATGGGGTGCATGCAAAATCAATTGGAAAGTTTGACCAGTTCTTCTTCCTAACCTATGTTTGAGCCCTTCCATTGTCATAGTACTATTTCCATTTCCATCTTGAACACTCCTATTCCTCGAGGGGTAGAGATTCCAAATTTTGAAAAATACAATGGTAGTGGGGACCCTTGGATGATGTCTCAATCCTTTAACACACTATGTACTAATTTATTTCATAACAATGCTTTGTTGTCCAAGAAATTCTTGTGTTCTCTCAAGGACGCTACTCTGGAATGGTATTGTGCTTTACCTGACAATTCTATTTTCTCTTTTGACCATCTGGTCAACCAATTTCTCCAACAGTTCCAAGCTAACATCAAGCCAAATATTTCCTTCAACGATCTCGTTCGATGTAAGTAGGAAACCCATGACAAGTTGACTGACTTTATAGCTCGGTATTAGGCTATTTTTGCTTAGATTCTCTATCCTTTTCCTAACTCTAATGTTCAAAAGGTTCTTATCAAGAACTTGAAGCCTGTGTTCTAAGAGAAGTTTATTTTGATGAAGTATCCTTCTTTTGCACATTTGTGTGCTACTATGAGAGAATACCACCAAGCAATTGTTCATTACAGGGATTCATCCCTATGCTCCCATTGGGACGATTGGTCAATCATGTCAATATTAGGTAAGAACAAGGCCATGGCCAATGTGGTCTTTGTTCCTTCAAATAAAAACAATACAAGACATAACATAAATTTTACTAAGTTATCAGAATCATACACTAATTTCCTACAAAAACTATTAAAAGATAAATTTATAACATTACCTAAGATTCAATCATTGTCCTAGTTGTATCTTGAATGGTATGACTCTCAAAAGTTCTACCAATTTCATCAAGTTATTGGGCATGATATCGAAAGATGTGTTTTCTTGCGTCACATGATTCAGGATCACATTGATGATGGGACCATTTGCTTTGATGGAAGAAAGAAGAATGTTAATAAATTTGTATCCAAGCCTAACAACCAACTACAAATATACACAGATTCATTCTCATTGCACTCTGCGAACTTGGTCTCTCCTTTGTCTACTTCTAATCATGTCCCATCAAAATATGTGAATGTGGTCTCATTCACTCATATTCCTCTTGTAGAACGTGTGAATAATGTTCCTGATATTACATTCACATCACATAATCTTCCCTTGAACAAGGAGCCCTCTCCATAAATGTTTTCACCCAAATCAACGATAACATCGTAATAGGTGTTATGGTTGAATAGGTTGAGCCAAGTGAATGTTATCACAGAGGAGGCCTTATTTATTAACAAATTTTGCAAGGATAAATATGATGAATCGCAGGTCACCCTTCGTACTCATGACAAATTTTATATTGCCCTTATGGGTGTTATTCCTTTGTTAGTTTTAGTTGGTCTTAAGTCTATGGATGTTTCATTTGTTGTGATCCTGAAGTTAGACTTATTTAGAGAAAGGTTGGGCATTCCATGGCTAGCCTCTATGAATGCAATTGCTTACATAATCCAAAAATATCTGAAGTATCCACTTGAGAGCACTATGCATGTTGTTTAGGACACTAGACACAAGCCATTGGTAGCACGTGAGGGCTTCTCTCTCAAACATTTTTGGCCTGCCCTTGTCGGACCCCTTCCTCCTAGGGGAGATCTCTTGTATCGAGCTTACTATAGGTATAAGACTTGGGGCTCGACACCAAAGGGTGGTTTTCCTCCATCACCCTATGTTATGTCTTTGAAGGCTTGTTTGCATGCACAACAACAGGATTCATCCTCCACCCTTGCAAAGGAGAAGGACAAGCTTGCTCTTTCCCTCAATCCTTCCCCTTTTAGTTCCTCTATTTCATCTTTTTCACCTCCTACTTATGCTTCTCAACCCTTGGTGGCATCCTCTATTCATACTCCTATGAATAGCACAAGAAAAGGAAAGGTTCATATGTCATGGAAGTCAAAGCCCCAGGTTTTCCAGCTTCTTGTTCTCCCCACATTACCCTAGCCCACCTTGTATGGAAGGGGGAAGTCTTTCTATGGGGCCATTCCTGCATTTTGGCCTTCACTTGTTCTTCCACCTCCCTATAGGGTAGGGTAGGAGAAAATGCTCGGTACCAAGATGCTTCTCTTTATTTCTACTTTTGTGTTTGTTGCTCCTCCTTCTCCTCCTAAGGAATCTCCCCTTCCACCAACAACAGTTGTGGAGGTTGCCTGTGGTAGAGTAGGAGTACTCGTCCTCTTCTCAAGCTGCACCTTTGAGTGCCCATATTTGACATAACTGGCTTGCACGTGAGCATAAGTGTCGATGAAAGGCTCTGGCTAAGGAGCACATGGCTTTGTAGGAGAGTGTGAGGGAGTCTGTTGTTCCTATTTATGCTTCCACTTCTGTGATTGCTTTTTCTCCTCTTTCTTCTGCCTCAATTCCCATTGCCTCTTTGCTTCTTCTAGCTTCATTGGTGGATCCCAATGAACCTCACCTCGAAA
Source organism: Sequoia sempervirens (assembly GCA_007258455.2). Lineage (NCBI taxonomy): Eukaryota > Viridiplantae > Streptophyta > Pinopsida > Cupressales > Cupressaceae > Sequoia > Sequoia sempervirens. The sequence goes on from VDFB02000019.1 coordinate 20,331,465, forward strand.
GGGTGCAAGTGTTCATCGCTCCTTCGGAAGAGCCTCCCATTCTTACTTCTCTTCCTGACATTCCTCCTTTTTTGCATCCTTTCGACATGCCTCATACAAAGGTGGTGTCCTCTGTGGCTTCGTCTCCATATTCTTCCACTATTGCTTCTTCTATGGGGATTTTGCATCCCCCATTGAAGAGAAAGCTTGAGGATAACATCGCTTCAAGAGAGGGTCATAAGAAATCCTTGTATCTTGTGGATTCTAGTTCTATTTTGGCTTGTATCATCCTTGTGATAAAGGCATCCCCAATGTTTGTCACTGCCCCTTTTGCTAAGGTTGGTAGTGACTCTCTAGTGTCTTGTCCTCCTCCCACTCGGTTGACACGTGATACTCCTATGAAGTGCATATTCAACTCAGTGGAGGACATCCTAACTTTTTCATCCATCTTTGAGAGATTGGTGATCCTAGTCTCATAAGAGCTCGACGAATAGGACCTTGATGAGCCTTATTCCATGGCCCTTGTCATAGGTGAGTCTGTTAGTGCAACCCTTACTATCCCCCCCTCCCGACTCATCCTCCCTCCCATTATAATGATCTAGATTGGGAGGAGGATGACTTACTGGTGGACTCAAATTAGGGTGATACCTCTTCTCCATCTGTAGATTAGATTTATGTGATTGTTCGTGTTACCTTGTACTTTTTTATGTGTTTTTTGCTCTTTCCTAGAGGAACCTTGCTACCCTTGTAGATGCTTGGATACAGGCCAGAGAATGCTTTGTAACCTTCTTCTATTTGTTTCATCATTCCTCTATATGTTGTACTCTTGTATTTTCACATCGCGGAGATGCAAGGCATTGGGGGTGTCTAGGCCTTCTTCCATGATGACTTAATTTTTATTTTTTATTTGTCTTCATGTACTCTTCTTCATGTTCTAATACATTTTGGGGTTGATGACAGTTCATATGTATATTATATTATATATTTATCTATATCTATAGACAATTCTGACCCTAAATTATCAAATCCCCCTATCTCTTGATTTATTCATCTTCACTTGTTTGCATCATGATGTTGTGGTTTTTAATGTGTTGTCCCTTGCATGTGCAACAACATGCCACAAATTCCTCTTTCCATGTATCTCGTGCCATGACATCTCTTGTCTTTCTTTTCTCTCCTTAGATTGACATATGCTCCTTTGTGTAGCACACATTATTCTAAGGGGGGCTCTCATCTCTGCTTAATTTTCAACAAGGAGAATTCTTTCAAAAGGATTCTTTGGTTAAAAAAAATCAAAAAGATCCCTTGGAAAAAGAATCTGAAAAATTCCTTCCAAAAAGGAGCATTCTTTCCAAAGGATTCCTTGATGAAAGATCTTTCAAAGGGATTCCTTGATGATAGAATCACTTGCGGTCTTTCAAAATGAACATTTTTTGAAAAGGTTCCTTGGTGTCTTATGAAAAGGATTCCCTAATGAAAGAACCCCTTTTTGAAAGTCTTTTTCAAAAGAATTATTTGGTGTCTTATAGTTTATGTCTTATATCTGATATTTGACATCCTTGTGTCTCTATTTCTAGATTTCTTATATCTTGGTGTATAGCTTGGGGGCAGTTTGACTAGACCTGTCTTATATCTAATATGTGACATCTTGTGTCTTGATGTTTGGATGTCTTATATCCTGGTGTCTAGCTTGGAGGTAGCCTGACTGGACCTATATTTTTTCTAACTATCCTACAATATAGTTTATAGGCCTACATGCTTGTCGTATGGACTTTATCCATGCTAGCTATACCTATCAACATCATCTTATATCTAATCATATTGTGTCTTATTATGTCTTATGGTGTCTTATAATTGTGTCTATTATTTTTCACTTTTTTTTCTAACATGTTTATCTGCAACTAACATTTTTGTGGTGATATTGTAGCTAGCTCTATAAGATTGAAGACCCGTGTCCTCTTCACATTCTAGTGAAGCCCCTTTCATGCCAGGCATATCGGATCGAAGGACTGCTTCCTCTCGTTTTCGATATATTCTCTTCAATCTCTTTCTACTTTACTCACATATGCACTAACACATATGCTCACTAAAGTAGGGGTATAATATTGAGGTGTAAAATTGCACTCTACACAATTTCCCACAACATCACCTTCACCTTAGCCTTATAAGATTGACAATGCAAAAAATTGTTGCCTTTACCCTTCATTCTTGCATGCGCTTTGTCATTTTCTGTTGGTGAGGGAATTTTTGTCATAGAAACCTTCGTGTTGCGCAAATTTCTACGCAATGTGCTAGCATCTTGACAAGATTCTCGAGTCATTAGACGTTGGGATGTCATGATTCTCTACCACCCTAGGGAATGTAACGCTTCTTGCAAACCTTGACCGCCCAAAAACATCATTTTGCCTCCAAAATAGCTTTTGAAATTACCTCTCTCAATTCCATTCATTTTAATTCATTCCATTCGTTCAATCTCACTCACTTCTTGCTCATTCACTATACACTCTCACTCCATTCTTCCATTCTACACTATTATTCTTGTTGCTTCTTGTCTCTACACCATTTTTTCTCACAGGTTTCAAGCTCTACATCATGGGCACTATCATCTTACACTCTCAAGGCTATCTTCCTTCCTCTCTTGGCTTCTCCAAGCACGCAAAAGGGAGGGTAACATTTACTTTATTGCATTATCTTACTTATAGTTTAGCATATAGATTGTATTTTCTTTCAATAACTTTCATCTGTTAGATTTCTTCATCATTTTTCTCTCTATCATTGCATATCGATTATATGTGGAGGTGAAACACCAAACAGGAGTTTGACTGAGGTAAACTCCAAAACAAGCCCCAACATTTTTTTGTCTTCGTGTGTGTAGGTACTTCTTTTGTGTGGAGCTTGCGAGAGGTTGGACCAACTGCAAGTTGGATTTCTACTACCCTTACTCTATATTTTGTTGTAATCTATTTATCTTTTAAGTTATAGTATTATTCTTATTGTAGTTAGTTCACTTCATGCATTAGTAGCATTTTGTCAATTTTGTTTAAATTATTGAATTAAGGTTTTTGAGTTGTTAGCACACCTTATGAGTTTTTGATTGTAGACTATGTTCTCAGTCCGTACGAGATGTTGACGCATCCCTAAGATGACAATGCACCGTGTTGTCATCTGAGTCCCATGTTGTCTTCCTTTGGCTAAGAGCCAGTTAGTCTGCAGTTTGAGACCTCTATGGTCTACTCACCCGATTCTTGAAATTCTCCATCCTTAAAATCATAAAACAGTGTCCAGTTTGTCTTCCATTTGCCACCCCATTTTCCTATCTTTGTCATTGAGATAGTTGAGGGTAGTTTTCTCCTTGCTCACTCTTCCTTGTCCTAGAGACATGGAAGTAGTGAATCCCCTCCTCTACATATATATATATTCAAAGGATTATAATTGTGTTTGTTAATATCAAAAAGTGACATTAATTGATGGTACTTCAAATGTTGAAGAAGCTTGAAAGAGATGTTTCAAATTTGAGTGGAGTTTCACATTCATTAATAAAGCTCTAATAGTTGAAGTATTGCTCTTTGAAGTGGTGTTAAGTGAAATCAATTAAAAATTTATTGTTAGTTTTATGGGCTCAAATTCAAGGAAGTGGAGTTGATGGAAAGAAAGAGAATGAGAGAAAATTAGGGTGTTGTGTTGGAAGGAGTGTTTGGGAAAAAAAGTTGAGGAGAGATAAAATCATCAAAGAATCGAAGTTTTATTCTTCTAACAGGGAACAAGTTTTTAATAAATCCTTAAATAATTTTAAGATGTTTATTGGTCTTGAAACATTTTAAGAATGAAATAAGTTTTAGTTTTTTGGAAAAGAAAATGTGAAGGAATCCCTATCGCTCTCCATTATTATTTGTTACAAAAAATTCATTATGGGTTATGAAGGTTGGTTAAAGTTCATTAATGTTCGACCAATGTAATAGTCTTGTCAAGGATTTGTCATTTCAACATTTTGGTGAGAGCCTTTGTTATTTCAAAAACATGCTCTATGTCATATGTGTTTAAGCTCGACAAGTTTTTAGGTATTGTTTCATTTGATATTGTCAACCTTCATGGCCAATGATTTATTAATGAAAAACCCTTATATTGTTGGCCTATTTGGTTATAAAGTTATCTTTGTTTCATTTTGATATTGTCGGCCTTCATGGATAGTACTTTATCAATGCTAAACCCTTATATTTTTGGTCTAATTGGTTAGGGATATATCTATGTTTCACTATGTTATTGTTGGTCTATTTCAACTAGAGGTTTATCTATGCTAAATACTAGCTTTTGGCCATAGCTTTATAAATGGAAATCCTCTACTAATTTTGACCAATAGGTTAGATAATTATCCTAGTAAAGACTACTCTATTAGTCTCATAAGTTGGAATTACTTAGATGTATGAGTCTAAAATTTATTAACCTTTCAGACTATGGCTTATATTTGATCAACTGCAGTACCTTAGTTTAATAAGAAAATTGGATATAATATGTACCAACCTTTGTATTATGGCCGAAGAAGTTTCTCTTTTTTCTTAAACCCTAGTCAATTTATATGAGGAAGACATCAAGGAAATCTTTAAAATTGCATTCTTTGGTTTATCTTGTGGCTAATTGAGTCCATTGTAAATGTATTTTGTGGTTTGTGTTATGGAAAATTTGATCATTATTGTAAATGATTTTAGTGGTATTTAATGAGATCATATGAGTCGTTAACGTTACTATTTTTTAATAGCATGCACTGTGATTAAATAGGTTATTATTATTTCTTGTATTTTGTGAAATATTATGTGAACAAATAGGTCATTGTTATTTCTCCTTTTAGTGAATTTTCTTATGATCAATTAGGACTACTTTTTTAAACCTCAAACTAGGAAAATAAAGGAATCATAAGTTAGAGATATGTCAAATTTTATCTTATACTTTGATCTTCAAATAATAGACTTTGTGGTTGAGTTTGATTGTGTGTATTATGTTGGTTCTATGTGGATTGGATTTGGTTGAGGATTGTATTATTTTCCATATGTTGTCAAATCATGTAAACTTATTCAATGATGGAATGAAGAAAGTATAGTATAAGTACTCATATGAGTACCTATGTATACCAAATGCATGTACATATATGCTAATATGAGTATCATTCTTATGTTTCACTATCTTGTTGGGTAAAATAATAATACACACACATATATATACATATATGTATATATATGTGTATATATACATATATATCCCTCTATATATATGTATATATATACATGTATAAATTTATGAAAGATTCTATGTGAGCTCATGTTCTTATTATGTAGAATAAGTTAGACCATTAATACAAAAATTAAGATAACAATATTTATGATTGAGATTTAATATTGTTATATGTTTTTGAATTATTAATGGTTAAATGGTTAAACCATTATGTTATGAATAAAAAGATAGATCTTATTGGACATAAAGAAGAATCTCAATATCTAAACCAATTTACATCTTGAATGTGAAAATTTACTTTGTTGATAACTAGTTTGAGAAAGAGGTGTGTGAACACAGACACATTATCTTAATGAAACATGTTTATTTTATTGTTAAATATTTGGCCAAAGTAATACAAAATAACTACTTACATTGTTGGTTCATAGTGTCTATTTTATTATAATCAATCTGATAGGTCATATAGAGCTAGAGGGTACCTAGATTTGTATAAGAGATTTTTGTAATTTAGAACACATCACTAGTTCTCAGATGGAATGGAAATTTTAGAGTTTCTCTTAATTATCTACCCTTGTGAAGGATAAGGCCACTTCTAGTTGGAAGGTGTATTAGGGATCGTCGATCTGTGGTTGGAGAAAAGCACTCAAGTGATGCTCTCCCTCTTACAATTGAGATGTCGAACACCTGGCTCATCAAAGACAATGCTTTTGATATCACATAGTTTTATATTATTATTAATGCATTGTACTTCACTTATACAATATGATGTTTGTATCATGTCATATTGATCCATTTTGGAATGATGTAATACTCGATGAAAGCATTGTAATCTTTTGATAAAATGGAATTATGATATGCTTTATAAGTAAAATTTGTTCAATAATCTTATCTTATAAAGAAATGTGAGTATTTGATGTAAAAAATTTGGTATATGATAAATTTTTTGGATTTCTTTCTTCTATCCTTTTATGAAATTGGAAATCAATATTATGATATTATGTTTTCAAATCACTTAGTATTAGTTGTTCAAAAGAAATTATAGTATTTTCTAGTTAATGAACTAGTATGTTCATAACAATCGGAATGTAACTCTCAAAACTAAATATTGTTTTATTTACTAACTATAAACTAACCTTTATTTATTTATTATCTAATAGAATTCTAATTTATATCATATAATCTAACTATCGATGTAATGTTCCAACAAAACCTCGCTTCACTCAACATATTAGGTAATTTCTTGCATTTTTTTTATCCACACAATTACTCATCTTTTAATATTTTGATATAAATAAAATAACTATTCAATGAATAAAACAACCCTTATTTTCTTATTATATGAAGGAATAAAAATTTAAAATTAGTTAACTTTGAGAATATTAGAGGATAAGAAAAAATGGAGAAATTGTATTTTATCTTATTTTTATAGATAATGTTATGCAAATGGTTGTTTTACTCAAGGCCAATTTGAGATAATATTTTTATCATGGGACTCAACTTTTCTTAATTCTACTACCAAGTATTTAGGAAATTAAAAGTTGCAAATCCTTTCTCTATTCCATTATAGGCTACTTGCCCAATATGCAGTTACACATTCTTTGACTTTGGTGTATTTGAAATTGATATTTCCCATTGCAATAAATGGAATGAAGACTTTATCTACACATATTCCCATTATCTAAAGTGCATAATAATAATTGATAACAAGACTAATTTTCATTATTCTCTTAAAAAAACATCTTCAATTCCTTGCTTCTACTACTCCAAAAAATCACTTAACAAGACTACTTGTGAGATAAATCAAAAGTGATATTTATTGTACATGACTTCCAAGTGGAAGGAAACTTCACACTAGATCAAAATGATGTCATACTTGAGTTACAAGAATATCAACACTAAAAAGGTTTCCTCCTCTTAGGTATATAAAATTGTATACCATTTTTATTTTACATTCATTTTTTTTTAGCCCACATAGTTTTAAATTTGATCTAACTCAACAAATTTCTTGTAAATTAGTCATATGTATTTACTTATCGATGCATCCATGTCTTTTTGGAACACTCATCTCATGTCTACTCAATATAGAGTGTGTTGTATTGGCACTTTTAGTGTCGTAAATTGTCACTCTTCATAATTTCACACTAGGTTTTTCTCCCCCTAAATTATTGAGCCTAATTAGGTCCCTAATTTCCTAAAATTATGCATTATATAGACTATTTGTACCACTTTCTGATAAATTGCAAGCATTGAATAAATGCATCCAATTAGCATTTTTCCCCCGACATTTAATTTCTTGGAAGTTAGGGCCAAGACCCATACGCCCTTGGGTGTATGGGCCCCCCTCTTAGTCAGGACCCAATTTTGGATATGTTGGAGTGGCCATTTAACATTCAAATTTCAAATTTTAAATATCAGCTATCAAGATTTAATTCTCGAGAAATTAGAGAAATTCCTATAAATACCTAGTCCTTTCATCATTTGAAACCTAACAAGAATTAACAATAATTCATGAGAAAAAATTATTGTCAAGAGTAGTATTTCAGAGATTTATTACAACAATTCAAGATCCTAACATCATGTCAAAGTGTGTGTGTTTATGTTATCATTTTTTGTGAAGGCTAATACTTTTGTAGGTCTCCAAAGCATTCAGTAAAATCAAGCAAACAAGATCAAGACCTTGAGGTAATGTGCATGACTTCACTCCTTCAAGCAAACCATTAAAGGGTGGTGAGTTGCAACACTTTGTGATTTCATCATTCCTTCCTTTTCAATTATCCATTTATCATTGACATTGCCATTGTGGAAGTGGAAATACTTACACAAGGTTAAGACCTTGAGGTGATGTGCATGACTTCACTCCTTCAAGCAAGCCATTAAAGGGTGGTGAGTTGCAACACTTTGTGATTTCATCATTCCTTCCTTTTCAATTATCCATTTATCATTGACATTGCCATTGTGGAAGTGGAAACACTTACACGAGGTTTTACTGAGGCAAGCCCTTAAATGACCCAAAATTTTCTCTTTGAATGTGTTGGTTATAGGTTTGAAGAATATTGAAGAAAGATTGAAGACAAGTTGTTCATTGTTGCATGCAAAGCCCTAAACCTTGTCAAGCCATAGAAACTCAATTACAAAATTATCTGACAACATTTTGACAACTTTGTAGATGAAAATCAAAAGCTCGGATTTGTCATCAAAGGACTCCAAAAGTAGGAGTAAGACACCCTATTAAAGACCCATATGCCCCTAGGCATCCCAATCGTCCTATTCAACTTTGAACCAACTTTTCAGGATAGGTACATAGTCTCTTGCACTTTCTAGACCTATCTACAAATTGATGTTTCAGTATATTATTTGACGGGATCTTGCATTTATGTATTAGATCATATAGTATAATTAGATTAAGCAAATCCAAATCATTTCAGTCCATTTCCAACCCCTCAAAAGAAGGAGATCCAAGTCTGATTGGCCCACCTTCATAGTTGATAGTAAATCTATTCACCTTGTTTATCTCCCTCTTTGATGAAATAGTGGAAAAGGGTACACCCCCTTATACAAATCTTAGGTTATTTGCATTAAGGACCTAGGATCCCTTTTCCTTTATTTCAACACAATTTTGTTTTTCCTCCTAAATCATGGAAATGTGCATATAGTTAATCTAAGTGTTATGATATATCAATTCAAATATTGATACAAGCTTAGCTTTTGGTTGGCCTCTAGTATGAATATCAAAATTTATGTTGAATAGTTGAAAATATCTTTGTCAAGTACTCATTTTGTATCTAAGATATTTTGGAAATAATATACTTTTCATCTTGCTATGTATAAATTGTTCACTTTCAACTTCTTTGTATATGTTAAAAACACATACTTTTATTAGTGTGCACTTTGTGCCAATGTTGTGGTGTGTTTGTTCTATGATTAGTATTAAGTATTTCCCTTTAACTTCTTAGAATTTTATTTTTCCTCTCTCTAAATTTGTACCCACAACTTCATATGCATCCTTCTATACTAAAGTATAAACTAAATTAAATCTCATTTAGTAACAATATTTATATTTATACTTTTTTGTAGTCCATCTCTAGTTGCTATGATTACTATGCTTTTTTATTGATGAAGCTTTGCAAAAATTAGATACTATATTCTCAAAACATGTATTTTAATTTATTTTACTCTATGTAGAATAAGCTTTGAATACATTTCAAATGTATATTGCAAAGGCTTTGGAACTCCAAATTGGTTCAATCTTTAGAAGATTTCTACTCTACAGAATTGATGTTGATCTTGCATATTGCCTTCAACCTTGTGACAAAAACAAAATTGTTCTTCCTTGTAATTTTATTATCATGACAATACTGTGTATAACAATCACATATAAAAAATATGTGATAAGCTATATATTTTTCCATTGGTAATAGATATTTTATATTTGTTAATGCTAGAAGCATTTTTTTTTTCTTTATTTATAGGAAAGGCTAAGTCGCAAAGGAGTAGTTTGAATTATAATGAATAAAGAAATATGGACTGACTATATTAAGCACTAGCAATGAAACCAATTAGTTGTAGGTTTGATTTTTTTATTAGAAAACAATTTTTAGGGAAAAATTTCCTGGACAAAATTTTAATCCACATTTGAGGAAATTTATGTTATCCATTATCGTTAATCCCCATTATCACTCACCTTGACAAGGAAAAATGTCCATTCAAACTTTCATCTAAGCTATTTATATTTATTGCATTAGGATGAATAATAATGGGTAATGGGTAATCAATATGAGTCACAAAGTGCAACTTGAAATCTAGATTCAAACTTATCTACAAAAATTTCTCATGAATCTTATTTCTAAAAACAATTTAGATTCTATGTTATGTAAAGTCTCGTTAACTTAGGAATATCATTTTGCATAAGATTGAATATAAAAACATTAATTTACAAACATTATGGCTCAAATTGTATATACAATATTGTTGTCCCATAGATCCTATATATTCTCATATTAAAAGTTTTTAGTTAATTTTTTCGTTAAGTAGTTTTTACAATGTATGTAATTGTAGATATAGATTGACTTAATCCCTTCGAGGGTTTGGAGGAGGAAGACAAAGAAATCCAATAGGATCTTTATTGTCTCTTTTACTAAAAGGATTTTGATGTAGACATACTTTGTTGCCATATCTAGGATGAGCATTTCTTCTAGGTCAATAGGAAACACACACATTTTATCCATTACCTAATTTGGTAGTGTAAACCATATATGGAGATAATCCTATCAGGATTTAAGTGTTGCTATAATGATTTATTGTACGAGTACATGTAACCCTTAGATTATAGAGATCATATAGCTTCCAACAATAGGTTTGTACCTGTATACACCTAAAAATGTTCTGGATAATCTAATCAATTAAATATGATTTATTTGATTAATTAACCTTTAATTCCTCTACTATTAAATAAATAGAAACATTTATTTATATAGTTCACTTTTAATTCTTCTATCTTTATTATATTATTTCCTCTAAATTAAATAAACAAATTTAATACTTTGTTTTATTTAATTATTATTACCAAATTCTCCTAATTCTTCCATCTTAATCACATCATCCCATCTAAATTAAATAAACAAGTTTCATACTTTGTTTTATTTAATTATCATATTTTCTTCCATATTTATTTAATAAACATAGACTTCTATAGTTTTGTTTTATTAAATTAAATATCTTCTTTTCCTAAATTGAATAAATCTAAAATATTCAATTGAAATATATTCTACAACTAATCATATCCACCTACCAAATTAGATATGAAATGTCTAATTTAAAATCATCTCAACCTTCACAGGCAAATTTGGAGACAAATTTACAGGTGAGTTTCTTCATCTTCTTCCATTAATTCTTCCTATCATCTGGCTGAATATTTTTGTGGGGAGGAACAATCTCCATAATCAACTCAGGCTTCTTCATCCTTCACCATTCAATTCTTCAGATCAAATCCAAACCTTTTCTTTGCTACCCCTTCACAAATGTGTTGTCGAGAATCTATAAATACAACCTCTATCTACAGGAAAAGGATCCCAACTTTGTGCAACCTTACTATGCAGAAATACCAATTGAGCAATAAAGCATCTTATCCATAAGCAATTATCATTTAGCAATAGAAATAGCAAGCATTTTAGAATAGAATCAATATCATGGCTTTTCATTTAGCTACATCATAGTTTACTGTAGCTTCTTTCATCAAGTTTCATGTCAATTTAGATTACAGTAGTTTCATCATTATCATTTAAACATCATCATATAGGATTAGATTATTGTATTTAGTAGCATCTCGATTGGCATTTTAACAGTCATAATGCTTACCAAATCTGAGAGCCCCGTGACTTAATAAATCTTTGGAGATAGAGAGCAATATGACGCTTTCAGTAGATTCTTGCTTTAATTTAGTTTAATTGTTGTTTGAACCTTTGATATAATGTCTTATTGACTGTGTTAGTTTATCACTTACTCAAATTTTACTCACACATCAGTAAACCCTAGAAATCAACAAGACAGAGAAAAGAAAGGAATATTTGAACCTAACTGGCTAGATCCTTTTGTTGTCATATTAGTCTATGGATTCAAAGCCTATAAACTGTCTACACCTGAAGGGGATCTATTCAATGAGCCTATCAACAATATCCATCTCATAAAGTTCTACACTTGAATCACCTAGTGCATGATTCAAGTCTTGGAAAAATGGTTTCCTTGATGAAAACCTGGCAAACAGGCGTCTTGGTGACAAAAAATACAAACAAAAAAATTAGAAAAACAAAAAATACAAAAAAATATATGAAAAGGAAAAAAGACAAAAAAAATCATAAAGTCTGAAAAGTGCAATAAAAACACGTAGTAAAAACCTGGAAGCAAGTGCTACTTGTGATTTAAACCAACAGTTCCATCTATTGGAGGCATGTCATGGTCGTTCACTTTCGTAATCATTTTTGTCCATTATCATATCCTGGCAATGTGGTCATGTCTCACCCTAGCTTGGGGGAAAAATCTTGAATTCATTAGAGACAATAAACTTGAGCTCAAACAAATAAACAAACAACAGTATGACAACGCAACAAACACAATGATCATTGGGAAACTCAACATTGAACATACATCAAACATTAGAACATTTCAAGAAATCAACCATTCACATCAACACAGTTGAAATCATATCAATCCCAAACAACTGTAGATGGATGATACTCTTTTGAATAATGATTTTATCGCTTTCAGCTTGAATGTTCAAATGCTATACTTTGATTTTTGTTATCATTTCTTTGGAGCAACTTGATGATGTATTGAACTAGAGAAGCTAGGAAGGAGAATGGTATTTTATTTGTCTACTATCTGTGAATTGATCATTATTTTTGTGTGAATTGTTGTGAGACATGCTCTACAAAGTATCATTGATGACATTCAGAATTCACATATTAAAATGATTGATTTTTGTATGTTTACGCAAGAGCTGCTCGAGTCATCTCAATTTAATTATACCTAGATGCTTGTGTTAACTTGTAATATCAAAAATCATGAAAGTAGTACTCATGTCGTCATTGGTCTACATTATACCATTGACGCTTGTACTCACTTTTTGAACATTTTAAAAGCTTAAAGATGATAAAAAGAACGATAAATGGACTATTAAGATGACAATGCTTGCATATAGGTTTGCATGGTAAAATTAGATTGCATTCATGATAGCTTTGCATCTGTAGAGTATTTATTACAAAAGCTGGTGAAGGATTCAAAAATGATGTTATCCTTTCTCATGAATAAATTGAGTATACTTGACATTAATAAAAACATCATCATTATCATATAATTGCATAATCATTTCCATTACATACATTAGAAAGCATTTATCATTCCATTTCATCATTCATACATTCCATCATATATTTTGCATCATATCATATTTTTCAAAGCATCACATCATCTAAATTGCATAAGAAAATAATCAAAAACAAATCTCTATGTAGTTGCATTTTCATTCATTCATTCATCATATCATATATCATCCATTCGAAGTACCATTATATTCATCATTCATTCATCCATTTATTATATCATTTATATGCATTTAAAATACCCAAAAATAAAAGTGCATCATATCCCATTTACATCATTTTCATATATCGTTGAAACATCATATTCAAAAATCATACATATTAATACATATTCATATCATTTGGATATATATATTATCATAAAACTATTATCCATGTAAATACTACACGCATCATGCATCCATATAACATCATTATTCACATAATCACATTTTAAACATCATAGATAGAACATCATGAATCATAACATATCATCATGATCATTAAATGCATCCATCACAGTATCATATAAATCATCACATGGCATATAGAACAAGAAATTAAATGCAACCATCATAGAACCATATAGAACACATAAATATTGATCAATCCACCTCATATCATATAGATCTCAAAAATCATAATGTCAAGTATGCAATGATGTCTGAAATGGAAAGAGATACAACATAAAAAAAAATGGTTGTAAATCAAAAAATTGGAGTATACATCATATCTCAAAATACATCAGAAAGTACAATCATAAAGCTATGTGTTGATAGCTTTGGATGGTGTAGGTATCTCTAGACTAGTCCCTCCACCACCAGACATACCGAGGTCTCTCGGATCTCTTCATGGAGGTTGTGTCACACCCGCACTAATAGTCTTGGAATGAGTCCTGCCTTATCGAGACTGGGCATAATTAACTCTCTGCTTGGAGGGAACTGCATCGTGGTACCAGCCTCTGTAATACTTCACCTCTCTACCCACATGGAGAACCTCTCTCATGTAATCATCCATGGAGGTACCATCAACCAATCTCTGTAATCTCTTAGCTGTCAACTGAGCCTGCTCTGCAGCCCGTCTGGATGCATCTCTCTCAGCTGTCAAAGAGGCAATATGTGTCTGGGCAACTGCCAACTATCCCTGTACCTAAGCAATAGTTTGTGCATGAGACTAGGCTTGTGTCTGCATCTGGTTTTGTGTCTGCACCAATAAACCCCGACCCTATATCAACTACCCCTGTAAGGTCTACACCTGCACTTGTAAACTCATGATATGAGTCCGTTGATGTTGTGAAGGTACCCCAATATGCACATGTTGCTTGGTAGGAGCTATCAATGATCGCCTCTTACAAGGCACCATATAGCCTGGACATCCATGGCTGGACTTGATCTACCTGCACCTGATCCACGTACACCTGATCCACCTGCACCTGATCCACCTGCACTTGATCCACCTACCCCACCATCTCCTCCATCATCACCACCATCTCCATCTCCCTCATCATCAGTACTATTCTCCTCGTCGCCATTGCTCGCAACATCCTCCTCCTCCTCGCCACGTAGTGGCACTAGCTCATCAAGAACGAAAATCCATGGAAAAGGATGTAGGGCTAGATACTCTGCATAATCTACTATGATAGGTGGCTTAACGATCTCGGGATGAATCTCCCAAACCAAAGGTTGTAGGGCCTGGTACTCCTAAACTGTAGAATCATATGAAAGGAAAGGTCCCCACTCTGTAGAATCTATCTGGCACCAAGTATAATGAGCAACACCCTGGGGCATGCCTTGTACGATACCATACTATCTGAGCACTCTCCTGAACAAAAAATCTCTCCAACACCCAACGAGTCCTACCAATCAACAACATAGACTGACAAAGGTATGGCAACTGTATATCATCGTCATCCCAATGCTTGCAATCTAGATATGGTTGATATGTAACAGCCTCTACATCATTCAAGACTCTCCTCCAATGCTCCAACTTACCCAGTCTAGGCTGAGTAAGTTGACCTACGTATATATGCACATATGGCCTCATAGCAGGTTGATGTCTCACCATCATTAGATGCGTAACAACTATATGCTCCCACGACCACACCTGAAGTAATGTAACACCTGTGGACAAACTGTGACCTCAGAAGTAGACAATCTAATGTAAATTGTGGTAAAGATGAGCAAGCATACACATGCCCCATGCATATCTTGTATCGTGAACAATCATACTCTCCAAAACATGGCCCCAACCAAAAAAAAGTCCCTTTGACCTGTGATCAGGATAAAGGAACCCTCCAATAAAACCAACAAGTACTAAAGACAGGGTGGCATAGGCATCCACCATCTCCAGCCAGGGAATCTCGTATTCATAAATAGTATCATCCTAGAACACTCTACGTAGAGCATCGGTCCCACCCTGCTCTAAAGAATCATAAACTATTATATCACCAATAATGGGTATCCTCAAAATCCGCCAAACATCCTCAGGGGTGACTGTCATCTTGCCAATAGGAAGGTGGAAGGTATTATGCTCTCTATGCCACCTCTCTGCTAGGGCTTTTAGGAGACCCCAATTAATCCTAATCTAGGGCATAGATAGAAGGGGCGATAAACCACAACATGTGATGATTGTTGTCTCAGGCTGCGCTAGTTGTGGTATCAAATCGAATGTCCTAGGAAACTGCTCTCAAATCTGTAGGTTTGCAAATGACTCCTATCATCATGAAATATTGAAAGTTAGTAATCTTTGTCAATTTATCAAACATCAATCAGCCTATCAAAATCTAATTAGCTCTACTGAGATTTTGATCAAATCTCATGACTAATTGTTAATTCAACCTCACCTATCATGAGGACAATCATCAAACTATCATTGAACCTCACCTATCATGAGGTCAATCATCAATCTAAAATTGTACCTTGCCTATCATGAGGTCAATTAATTAAATCAATCTTGCTTACCATGAGGTTTATCAATTAAACTATAATTATTCCTCGCTTATCATGAGGTTAATTATCAACAATCAAACATCAAACCTCACCTATCAGGAGGTTGCCCATCATCTAATCTATCAGAATCATCAATCATATCAAATCAACAACTGACATGATAAAAAATTGACACAATCTAGGATAAAATTGACAAACTCTATCATTCTAACTTAGATGTGCCAAAATAGTGTTTTTCTTTGCCACAACATTCAATGCGCCATTAAAACATTTCAATGTGCTAAAACAGGCAGTAAATGCACTAAAACATTGTATGCGCCATTTCAAGAGGCCAATGCACCACTTCAGGCAGTCAATGCGCTAAATCAATGATTGCGCCAATTCATCAAACCTATGTGCTAAACTACGTCTATGTGTTGAACTAACTAATGTTCTATTTAAGCCCATGGATGGGCTACAAAATTTAACCTATGCGCTATTTCATTTGATCTATGTGCTTGATTAACGAATGTGCTAAAACAGCTAGTAGATGCGCTACATCAGGCGATCTATGCACTAAAAGAAATTCAAAAAGTTTAAACCAAAATAAATGCATGAAAAATGAAAAACACGAATTATGAGGAGGTTCATGGGTACATATCAGAGGTCTGTAGGTGGTTGAGCAGTTGTGTTGACACACGTGCTCGAAACAGTGAGTGTGGTAAGGGATTGACATTTTGCTCCAAAATTTCAAAACTCAAACATGCACAAATGAATTCTAAAACTCAACTTTTTAACCTTTTAAAGGTTAATTAAGGGGATTTTTAGTGGGATTAATTTATTTCATTTAATGGAGGCTTAATTTACATTTCACCACAAGGGCATCTTTCACACTATTTGTCAGGAGATAAATCGCTACCTCATCAAAACTTCATCGAAACATCAAATTATCACAAAAATCATAACAAATTTGAAAATTTCCAAAAAGAAAGACCAAAAAAAATAAAAAAAATTCATCAATTTATCTCTCGAGGGGGCATATATCCATCATCGCCTGAAAATCAACGTTTGGGGTATATCAAAAAAATTTCATCAGTACTAGTAGTAGCAGCAAATTTTTCTTTGAAGCAATGCGTAAACACATCACTTCAAAGAGGGGCAAAATGTATACACCTAAAAATGGTCTAGATAATCTAATTAATTAAATACGATTTATTTGATTAATTAACCTTTAATTCCTCTACTATTAATATAGTTCACTTTTAATTCTTTTATCTTTATTATAGTATTTCCTCTTAATTAAATAAACAAATTTAATACTTTGTTTTATTTAATTATTATTATCAAATTCTCTTGATTCTTCCATCTTAGTCACATCATCCCATCTAAATTAAATAAACAAGTTTCATACTTTTATTTATTTATTTTTTGATACATAAGGATTGTATATTTTATTAAAATATTAGAAAATGATATACAGAACGTCTCCAGTGCAAGAAATAACCATCAAACCACCAGAAGAAACTAAAACCCCTACCAACTAGGAAACGCTCAAAAAATAGAGCAAAATTGCCAGTCACCCTGCCCATTACAAAAACCCATACCCAGAACCACAGCCAAAAAGCATGACAAAATCAGACACAGAGGCCGAACCACAAAGAAACCCATTTAAGTTTGCAAACATGGAGAAATCTTCTCCCCATTCCAAGCCCTCCTCCTCCACCAACCCTAGCTTATGTTTCAGGAATTCCATAGCCATTGCTGAGATCATCCAGTGCCTCATGAGCTCGACCCCCTTCAAATCTAAGAGAAAGGGGTAGACCTTCACTACTACGTTTGTCTTCCACAAAAGCTCCAAAACAGAGGGACCTGGAATCCATTTGCCCATGAAGGTCACTTTCAAGGTCTCCTCCATGTCGCTCAACAAATCACCACAAACAAATCACCACAAAAGAGATTTACCAGCAATTCTTTAGCATCTGCCTTAGACACACCAACATCCAATATAGCAGCCAAGAACTGTGAGGATATATATGCATTGTCCCTTGCATACTCCTTTCTGTCCAGGTGACCCCTCCCTAATAACATTTTAACCGCTACCAAGACCAATGGGTCACCATCGATTAGAATGCGCTTAAGCCTTTGATCCATGATTTCCTTAAACGTTGCTTGCCTCTCTGTCGCCACTAGAGAAATGGGAGTATCCACACCAAAACATTTCAGCCCCTCCACAGAAACTGTAATGATGAATTTGGAATGGCTTGGCTTCGCCATTGTCGCCACCCCAACCAAAAACCACCTACAGAAAGATAACCAACAGAAAACAAATTTTGAAAAACACACAAATGAACTACCACCTTTCATCAACATTAATAAAGCCCATGAACAGAAAGCCAAATCTAAGACACATGAGTGAAGAATAATGGTGATGCAAGGCAATCTATCCTTACATGGGATTTTCGTCCTCCAAAAACATGCTTTAACCAAGACAACACCTCGTAATGAAGACTAGTTGCCACCAAGACGATATGCATGATTTACCATAGACGTTGTACCCTATGTGCCTCACCATTTGGCAAGGCCCACACATCTCCCTAAAATGATAACTGCTCCCAAAAAGCACCCTTATTTGATCTGATGCAGAACCCTTGGGAGCCATACCACATGCCTATCTTCCTTCACACCCCCATCAACACCCCTTTGTCCTCTCACACTGCCACCATGCCATCCACCTGGCCACCCAACTGTGCAAATGGGTGAAGGAGAGAAAAAAAAGGGGGGGCGCCCACCCAACCGCCCACTCATACTTTGTTTTATTTAATTATCATATTTTCTTCCATATTTATTTAATAAGCATAGACTTCTATAGTTTTGTTTTATTAAATTAAATGTCTTCTTTTCCTAAATTGAATAAATCTAAAATATTCAATTGAAATATATTCTACAACTAATCATATCCACCTACCAAATTATATATGAAATGTCTAATTTAATTCATCTCAACCTTCATGGGCAAATTTGGAGACAAATTTACAGGTGAATTTCTTCATCTTCTTCCATTAATTCTTCCTATCATTTGGCTGAATGTTTTTGTGGGGAGGAACAATCTCTATAATCAGCTCAGGCTTCTTCATCCTTCACCATTCAATTCTTCAAATCAAATCCAGACCTTTTCTTTTCTACCCCTTCACAAATGTGTTGTCGGGAATCTATAAATACAACCTTTGTCTATAGGAAAAGGATCCCAACTTTGTGCAATCTTACTATGCAGAAATACCAATTGAGCAATCAAGCATCTTAGCCATAAGCAATTATCATTTAGCAATAGAAATAGCAAGCATTTTAGAATAGAATCAATATCATGGCTTTTCATTTAGCTGCATCATAGTTTACTATAGCTTCTTTCATCAAGTTTCATGTCAATTTAGATTACAGTAGTTTCATCATTATCATTTAGACATCATCATATAGGATTAAATTATTGCATTTAGCAACATCTCATTCTCTAGATTGGTATTTTAACAGTCATAATGCTTACCAAATCTGAGAGCCCCGTAACTTAATAAATCTTTGGAGATAGAGAGCAATATGACGCTTTCAGTAGATTCTTGCTTTAATTTAGTTTAATTGTTGTTTGAATCTTTGATATAATGTCTTGTTGATTGTATTAGTTGATCACTTACTCACCTCACACAGTACCCACTCCTTATCCCCACAGTTGAGTTTTGAAGTAGGCTATTTGATAATCTCAAGAAAATATCTTAAGCCCTTGTAAGATTTTCTATCAATTTTATACACTTGCCCACTGTTTATCGAATTGACATTTTGTCAAATATTTTTGCCATATGTTGTCCTTAAAGTTTTCCATCAATTTTTAGGATTACAAATAATTTTCAAATATAGATTTTTCCAATAACACAAAATTCAAATAACATCATTGTGCATAGGTATTAACATTCATTCTAGCTAATGTACATTTCCTTCAAAAACTAACAATGCTGCTATAGTCACAAGTTACAGGATAATTTATTGTTTGTAATGTAAAATGAAGGACTTATCCGAACATAAGTGTTGACATGTAATTTTCTCAACCAATGTGTTGTGCATGTAATATTCTTCCCTAAATGGAAGTGGCTTACTTTCAAATCTTACATACTTGGTCATGCTTCTTTGAATTGTCTTTGACTTGACACAAAAGCTATATAGGATGGTTTGTAGCAATCCTTACCTTGACACCTTAATCCTAGGATAGCATTGACCATCCTAGGTGGTAATGATAATTCCTTTAGTCACTATGTTGGACTTAAATCCTTCCAAAATTTATTCTAGTATCATTTGATATCCCATATGGCATCAGGTAACTAGTATGACGCTTGTGTCAAATCATTCGACACTTAGCAAGGGTGGCAACTCTATAATAAATACTATGACCAGCTTGGTATAGTTAACAAATCGATGAAATGATACTCCACTCCTCTCTTCCTCATTAATTCAACCCCATTATAGGATTCAAGTATTCATTACAATATCCATTTAACACCAAGTTAACCATAACAAAATAAATAAGATGTCGACTTCCAATGAGAATATTACATTATTTTTCCTTCTACAAATATTGTCTTCCATAGCTTTAAAATTTGTCTTTAAAAGACTTCACAAATTTCCAACATCTCTTGAACTATTCAAATGAAGCTTTGTGCAAATTTTGTGACGAATACAACTACAGATGGTATTGGGTTTTCATCCAATCCACCAAACCCAAGGGTTTTTGTCTCCAGGCTTCCAAAACCTATAAACCAAGATTTTCAATTTCTTCCAACAATAATTTTCTAAAAAGGTGAAAATGGTTTCCTTCACCACCTTTTTATTTTTTAATATATTTTTCTTTTCCAAAGTGACTTTTATTTAATATTTTATCAATGCATTTGATAAAAGTATCTTTAATAGATATGGAAATTAATTAAATATAAATGTCCAAAATATGACTTAGGATGATTTAATATTTAATTAATTAAATTATCCCTTTTATTTTTTCCACCTTATCTTATAGGAATAAAATAAGCTAGTGGACTCCATTGGGTGATCACTCAAAAAATGAAGACATTATTGTCCTCCCTTCCCAACATTGCTTTCCTTCAAATAATTGTAAACTTGGATATTACAGAACTTGTTCTCCTTCCCACGTAGCATCCTCAAGAGGCAATTCTCTGCATCTAATCAGATACTCCTTAATCACCCTACTTCTCAATCTATGCTCCCTAACATCCAAGATAGCTCAAGCACCAAAATCAACTTGCCCTCCTCATCTAATGGTGGAATCTCTGGAGACAATGTAGTGTGCTGCCCAATATTTCTTTTTAGGAAAGATACATGAAAAACATTATGAATTTTGCTAGCTTTAAGAAAATGTATCTCATACGCAACTTCCCCAACTCTCCTAACAATCCTATAGGAGCCATAGAACAGAGGTTTCAACTTTTTTGCACCACTCCTTTTCAAAGTATCATGTCTATATGGTTGTATGCACAAGAAAACTAAATCATCAACCTCAAAAGTCTTCTCAATCTTATGCTTATTTGCATAAATTTATATGTTGATTCTAAGCATGATGTATATTTTCCTTAAGTGACTTAAGGATATCCTATTATCCTACATTAACTCTCTCGCCTTGGGAGCTCTACTATCATCAAATGCTAAGTCTACAAAAGACATAGAATCATACCCGTAAAAGGCCCTCGATTATGTCTATTGACATATGGTAGGTAGTATTATAACAATTCTCCCCTAAGTATAGCCATTTGATCCAAGCCTTTTGTTGCCCCACTATATAATTACACAAATACCCTTCCACCCACTTATTTACAATCTCTATTTATTCATCTATCTATGGATGGCAACTAATACTTAGGGACAACTCGATACCAACCAATTTGAATAGCTCCTACCAAAACACAATGATAAAATGTTGTCCCAATCATTGACAATGTTTTCCAAAAGCCCATAAAGTCTAAACACCTTTCTAAAGAATAATAATGTTTTTTGAAAGCCTTATAATCCAAGGAAATAACAAAGAAATGTCCATACTATGTCAACTATCAATTACTACATATATGCAATCTTTTCTTTGGAATTTCGTAAGCCGAGTGATAAAGTCCATTAATATACTCTCCCACTTTGCTTAGGAATAGGCAATAGCTAGAGAAAACCTATAAGAAAAGTATGCTCAGACTTGTTTTGCTAACAAGTTGTACACTCTCTAACATATCATAATACATCACTCTTGAGACCCTTCCACGAGAATCTCTCCTTGATCTATCATAGGTTTTAAAAAAAAATTAGATGTCTTTCTAGAGGTGTATCATGAACAACTCTCAAAATCGTACTCTTCATCTTAGATTTAGGCACCAAATATATTTATTCCTTGTAGTATATCACATCATCAACTACCTTATATATGTCATCCTGAAACTTTCCATCCATGATCTCGCATGCAAATTTATTCTTGGGATACTCGACCACAAGGTGAGCCTTCCAATCGACTGAATTTTTTGACATAGATCAAAGTGTGGGCTCCTAGATAGCACATCCACCACAAATATTCCTTTTTCCCTTAACATATTCAATGTCAAAGTCATATGCCTAAATCTTACTTGCTCATTTTTGTCAACGTTCATTCACATCCTTTTGCTCTAGAAAGTATTTTAGGCCATTGTGATCCGTTCTAACCATAAATTTTCTACCCACCAAGTATTGTCAAAACTTTTCCAATGCATGCATGATTTCAAGCATTTCCTTGTCATAGGTGGAATATAATTTCTCATATCTCAACTTCCTACTCTCTTAGTCTATGGGATGCTTGTTTTGCATATGTACAACACCTATCTCTTCGCTTGATGCATCATACTCCAACACAAATGGTTGAGAGAAGTTTGGTAAAGCTAGCACTAGAAAAGAACTCATCACTTGATTGAGCCTATCAAATGTAATTTGAGACTCATTTGACCATTTTAATGCACCCTTCTTGGTGAGATATCTAAGAGGTGCAATCAACTAGGAAAATCCCTTGAAAAATCTTGTGTAGTAACTACACAACCCAAGAAAACCCCTCAAGTCAGAAATGTTCCTTGGTGGTGCCCAATCTATAATGTCCAGTATCTTCTCCTAGTACACCTTTAAACCATCAACACCAATCACATGTCCCAAATAAAAAATATTTGTCATTACAAACTCACATTTGGAAGCCTTCACAAACATGAATTGTGCCTCCATAAGGCCCAACACCTCATCAATGTACATGATGTGTTCCTCCCATGTCTTATTGTATATTAGGATGTCATCAAAATAGACCAATCCAAATTTTTGCAACTGCTTATTAAATATGTGATTCTACATGATTGGAAAGTTGCAAGTTCATTTGTAAGACCAAATGGCATAACCAAGAACTCGCAATTTCCATAGTTGCATTTGAATGTAGTCTTATGTATACCCCCCTCACTAACTCTAATCTAATGGTACCTTGAATGAAGATCAATCTTTGAAAAGCAAACTGCCTCATGTAGCTCATCCAATAGCTCATCTATAATGGGTATAGGTTACCTATTCTTAATGGCCTTAATCAAGACATGGTAATCAATGCACATCCTCGTTGTGCCATCCTTTTTAACCAAGACCACTAAAGATGCAAATGGATTGGAACTGGGTCTAATGTGTCCCACATCCAATAACTCCTTTATCATTTTCTCAATTTCTTATTTGAAATTTTTGGGATGATTAAATGGAGTGGTAATAAATATCTTGGAGCCCTCCATATCAATCATATTCTCCAATTTATGGTCAAGAGGTCTACTAAGTGGAATATCTCCAAACACCACACTATCCTTATTCATAATTGACTGAATGTCCACATTGACATGATAATGTCTATCATCACTAGAAGAAGATTTGGAAGACATAAAACATTAGGTTTCCCATGCAACCTCACCATGTCTAAACAAAGTCTCTATCCTATTCATTGTCACCACCTTTGGTATACCATCTGCCAAAGCTCTCAACAATACCATCCTCCCACCTGTCATGAACTCTAACTCCATCTTTTGAAAGTATTGATTGCATTTTCCAAGTAAATGTAGCCATTGAACTCCTAAAACAACATTAATATCACCAATCCCAACCACATTGAAGTCATATGTAACTCTACAATCCCCAAACTAGATGCTCAACTATGAAATCTTCTTGGTGCAAGTCATTTTAAAACCATTAGCTACTATGACACTGAAACCAAGAAAATCATCAACTTGCAATCCTCTCTTCACTAAAAGACCCTCATTAATAAAACTATGAGTTTCTATACTCATTGTCCCTTCAAGACTCTTATAACTCATAAAGGATGGTACTTAGGAACCCCTAATAACATAGAAATTGTACCATGTATTATCTCCAGTAGCACTACCATCATGATCTAAGTGTTGATCCTCATGACCACTCCCTAAACTAATGTTTACAACCTGCTCATCAATGTCAAAAGTGACCTCTATATAATGTGATTTTCCTTTTCCAAGGCACTTGTGACCGGGTTTGTATGGTTCCTTGTAGGAGAAACATAACTTCTTCCTATGCAACTTATTCCTCATCTCAAAGTCCAATCTAGGTGGTGTAGTCATAAGCTAAGTGAAAGTTCTTCTAAATGGTTTATTGATCTTGAAAATCCTCTTTTGGGACTAATGTGTAGGATGTGTGTTTTCAAGATCAAGTGTTATTTGAATAGCATCATATAGTGTACTAGGCTTGAAATCCTTCACCGCACCTTTCAAGTTAGTATTCAAACCATTTGTGAACAACATTACCACTCTCCTTTTTGACATGTCAAGAACCATAAAAGTTGATGGGTCTAGTTAATAGCTAGTTTTATTCCATTTATTTTATGTCTTTTAAACATTTCAATCTACTAAGCTCACAGACAATCCTGAACCTTATACATCTTAAACCAAACTTTAGTATGTGAAAATATAATTATGGTATGATGATACTTGTATGCATGGATGTGTGAATGTTCATGGAATTCAGTATGATTCTATGCTTAATTCATGGTTATTAATGATGTGTATACTTTAGATGAAGCTAACCTCTTGTAGCTAAAATTGTAGCTGCAACAACTGGGTTTATAGCCCACAACAAAGGGATTGCCTGTAGTTGCAGGGGGAGTCCAAAATGCTAAACATGTGACAATTCCAAGAAGTAATGAAGCCGACCATTTAAATGGTCAACCATGAGTCACCAAATTATCGAATAAGATGACATGAGGAAGAAGGGGTCTAATTTGATAAGGAAAGCCATGACATGATAGTTTTTAGGGAGCACACCTCTATTAAATAATTAGGATAGAGTTTTAGTTTTACTTCTCTTCTTCTATCTTTTTTAATTATGGTTTTTCGTTGCAAGGACTAGTTCTCTCCCTATTATTGAGGGGGAGTGGACATATGCATTTAAATTCTATTCTTAGTCCTTGTGTGAATAAACTCCTCCTGGACCTATACATTGGGATCAATGGTTGACGAGAAAATCTAGTTCAGGATATAGTTGTTAAGTTCTAGTTTTTGTTTAACCAGACAATACTTCATTATTGTTAGCTTTCTATTATTTAGTTGTAATGGATGTACTTTTGAATGGGAAATATTTTGAAGATTCTTGTCATACTGTGAGAAGTTTGGTTTTTATGCAATAGAGGAGTTTCAATTTACTGTTATGATTTGATGATCAGTAGTGCATTATTTGATATTTCTTGTGGGTGTAGCAACTCGAGGTACTACCAATCCATCTTGTTTTTTGTACTAGATTATATTTTCATTATTGTATCTATTTATTTGAATTCTCACTTGTATGTATGTGAATTCCTTAAATGATATTCTATAGCATGAATTGCATTCTATAACAACACGTTGAGTCAGTCTCCAAAGTAGTTAAGAAGTTAGAAGTCAAAAGTCAATAGTACCAGTTAGTTGTAAAGTTCATCCTTAGTAGTTAGCAGTTACAATATTAAGCCAAAGGTACCCATGGCATAAGCACCATATTATGTTATTTCCCTTGTTTTGCAATTTAATGCTTTATTTTCCCTTTCCAACCTTTATTGTTTTCTATACAAGTGTAAACCACCTATACTCCTTGATATAGGCCCTGTAGAGTCCATGAATGCACATATAGTGCCAACATCATCAAAATCTTACAAAGTCTTGGTTGATAATTAAATGAAGCCTTTGTGAAGGTTCGGTGAATTATTAAGTTAGGAAACTATCCTCTAAAATGTGTGACCACTCATAAACACCAAGTTGATTGAATATTGGAAAGGACTTACAACATAAACCTTATGAAACTCATTAATGTAATTGTCAACATCACCATTCTATCTAATCAACGCCAACTCATGGAAATATATAATTCCAATCAAATCTAGCAATCAGTTTGTTGCTAAACTCATCATAGGACTGAATTAGTGCATGATTTTGTGTCACCAACCCATGGTGCCACCAATCATATGCTAGTCCCCGTTGAAAATTGAGGTGTTTTCTTAGCTTAATACTTTGTAAAACTTTAGGATTTCTGATCTAAATACACTTTCCTTTGTTACAGATTATTTATGGGTGATTATCTGATTAATCCATTTTACTGTTTATAGAATGAAGACAGAAGTTGTAGAAGAATTAGACAGGATATTAGAAAGATTACACAAGCATATACCGTGGAGAAACCCTTTAGGGAAAAAACTCCACCAAGAATTAATGTATTATTCAATCTCTAAAGTAGATTACAATAACTCCAATTCTTGCTTGAGAATGCTTCTTTTGCCTTCACCAAAACTTCTTCACAACCTGCAATAAAACTAATAATAACTCTCTTCAACTTGCTTGAGATAAATAGGCATTAATCAACTTTGTAAACTCCAAAAGAGTTACAATTACAATGCTCAACCCCTATTCCTAAAAGGTACGCCTATCTCTTGCAAGTAAAGTTATACCGTGAAGAACAATGTCAAATCTTCATCTTCATCCATTTGGGTGTCCCAAACTGAAGTACAAACTCAACCTTTATTTTGTAAATATCTTCAAGGCTTCATCCTCAAAGTAGGCGCAGAGTGGGCCCACTTAACTTAACCTTCTGAAATATCTTAACATGCAAAGGAGTTAATTCCAAGAAGCCAACTTGGGCACCCAAGTTGGGTCCAAGTCATTTCTTGTTAACTAAAACATTTCTCTCCACCATTAATGCAAGAATGGCCATCCCTTGTTAACTGAAGGTAGTCCTTGTTATCTGTCATGCAACTCAAGTCATTAGTCATGCATTCCAAGTTAACTGAAGTCAACTAGCATTCAACTAAAACTAACTGAAGATAGCGGAACCATAACTAAAATAAACTAAAGTTCATGCATGTAAACATCAAACCCTAAATCCTAGGATCTTTACATGCATACAAAGTGTTATCTCTTATTCCAAATAGTTAACTGAACTCAAGGTGAGTGTCACCTACCATGTGGGCGCCCCATGTGTCCCTATTATTTAGGAACTCATATTGGATTCCCTCACATGCTCCTAACATTTAGAATTAATTACAAATGTCAATTAACATGATTATTTCATTTAATATTAATCTCTTTCTAATCCTAATGTTAGGAAGAAATTTCCAAGGACTTAGGAGATACATGAAATAAATAATGTTTAGGATTTCAATTGAATGACATCCTATTTCCAACAGTCCCTCCACATGTAAAGTTGTAAACTTAATTGCATTTTCTTTTGGCATGGGTTTGAGAGTAAAAAATGTATCTAGTTTATGTATCCAAGCACGTGTTGTGCTTTTCCCACTACCATCAAAATTAGGAAGGGTTTGTTTTCTCAAGGCATGCTAATAATCCTTATGTGGGCCTCAAGGTATTTGTTCCTAATGTGTATTTCTCTTATCTTTTCATTGATTCATGTATTGGTTAAGTGTTATTTCATTTCCAATTGCATGAGGAAGTGTATGGTACTCATCATAAACTGTCATTACCTCATCAAACAATGACTAATCCTCTTCATGTTGAGATGCCTCCTCATCCTCCCTTGGTTTGAATGTAGTTTGGAAAGGTCTACTTGAACCACTTATACTGGCTCCCCTTGGAATTTTATTCCCTACATTACTACCTTCCCTTGTAATATTCTGATGAACACCTTGAGAGTGTTCATATTTTGTGACATTTGACCAATAGTTGTGATAAACTATCGTTGTGATTGCATGAATTGTTGCATCATTTTTTGTTGTCCCCTTGCTAGATCATTCAATATATTTTGTAGACTATCCTAGTCAACTCTCCTTTTAGTCCTATCTCGAGGATTCTCACCACTTGAACCCACCATTGTTTCAATTCCCTGTGCAAATTTAAGCTATTTCCTTGCTACTAATGCAACCAAGAATGTATCCTCTTATAGATATGATTACAAAGATTGGAATTATTTTTATTTTGCTCTCTTTTAGCATGTTATTTGGCCCTATCATTGGTGTACATAACCCTCCAAGGTGGCAAGATTCAAGATTTGATACCACTATAAGATTCCCTATCAATTTTATACTTGTTTTTTTGCACCTGTCCACTTTTTATTGAATTGAAATTTTGCCAAACAGTTTTGCCATATGTTGTCTTTAAGGTTTTCCACCAATTTTTGGGATTGCAAATAATTTTCAAATATAGGTTTTTCCAATAACATAAAATGCAAATAACATCATTGTGTAGGTATTAAAATTCAATCCAACTAATGTACATTTCCTTCAAAAAATAATAGTTTTGCTATTGTCACAAGTTACAAGCTAATTTATTGTTTGTAATATAAAATTCAAGACTTATCCAAACATAATTGCTAACTTGTAATTTTCTCAACCAATGTGTTGTGCATATAATATTCTTCCCTAAATGAAAGTGACTTACTTCCAACTCCTATATATTGGTTAGGCTTCTTTGAATTTTCTTTGACTTGACACAATAACTATATAGGATGGTCCATAGTAGTCTTTGCCTTGATGCCTTAATCTTGTGATGGAATTGACCATCCAAGGTGTCAGTGATGATTCCTTTAGTCACTACGTTGGACTTAAAGCCTTCACAAATTTATTCTAATCTCCTTTGATATCCCATATGGTGTCGAGTAACTAGTATGACGCTTGTGTTAAATGGTTCAACCCTTAGCAAGGGCAGTGACACTATAATAACGACTGTGACTAGCCTGGTATAGTTAATGACCCGATGGAATGATACTTCACTCCCTTGTTCCTTATTACTTCGACCCCATTATAAGATTTCAATATTCATTACAATATCCATTTAACACCAAGTTAACTGTAACAAAGGAAATAAAATGTCGATTTCCAATAATAATATTACATTCTTTTTCCTTTTGCAAATATTACCTAGCACAACTCTAAAATTTGTCTTTAAAAGACTTCACAAATTTCTATTTGTCTTTAAAAGACTTCACAAATTTCTAACATCTCCCGAATTGTTCAAATGAAGCTCTATGCTAATTCTATGATGAATACACTTGCAAATGGCATTGGGTTTTTGTCCAATCCACCAAACCCAAGGGGTTTCATCCTTAGGCTTTTTAAACTTGTAAACCAAGCTCTTCAATTTCTCCTAATAACAATTTTTGAAAAAGATGAAAATGATTTCCTTCATCACCTCTTTTATTTTTCACCACCTTTTGATTTTTTAATATATTTTTCTTTTCCAAAGTGACTTTTATTTAATATTTTACCAGTGCATTTAATAAAATTCATTTTAATAAATATACCAATTAATTAAATATAAATGTCCAAAATGTGACTTAGGATGATTTAATATTTAATTAATTAAATTATCCCTTAGCTTTTTCCCACCTTAGCTTATAGGAATAAAATAAGCTAGTGGATTCTGCTAGGTGATCACTCGGAAAACAGGAATATTATAGAAGCTTGACCAACTCAATATAAACCTAAAAAACATTTCTTCTTATTTTTCTAATTCAAACAATACCAACAAAATTAACTTAACAATAACTATTAGAATGTTATAATATATACCAAAAATAAAAGTCATAGAGGTGTCGTGTGTTGTTGTAAGCCTCAATCATTTTAGTATGAATGATTAATGTGCAATGTAAAGGACTTTTTTTTTAACACAAAGGGGTAAAAATTTTATTGAAACTCAAAGAACAACATTACAAAGAAATCAAGAGACCAGAGTCCCCAGGAACATCCAAACCACCAAGCAGGAAAAGACAAACAACACCATCAGCCATCACTTTCCCCCTCCCTGTCCTCAGCAAGAATTCTCTCAAAATCAGGACGAAGTGCCGGAGAAACCATTTCCCACTCCTCAATTCTCCATCCCTCAGCATACTCTGACGCCCATTTCGCCAAGCAATCAGCAGCCCTATTCCACTCCCTTGGAATATGGACGAAAGTCACCATCTCCATTAATGAACTAACCCGCAAAATCTGTTGCACCACCCCAGCCAGCTGCCAGCTGACATCCTCCACTTTCTGCTTAATAAGTAAACTGACCAAAACCTGGGAATCAGATTCACAAACAACCCTTCTCCATCCCAAATCATAAGCTTTCTCAAAAGCACAAAGAATTGCCAACCCTTCCATGTAGTTGACAGTATGCACACCCTCATAAACCGAAAAAAGGAAAACCACCGAACCCAAATAGTCCCTACCAATCCCCCCAATGCCAGCCGGCCCCGGATTGCCTCTGGAGGAACCGTCAGTATTGATTTTTAGAACCCCAATTGGGGGAGGCTGCCAAAATCCAGACCTTTGAACTCTCTGCTTCGAATGCTTACCACGCTTAACACATGTCGAGGCCGAGGACAGCCCCTGAATCCCCAATCTCTCCACCACTTCAGCATCCCTTTTCCCCAAGGGGAATTCTAACTCACACTTAGCCACCACCATCTCCTGAACCATGCCCAAAATTCTATGCCAAATTTGTTGCACCAACTTCTTTTCTCCCCGAAATATTCGCCGATTCCTCTCCAACCAAATCTGCCACAATATGAAGATAGGGCCCACCGACCACACCACCTGTAAAAAGGAAGCCATAGATGGAGGCCTACCCAACCTCTGCCAAAACTCAATCAACGAGGAAGCATGACCACAGGGGCTACTCCAAACCCCCCACCAGAAGTGCCAAATATGGAGGGAGAAAGGGCAGCGAAAAAACAGATGAGCTGAGTCCTCCTCGTTAGCCCCACACAAAACACAGACCGAGGGACCCTGAAAGCCACGCTTCTGAATATTATCCCAAGTCAAACACTTATTCCAAGCCAACATCCAAACAAAACAATTACATTTTGGCCAGGAAGACTTGTTCCAGATCTTCTTCCACCACTGGATTTCATCCTCCTCCACCCTATGGGATAATAGCTCCTGATAACCAGAAGCAACAGTATAAATCCCATTAGGATTGGGAGACCAGGCAAGCACATCATCATACTGGAGAGAGCTGCAACGCCTCCTGGAAAGGATACTATGCAACTCACTACATTCTTCTGGCAAACCAACATCCGGCCATTCGTCTGGAGACTTCCATCCCGCCACCTCCAACTGACCTCGAGAGGAAAAAGACTTAAAGTCACTCACCCGTGTCCACCCAATCTCGCGAAATCTCTGACAAAGGTTTAACAAGTGAGGAAACTGAGAAATGATGGGGGGATATCCATCCCACGAGTCAGACCAAAAATGAACCTCGGTCCCCTTTTTACAAATCCAAAATAAACCATCCTTAATGAGAGTAGCCCCTTTCTTAAGAGTGCTCCAGATCACAGAGCCCTTCCCCAGAAGGGGGTAACGAGGCATTTCCAACTGAGGGATTCCCTGAAGATACTTCTGAGAGAGAATCTTGGCCCAACTCTTATCCTGCTCCTTACACCACCTCCAGTACAGTTTCGCAGCCAAAGCCACACCAACCAAAGCCATCTGCCGCAGACCCAGGCCACCATATTTCTTTGGGCTACACACCACCTCCCATCTTACCAAACTCCATTTGGAAGACTCCAAGCTACCCGCCCATAAGAATTGTCGTGTCACATAATCCAAATCCTTAACAAAACCCAAAGGGGCCACCTGTAGCATGCATCTGTAAATGGGCAAAGCCTGTACCACAGACTTGATAAGCTGAACCCGACCAGCAAAGGATAGCCACCGATGCGTCCAGTGATTAACCTTCGCCCTAAATTTATCTAAAATGCTCTGCCATGACGCCCGAGGCAATCTACCCACCGAGATAGGGAAACCAAGATAGGTCAGAGGAAGTGTCCCGATCTGAAATCTCAAAGTTTGAGCAATCCTTCTCTGAATAGGGTACGAAGTGTTGAAGAAGAAAATAGAAGACTTGTCCTCATTTATTTGCTGACCTGAGGCAACCAAGTAGACATCCAATGCCCTACGAATATTAGAAGCCTCTCGCATTGTAGCCATACCCATCAGAGCAGTATCATCCACAAATTGTAGATGAGACTGTGGAGGTAGATTGCCTCCCCACTGCCAACCCTGTATGCTACCCACCTCCACATTCCTTCTAAGCAACCTCCCCAAACCTTCAGCAAGGAGGATAAACAAGTAAGGAGAGAGAGGGTCCCCCTGACGAAGGCCCCTTGAAGCACCAAATAGCTCAGAATGATTCCCATTAATAAGCACAGAGAAAGAGACAGAGGTAACACAACTCCTAACCCATTGAATCCACTCCGCCGCAAACCCAAAAGCATCCAGAACCCTCCACAAGAAGGACCATCGAACTCTGTCATAAGCCTTCGCCATATCCAATTTGATAAACATTGCCTTTTCCTTGGAGCTGGCCATTGAATGGATGACTTCAGTTGCAATAACAATCCCATCCAGAATCTGTCTACTTGCAACAAAACCACTCTGTTCTTCGGAAATCAACTCCTCAAGCCCCTTTTTCAACCTGTCGGCAATTACCTTAGAGATTATTTTATAAATGACATTGCAGAGAGAAATGGGTCGAAATTGGCTTAACCTATCTGCCCCCTCACACTTGGGAATAAGTGCAAGGAAAGTAGAGTTTAAGGCCCTTAGCATCTGCTTGTTCCTTTGAGATTCTTGCACAACCTCCAAGAGATCCAAATTGATAATATCCCAAAATTCTTGAAAAAACTCGATTGGGAAGCCATCAGGCCCTGGCGCCTTCCCCTTCTGCATCTGGAAAACAATTCCTTCAAGTTCTTCCAATGTGATATCGTTCATGAGCTGTTGGTTCAGCTCCCTAGACACAAGATGCGGAATACAAGAGAGAACTTGATCCTCCTCAGGAGACCCCCCTTGCGAGTCCTCCCTAAAGAGAGAAGAAAAATATTGACATACCTCTCTAGAAATTTCAGGGAAGGAAGATAGATATTCTCCCCCATCGCTCACAAGAC
This sequence comes from Sequoia sempervirens, assembly GCA_007258455.2. Taxonomy (NCBI): domain Eukaryota; kingdom Viridiplantae; phylum Streptophyta; class Pinopsida; order Cupressales; family Cupressaceae; genus Sequoia; species Sequoia sempervirens. Next base: position 20,364,889 of record VDFB02000019.1, read on the forward strand.
TAGAAATAGAATTCCCATGCCTCCGTGCTTTCACTGAATTGAAGAAGAAAGACGTATTTTTATCCCCTTCCTGCAACCAAACTATTCGAGCCTTTTGTTTCCAATATATCTCTTCCCTCAACTCCCATTCCTCCAAGGTTCTCACAGCTTGCGCTTCAGCCTGAAGAAGCTCAGGCGTCACTCCAACCTCCCTTAGCCTCCTCGTGATACCATCCAATTCTCCCTGAGCCACTGCCTTTTCATGGAAGACATTCCCAAAACACTGAGAGTTCCAGCGCTTAAGCTGATACTTCACATGTTGGAGACGCTTGGAAAAAACATACATTGTTGTCCCATACACAGGTCTACCACTCCTCCACCATTCAGCCACATAATCCTTCAGAGAGGGGTCACGCAACCACATGAGCTGGAACCTAAAAGAAGGCGTACGCGGGGCACAAGGTGAATCAATGACAAGCTTGATAGGCCAATGATCGGAACCTTTCCAATCCAAGATCTCAGAGCGTGAAGACCACATCCCCCCCACCCAGTAGCAAGAAACCAGAAAGCGATCCAGCCTTTCTGCAATGCAATAATCCCCAACACGACGGTTGGTCCAAGTAAACTGTCCATTACTAGGCTTGATATCAACAAGATTTAAAGAGTTGATGCTATCCCTAAGCAACAAAGTAGAGGGCTCCAGCCTCCCAGAACCACCCCGCTTCTCAGCCACCTCGCAAATAGCATTGAAGTCCCCAGCCATAATCCATGGATGGAAAGGAGCCATAGATCGGACTAACCTAATATGAGACCACAGAGCTTGCTTACCCCGGAAATCAATAGGAGCATAAATATCAGAAAAGAGAATAACCTCCCCTGTCTCAAAGCTAGAAGCAATCATAGACAGAGTGGATTTAGAAGACACCCACCAGAGAGGTCGAATTTTCTGAGGGTTCCAAAAACAGGCCACACCCCCAGAAGATCCATGAGCACCAATACACTGACACTCGCCACACCTCCATAGCCTAGGTGCCAAGCCAAGCATACTCTCAACAGATAGCTTAGTCTCCTGAAGAAAGAACACATCAGGACCATGCTTCCGAACTAAATCATGAACCGCTTTTTGTCGAGGGCCGCTGTTCAAGCCCCTTACGTTCCATGAAAGAACTATCATTTCAAGGGGCTCGAAAAGTGCGAATCCAGAGTCTTTACTGACCCTGACTCAACCAAGTTCTCGCCTGTCAATTTGATCTTTTCCACATCCTTCTTTCTACCTGGTTTAGCAAATTTCTCTGCTCCACCTTTCTTAATATCTTTTTGCAAAATACCCAATTTTGGAGGCTTAGATTTCTTAGCGAAATCCAGATCTGCACTTCGCCCAAGAGGAGACAAATCCTCCCCCACTGCTGGAATAACGGCCAAAGAAACAGGAGCCTCCAGACCTTCCGTCGGCATAGCAGCATCCGTGAGCACCCCAGAATCACCGTGTGGTTCCATAGAAGAATTGAGAGCAGGACCCTCTTGAGCAAACACCTCAATCCCCTGCTCCAAGTTTACCAAACCTGGGTTAACTTCCTGTTGGCTAAGGTCGTCCAAAACCTCAAACCTATTAAAAGTGCCCTCTTCTTGCCTTTCACTGAAAGGCCTCTTTTGCCCCCTGTTCTTATACCGAGCCTTGACAGGAACAAAACCATCATTATCTACCTCCGCAGTAGGGTCGTTGCCCTTCCCCTTATCCGCCCTGGGAGGCTCCCTAGAAGGCTGAGAAGGTAGGGGATCCACCGACTTGTATCTTGGACATTTTCTCAGCAAGTGGCCATATTCACGACAGAGCCTGCAGCGGAAGGGAAGGGTCTCGTAGTCCAATTGCTGCACCCAAGAGTAAGAACCCGCACACATATCTATTGCATCGGGCAAAGGCTTACTTAGGTCAATTTCAACACAAATGCGTGCAAAAGTCATTACCTTTTTACCCAAGGTTTGAGATGAAGTTCCCACTGGTTTTCCGAGCAATGAAGCCAGCAAGTGCAACACATCCTCTCGGCAGCATTCCACCGGTAGCCGAGGTAGACGAACCCACACTGGGACGCGATTTGGAAGCTCCTCAGCAGGGTTAAAACCTGCATGCCAAGGCTTGATAAAAAGCCCCACCTTATTATGAAAATAGGGTCCTCCCTCGAATATCCTATTGCGATCAGCAATGCAGTTAAACGTAACCATGAAATAATTGTTAGCCAACAACATTATTTCCATTTCTCCCTCTGGCTCCCAAGTTCTTTGGGCCCAAGTCTCCAGAAACTGTAGCGAAGCCCTCATCCCCAAAAATTTGCAATATAAAGAATGATTTGAGTAATATTCAATATCCTCAGCAATCATCTCCGTCGGAACAACAAATTTCGGTCTCTCCTTGCAACGCTCCAAACACCCATTAATCTTTGTGATCCGCGCTCCAGAGGACAGCCCCGCACCATCCGTCCCTAAGTCCGAAGCAAATAAATTGTTATTAAATGTCGACATCCCTTGCATTGGAGACTTCGAGCCAATTGCTGCCCGGAAATTCAAATCAGAGATAACCCCAGAGGCTTCACCCTTAGAAAAGGCCATCAAGCCCTAGGCCGTTTAAAAGAACCCCAACAAGGGATGAGGGGACTAATCCCACTCCACACCCGCCGCCCGAACTCAGCAAAACCCTCCACTCCAACCCTACCAACCCGCACCAAGCAAGGATGAAAAAGACACCCGAAGAAACCAGCCGTGGGTTCCTTCCAAGCTCCTCTCACCAACAAAGCCACTCCAAACAGGTGCTGGCCCAAATCCCAGAGCTCACCCACGCCCACAACCACGCGGATTTCAGAATCTGAACACACCAACAGCGCATAAAAATGCAGAGTCTTTACCAGCCAGTCCTCCACACAGCCAGCCACACCACAAAGCAGAGAAACCACGCCCGGAAACACTGAGAACGCCCACCCCAGACAGCGCAGAGACAAGGAAAGCAACCACGAGCTAGGGCGCGGATGCCCTAGCTCGACCCTCACAGGAGCAGACGCGATCCATCGGGTTTTCTTCACAACATCACCTTCTTATAGTCTCCGCAATGTAAAGGACTTTCAATCTATGGTTGTGTGTGTATTTTTATTTACATACTTTTGGATAAATAAAATTTGCTTTTTATCGTTCATTATAAACTACACCACATGTCTCTAGGGACATTTTAGTTTTAACTTTTTGTAGCTTAATGATCTCTCATCATTAGTTCACTTCTCAGTCCTATATATTATGCACCTTTATGCTTTCATATAACCAATATATATAACCTATAACCAAATATTTTAAAGGCTTTTTTCTATAACCAAACTATTTTTTGTGCACTGAGTAACCCATAACCAAACATTTTAAGGGATTTTCTCTATATTATGAAATACATCTAGAACATTAAATGAAAATTAAGAAAGTCTTATACCAAGTCTAACTTCAATATTATGCACTTTTTTCTAAATTGATACAAGTTTTTGATAAATGACATCAAATATATTCTAAGAACAACTTGTCAATTTCTTATGGTTTTTGAATTGATACTAAGTAACCTATAACCAAACATTTTAAGGGATTTTCTTTATATTGTGAAATGCTTCTAGTACATCCAGTGAAAATTAAGAAAGTTTTGCACCGAGCATAGCTTTAATATTGTTCACTATTTATTAAATCAATGCAAGTTTTCGACAAATGACATCAAGTATGTTCTAAGAACAATCTTCCAATTTTATTACAATTTTTGAATAAGGTTAAAACAAAAGTAAAATGAAACAACAATATAAAAGCATCCCATATGCTTTATCCTTTGATACATTTCATTAAATTTCCAATACTTACTCAATTCAACATAAAAAGATACAAGTTACTTGTTAGTGATATTATAACAAATCTTTACTATTATGAATTGCAACTATAGAAGTGATTGCATAGATATGACAAATAAATTGATAATATAAAATTAAATAACTCTTGAATAATAACATCATGTCTTACGCTATTTGTCATAATAATTATTATTGTAAAACAAAAATTAATATGATTTTATTATAAAAAAGATACTCGCCACTACATGATACTTCTTACAATACTTAGTCATAAACTCTCCACTATAAAATGCTTGTTAAAAAATGTACATGCAAGAAAAAGTCAAAGAAAGCATGTGGACAAGGGAGCTTGGGAGGAAAAGAGAACATTATATCAAGTACTTCAATCTTTCATATGACTATACTCAAAAGAATTATATAAGAGTGAAAATAAAATGGAAAGCGAAAATGTTAATAGCTCAACTAAGAACTAGTTTGCACTAGCTTAGATGTGAAACTGGAAGGTGGATGACACTTAAAGAAGACTAGCTAGATATAATATGTAGTTTTTGTACTTTAGAGCTAGTGGAGACAAAATGACACTACATCATGGAATGTCTGACTTACATGGATATTTGGGCCAATTACATCGAGATTTTAAATGTTGACATCTTGAACAACCTATATGATTTTAAATGTTATCAATTGATGAGCTAAAGAGGCTCTATGGTGAATGGTTCATAAGGCACAACACTTTTTGAAGGTTTTGCAAATGAGGTTACAAGCTTAGTGGGCTTAAACTTGGGGAAAACTTTATGGTTAAGCGCGCTTGACCTGGAGTTAGTACTGTGATGGGTGACCTCCTATGAATCCCCAATGCTTCACCTTTGTGAGCATCACTTAGATACAATGAGTGCTAAGTGGACCATTCATTATCATGTGAGATGGGTTCTTGTGAACCACTACTCATGAAACAAGGGTCAATGAGTTTGACTTGTAAAACTACATGGTTGAATCTTGATAACAATATCATAATTTGACACACTGGAAAATACCTCCTACTTAACAATATCATAATGATTGATTTATAAGGCACAACACTTGCTAAAGGTTTTGCAAATGAGGTTACAAGCTAAGTGGGCTTAACCTTAGGGAAAAATCTATGGTGAAGTGCACTTGAGTTGGAGTAGTACTAGGATGGGTGACCTCTTGGGAAGGCCCAGTGCTTCACCTTTGTGAGAATCACCTAGATGCAATGAGTGCTAAGTGGACCTTTCATTATCATGAGAGATGGGTTCTTGTGAACCACTACTCATGAACACATGGGTCAATGAGTTTGACTCGTAAAACTACACAGTTGAATCCTGATAGCAATATCACAATTTGTCATGCTGTGGAAAATACTTCCTACTTATCAATTGATGAGCTAAAGGGGCTCTATAATGAGTGGTTCATAAGGCACAACACTTGTTGAAGGTTTTTCAAATGAGGTTACAAGCTAAGTAGGCTTAACCTTAAGGAAAACTTTGTGGTTAAGCACGCTTGAGCTGGAATAGTATTGGGATGGGTGACCTCTCGGGAAGGCCCAGTGCTTCACCTTTGTGAGCATCACCTAGATGTAATGAGTGCTAAGTGGACCATTCATTATCATGAGAGATGGGTTCTTGTGAACCACTACTCATGAAACATGGGTCAGTGAGTTTGACTTGTAAAACTACACGATTGAATTTTGATAGCAATATCACAACTTGACATGTTGTGGAAAATACCTCCTACTTATAAACCTATATGAAGTAGAGTAAATAACAAAAAGTGTTGATTACTTGATTAAAATAAAGAACATAAGACTAATAAAGGAAATGAAATGAAATGAAAAAATTTAATGACGTCCACGAGGCCAAGGAGGCCTATGGGACCCAAGGACAACACAAGAGCCTTCCACAGAAAGGCCCTACACAGTTTGTAAACTCCATTCGAGATCAGCTCTTCTGCAGTGCATTTTGATGATGAAGTTTGCAGTTTTGTCTAACCTTGACTCTTCAAATAGGGTATTTAAATTATCAACCTGCACAATGTCCCCATAGCTGGTCTGGATGTCATTATACGCTGAGCACTCCATGATGAAGTGCCATTCCGTCTCCACCCTACCCTCGTTACAAAATCGACATATTCTTTTTCCCCGCTCCTCTTTAGGAACCACCCACCTACTTGTTTCACACCTAAGATGATGTGAACTAGTTCACAATTGAGCTATCACCATTTTTGCTTTCCATTTGATATTTGTTCCTATATAGGTTTTTTCTTCATGGTCCCTCGTGGGATTGAATTCTTTGATATAATAATCCTTTTTATGCCCTTTTTTTTCGTCCATATGACATATTTACATTTTTCTCTCACATATTTTTTTATTTCTTCATTTGTGTTTGGGAACTCATGCATCTCAGCATCCCACTGACCATTTGATATTTTGTTTCATCCAAGTGTTCTTTCTTCTAGTTAGCTCTTCCTTCATAATTAGCTTAGGCCAACGATGATTCTCCATATTTTGGACCTTCTTTAGGTAGCTTAATAACTGGATCATCGTCAAGGCTTCCAAGGGAAAAGTACTAGTCTCGGGCAATAGAATCTCATAAGGCACTGTACTCTTGAGCTTGAGACTACTTATAATTAGGAGTTTTTGTATTCTTTCCACTTGTCTCCATTTCTGATCTGACATGTTGCTGCCCAAAATTTCACACCCATAGAGAATCACCAAAGTGACAAGTAGACCAAAAAGCATTCTTTTAGTTTTCCTATCCCATAATTCTGCATTTCTAGATCTATTTTGCAATGAGTATAGCGCTTTCCAACCTCCTTGAATTCTTTTTGCTCTACATGTTTCCCAGTTGAGTTTGTTGTGAAAATAAAGCCCAAGGTACTAGTACTTGTTCACTATTTCCAACGGTCTACCTTCAAAGAGAAAGTCAATTTGCTATTTTTTTTCTTCGTAGTGAGAATATCATTATTTTGGTTTTGCTAGTGTTCACTTGCATCCTGAACTCTTGACAAAACGTTTCAAGAGCCTTCAAATGTTTTCTCAAATCATGTGCAATTTTAGTAATTAAAATGAGATCATCAACATATAAGAGTTTGTGGTGGTTTGTTTGTTTTGAACTGTTGTGATGTTTTGTTTTGTTGGTTATCCATGGATCCCTAGATCTCATAGATTTACAAAAATTAGTCGCAGTGTGTCGAGTAAGGAGGACAATGCCAAGTCTTTCAATTTCAAATGATACTAAAATTTTCCAATACAACCAAAAAGGTATTCATAGAGATTACATGTGAATTGAGTGTGTGGAATTGGGATTTTTGGGTTGTGTTTAATCACAATTGAGAGGCACATATTCAGGTGTATTCACTAGGCGCGTATTCAGGCGTTTGAAAGAGGCATATTCACCAAGCGCGTATTTACCAGGTGTATTTAGGCATTCGAGGAGGTAATAGCCAGGCGTTCAAGGTTTAAAAGGCTGCAGCAAAAAGGGTGTCTGAAACAAGTGTATTTCGAGGGCTTTGTCAGTTGGGTCTAGAGTCAACGGTGGGGGCCATCCAATGCAAAGACAAAAGTGGGGCATACAAATCTTGGGTAAGGATTAAATTCTTTTAACCCCTCGCTTCTTTTGTGGTTAACTCAGGGACTAGTTTGGGGTTTGTCATTTTTTGTCCAACTTTGGAAAACTTTCAGTTCTTTCTATTTTTTGTTCAACATTGCACTTTAGTCTTTCATCGAAACTAGCAAACAACAAACTGATAAAATAGTTAAAATGGATACACATTCAACATAGTAGCAGAGGGGCAGTATATTGGAAAAAGTGGTGGGCTTAGGGGTGAGCCGAATGGTTGCAAATGCAGGCATGTTGATCCCTTATGGCATGCCTTGCAACCTGGAGAGCTCCACAAAACATTCATTCATAACGACTGGAGGTCTAGAATCACTGCTGCGACAGTTTCAAAAACAAAAACAAATTCAGGAAAAAGAAACAGACACAGGGGTAAACCTAACTTTTGTTAATTCTAAACAGTACACGAGGATTCTCCAACACAGACAAGTTAAAATAGCAAAGAAGTTAAAAATATTGGGAAGTAGGAAATTTGTGGCAATACTCCTGAAAACAACCTACAATTCTCATGTAGCATTAGATGTGGGCCTAAACTAGCTTAGTGTTACAACACAGTTGTAGGATAAAGATCAGATAAATCTGCTAGAAGTTGGGAAAGAAAAGAAAATAGAGGCAAAGGCAAGGTCGGGGTTGGAATCGGGGCAACAGGGGTTCAAGATAGCTAGGAGGTATACAGCCCCACATCAACCCCCCTTAACATGGTCTTTAGAGCTATACATCAAAGAATGATTGGCTTTAAAAGGGAGGCTTGTTATGTTAGAAGAGAGAGAACAGGTGAAGGATAGCGAGTTTCAAGTACTCTCATAATCCAACCAACAACTAACATGAAAATAAATTGTTTAAGGAGCAAATAAACAAACTGCAACATAGCTTGGAGGTAGGCCAAAGGGGGGTGTTGACTTTAAATTTTGAATTAAGTCAAATTAAGGCTAGAGACAATGTTCAAACAGATGTAAACCAAGTTTCCCACCATGGAAAAATGTCTTAGTCAGTTCTAGCAGGCAGTGAGGTCAAGGAAAACATGCAAATGGGAATGTTGAAAGAGACCAAAACATGGGCCCACGTGGCAAAAGAGTCAACAGTGGTGCAAAAGGAGGATATAAGGAAGCAAATCAAGGAACAAATGTGGGAAGAAAAAGACAGATAGAGTAGGGCAAAAAACATAATAATTAAGGGGTTGAAGGAGAACGGTGATAGAGAAGTCACTAGTAGAGTAGTAAGGGATTTTCTATTAAGTAAGCTTCAGTGGGGAGGACATATCCTCCAAGCAAACATAATTGGTAAAACCAATGGAGGAGAAAATAGCATAAATATAAGAGTAACCTTGAAAAGTGTTGAAAATAGGAACCAAATTTTAAGAAACAAAAGGTTCCTCCAAGGCACAACATTTTGTATAGATGAGGACTTAACCCCAACATAGCTAGAAGAAAGAAGGAAAGAATGGGAGAAAGTTACAACAAGAAAAGCATGAAAGGATGCTTGGTTATATAGGGGAAAGCACAATTTAGGGACAACACGAACCATAAAAAATAGGAAGGTGGGGGCCCCCAAGATCACCTCTCAATGGTAAGCTGGAACTGTAGAGGTTACCCTTGGAGGAGGGGGCTTGGGTTGGGGCCCATAGCTGAAGGCAAGGATATCATTGCTCTCATGGAAACACATGAGCATGAAGGTTGTAGGATACCTAATTTTGAAGGTTATAATAAATTTTTAGTGTAGAATGAGCTAACAAAGAGCGGAAAGGGGCATGGGGGAGTAGCAATCTTGGTTAGGAAAGAATGTGAGAAAATCATAAAGGTAAAAAGGAAAGACCCAAATAACCAATACTAGGTGAAGATAATAGATGGTGAATCTTTGATTTGGATCGCAACTTGTTATTTCGCCCCTTATGGCTCTAAAGCGTACAAGAAAAGGAATCTAGATAGGGATGACCCGTATGAAGCACTAAAAATTGACATAGCAAAATATTGCGATACAAACAACATTATCCTACTTGGGGACTTTAATGCAATAACACCAAATAACCAAACTCTTTGTTTTGGTAAGGAAGAGGGGCAAAATAACAATCCTTTGTGGTTAGAGGAAGAAAAAAATCAAAGCTGGAAAAGGGTATCTCAAGACTCAAAAGGTGGTATTTCATCTTTTGGTGTAGATTTGTCGAGTTTTTGCTACCTCCACAGCTTAATCATTTGTAACCATATAAACACTTTGCCAAGCTTGGGAGCTTTCACATGTCATACCCACAATGGGCAAAGCGTAGTAGACTATGTAATTGGTTCTCAAAGTATTATACCAAGGATAATAGAGTTGGAAATAGGGAGCTGCCCTATAGAATTGAAATCTAATCATAGCCCCATTTACATTAAGCTTGGTATGAAAGAATCTGTCCAACAAAGAGCTAGTCTGCAGTTGTGCAAGGGGAGTGGCCTTCAAGACAAAATTCTCCTAACCGACGAGAATTGAGACATATTTAAAAGAATGCTTGAAAAATAGTTACAGGAAATAAAACATGTTGGCAGCCCCACTAGAAATCAAAGCATAATAAACAACGACAAGTTGATGACAATCATTCACAAGGCTCTCATAGCTTGCAAAAAAGCCAAGGGTAAAAGGGACCCCAAAAACAACTTTGTAGCAAATCCGTGGTATGACGAAGAGTGTAAGGTGGCTAAAAGGAGTTTGAAAATATCAGGAAGCAAACAAGCAAATAAAAAACTGTATGAAAAATTAGTAAGATAAAAAAAGAGGAATACATGATAGTAAGGAGGGAGCTAATTTCTCTTGGAAAGCACAATTTGAGGGGTTTTTGGAGAGAATTGCAGCAAGCTAGAGGCACTACTGAGAATAGCATCATGAACATTCAATGGTTAGAATATGCAAAATTACTGTATGAAAGAGACCAAGGCAAAACCTACCCTCTGACAATTAATTCTAATGATAAACTGTTCTCCACAAAGGATGTCAAGAGTGGTATTGAAGCTTTGGCAGTGGGTAAGACCCAAGACATTGATGGGTTGCAAGCTGAATATTTGAAGTGGGGTTTAGAGCTCTTGACACTATATATCAAAAAGATTTTCAATAGGGTCATTTAACACGGTTTCCCAACAAATTGGACCACGAGCGTTGTTATCCCTCTCCACAAGAGTGGCAATGTCAACAACCTGCCAAATTATCACACTATAATGTTAATCCTCTTTTTGGGAAGCTCTTTGGGAGCATGGTGGAGCAAAGAATCAGTCGTTGGGCTGAGGAGGATAAAAGGGCAAAAGGGCAAGTTGGTTTTAGACCAAAGCATTCTACTATTGACCATTGCATTACTCTCAGGTACATGGTTGAAAAAGTTTGGGATAAATAGGGTAGTGAGGTTTATTGTTGTTTTGTTGACTTCAAAAAGGCTTTTGACACAATACCTAAAAACAAACTTTGGGACATAATGGAACAACTTGGAATTCCTGAAAAATATAGGGTTGCTGTCCACATATTTTATGATCAAGTGAGGGCCAAAATCAGAACAAAGGCAAGTTTTTCTGAGTGCTTTAGGAGCGACATTGCTGTCAAGCAGGGCTGCCATTTGTCCCCCACTTTGTTTGGGTTGTACATAGACAAATTAGAAGAGTGGTTGGACAAGCGGGGCAGTGATGGTGTTCTTTTGGCCACTTTTGTGATCAAGTTGCTGTTGTATGCGGATGACCTTTAATGGCAAATTCAGAAGATAGTCTTCAAGAGCATCTAAATGCTTTGGAACTTTTTTGTCAGGATGTGGGAATGCAAGTCAACATTAGCAAAACCAAGGTCATGATATTTGAGTTGAAAAGGGCTAGGAAGCAAATAAATTTTGAGTTTGAGGGAAACACTTTGCAGGTGGTGAGTGAATACAAATATTTGGGTCTCGATTTTTGCAAAACTCTCAATTGAGAGATTTGTAGGACGAAAAGAATTCAAGGGGGTTGGAAAGCTCTTTACTTGCTCCAAAATAGATGTAGATCAGCTGGGTTATGGGATTGGAAAACAAAGAGGAAGTTATTTGGGCTGCTTGTTATGCCTGTGGTTTTATATGGCTGCAAAGTTTGGGGTTGTAGCACGTCGGTTGTGAAATGGAAACAAATATAAAGAGTTCAAAAACACTTAATCACAAGCAATTTCAAAATAAAAAGTACAGTCCTCTATGAGATTGTTTTGGTTGAAGCTGGTGTCTTCCCAATGGAAATGGCAACGGTAATTTGTTTATTAGGCTATTTGCAGAGGATAGAGAATATGGAGGAACATGGGTGGCCCAAAATTGTGGTGGAAGAAAAATTAACTAGAAGGAAGAGCACGTGGATGAGGCAAAATGTCAAGTGGATGGGAAAATGGGGGATCAGCATGCAAGAGTGCCCAAAAACAAAAATTGAAATGAAAAAGTATGTAAAAGAGAAATTCAAAAATACCATGTGGTCGAAACAGCTTGGCCGGAAAAGAGAACATTATGTTTTGCTTTTTAACCCTATTTGTGATCATGAACAAAATTTTTACATGGGGGCAGATATAAAGTGGAAGGCTAAAATGCTAATAACCCAGTTAAGAACTAGCTCACACCATTTGAGATGTGAAACATAAAGGTGGAAAATACTCAAAGAGGGGTGGGAAGATAGGATTTGTTGTTTCTGCTCTTTGGGTTTAGTGGAGACAGAGTGGCACTACATTATGGAGTGTAAGGCTTACAAGGACATTCGATACTACTTCTCAGATTTGTTAAAAGTCAAGTCTTTAGCGACCTTGTTTGAAGAAGAAAAGATCGATAAAACAACAAGTTGCCTGATCAAAATTCACAGTAGAAGAAGCAAAATCAACAAAGAGTTGGAAAACAACATGAAGTAGTTCGGTAGGGTCGGCTGTTGTTTTGGCTAAGGTGGTCTTTTGGTTTCATTTTGTGGGTCCCATAGACTGGCTGGTCTCGTGGACGTTATTAAAATCAATCGATAGACTGTTTGACCTCATGAATGTTATTAAAAACCGGGGGTTCTTTTCTCAGCGTAGGATTGTTTAGCAACTCATTTACCTTTTTTTCAAAAACGTGGAATGGAAAGCTATGATAGAAAGTAGAGCAAGTAGAGTGAGAGTCGATAGACGAGGGTTTTACACGTGAGATTTTGCAAGTGTTGAGACGAGTAGTCGGGGTGGGGGATAGAGAAGATGAGCGAGAGAGAGAAGTTGAGCGGGGATGGAGTGCATGGGAGAGAGCTGTATGCTCGATTACACGTCTCTCCCGATGCTTCCGACGAAGATATCAAGAAAGCATATCGACTGTTTGCCCAGGTTTATCATCCAGACAAGTATCAGTCTCACCAGGTCTACTATTTAATCTTATCAAGCTCTTCTCAGACCTATAATCCAAACATTTCAGACATTTTTCTCGTATATGTATAATTCGAGCTATCATTTAAAATGGTTTCAATTATTTTCCAGCTCTTTCTATAGGAAGTATTTAGGTAGGATTTGTATATATGATTTGCGACGTTTTGGTCTCGTTTCCAATGTAGTTTGAGAGGTGAGGGTTAAGGAACTTGCTTGAATTCAGCTGGGTTACGCTCATTAATTTACTTCACCCATTTAACTTTTTTCCAATTTTTTGTGTTTTTAGGTTTCATTTTGTTTCGGAATATTCACATGCCCTCTCTGGGATTTTATTGTTGCGTGATTTGAGGATATTGTGGGATGGCAGGGAGGAGAGTAGGTATAGTAGATACTACTTATTTATACTAACACAGACTTCTGTAGGTTAAACATTGAACCTCATTTTTTTTAATTGATAAAATGGTTGGTGGAATTTAAGTTAGGCTTCTGCTATTAAAACCACGTTAGTTCATTAATACATGCCCAAAAATGCCATGGCTCGATGCAAACAAGCAAGTCATCATGAACTTCAACATAACCAAATTTTAATGATGCAAAGCCAATACTCTGCTTACATTTTTTCCTCCAACAAATGCACAAAACTCATAGAAATTTCAAGGACAAACACAATTCTCCCTTCATCCTAGAGAATTTAAATTTCCACAAAAATACTCTGTGTTTTTTAATCACCCACTAAATAATAACTGATAGAGAATACAAATATGAAGAAGAGTAGAGGACAAAGAGGATTGCAATTAAAATTCTGTGATTTACATCATTTTTTTACTTGTTAGAATTTTTTGACAGGGTATCATTACAAAGCATACAAAATTTGGTGATTATCACAGATTAATTTTTCCTTCCATGATATTGACATAACAGAATAGACCTCACCAATTTCCAGAAATTCCAGAATTCTTCATCAATGATGACAGTTTTCAAAAGCGTCTTACTCCTTTTCTAAAATGACCAAAACAAACAAATGTTTCTAGAATAGAAGTTGCTTATAATCTTTCCAAGACTGCATCATAAACAGTCTGCCCCTTTTGTAATTGTCACGCTTTAATAAAGACCTTTACAATACGCCCGCACGTGTAGCGGAGTTGGCTTGGGCCGTGGGTTTGCTCCCCATTGGTTTCGGGTTCGACTCCGCTCCCGGGCTTATTTGGTGGAACGGCTAGCGAGTGGTTGCTTCCACCTGCAGAGGACTAGTCTCGCCTCAGCTCGCCTCTCTCGGACCCCAACTTGGCATTCAATAAGCCCAAGGCAAGGCCAGGGAGACGCTGGGCTGGGTCGCGGGGTAACTCTGTAGTTACAGAAAAAAAGACCTTTACAATACTCTTTGTCTTGAACTTTTTGGCACAATTGGCTACATTTGGTTGGATTTTTTCAATTTTATTGTGTTTAGTCTTTCCATTCATCAAATTTAATGTTTACACAACTCTGAGGTTATTCTAGGACTTGGGTCTATCCTTTTTCATTTTGTGTGTATTTTCTTATTTGACAGACTATAAGTTTAGAGTAATGATGTTATGTTGGTGGAACATAATTCGGCGATAGGGCTTGATTTATTTATAGTCATTTTATTGTTCTGGTTCAGTGTATGTTTTGTAGAACAATTTTAGATAGCAATTTTTTAAGCTTTATAATGCTTGCGAGTAACCTGAGTAATAGTTTAGCCTTGTGTTGTTCAATAGGGAACACGTTTTAATGGGGTTGAAGGGATCCTCAACTTGTGGGACACATGGGCCAATTACCTGGGCAAGGAACACATGAAGTTCCATTCTCTGCATTCAATCCTGGAGCTTGCCTGGCGTTTCTTAGGGGGACTTGAACGTGAGACATCATTGTAGTAGTGCTCCACCTTTACCAGTCAGTCTAGTTTGCTGGATTACGTTGGATATATATTTGTGACAGATCATTTCCTGAAAAACCTGATTATTCTGCATACAAAAGACAAGGGAGATAAAGTGGGGCAATTGGCTATATTTGGCTATGAGCTGTCAAGGGAGGGTATGTTTGGGTGGAAGTGGCTTTTGTGGACAGGTCTATGGAGACTACGTATTGCCTAGTTACAGGGACTATTGCACTTGGGGGATTTTCTTGGCTTTACTTTCTGCCCACAACTACCTAGCAAAGTTATATTCTTTGATATGTATTTCTTGGAACTGATGTTCTAGCAGTGTCACAGTTCCGTTACTTTTCCTTTTTGAAACATTTAAATCAATTTTAGAGTTCTACATTTTCTAGTCCTTGAACAAGATTTTCTTTTTTGGAGGATTGAAAATGACAAACTTTCCCTTTCTATTGTTTATATTCAAATTTTGTTTTTTCAACTTAGGATTTCCGCTCTAGAATGTACAACAATCATTTCAAATTACAATTGGCTTTTCATAATGGCATTAAAGTAAACACCTGAGGTTTTAGGGTCATCCTAGGTACTTGGCGACGAGAAAGGGGATTGGGACAAAAATTCCCCTCCATGTCCCCAAAAAACAATAAAAAGGGCACACATGTCCGAAAATTAGATAATTAAAAGGGATCGGTTGCCATCCTCAGCATCCCTTGACAATCCTTGGAATGCCTAGACATTTTCTTACAATTGTCATTTTTGATAGCTAAAAAAGAGAAAATCATTAGGATGTTTTCGATAAGGCTTGTAAGCTCTGTCCAACAACTCTGATTTTGGATTCCATTTTTTATTGTATTTTTGAGACAAATACTGGGGAGTGCACGGATTATTTATGGTGAAAATTTCTACGAAGCTAGTGAGGGAAGCATCATTGATACATCCTTATGGGTGAGTAACATAGGGCTCCCAATGTACTTAGGTTATGAGCTTGGATGGCATGGTCAAGATGAAAAGATGGTGTGGGTTAGCAGAAAGACTGCCTTTGAAGGCAAGTGAAATATGTGATAAATCCAAAGCCCCATTCATCAAACTAGGCACTATTGCATGAAATGGGTTTGCCAAAATATATATACAAAAGGCTATTGACGTTGCTCCAATCATGATAGTGATGACAGTTGGAAAGGATGGCATGTTGAAACATAGACATACGTTGCCACAAATGTAGAATCCTCATGCCCTCAAAAGAATAGGAGCTCAAGTATTCTTCAATGGGGTGAAAATTGGAAGGGAATTTTTCTTGAGGGTAGGCCTAAGGAAAGAAAACACAACAAGAAGAATGAGGAAGGGTGGAAAATTGGATGAAGTGTGCTTGAGCACTAAATGTTTTTGAGCATGTCTTTCAAGATTAGGGCAAATAAAGGTAGTTGCAAGTGTCTTCCTAATGCAAAAGCTAAGCAAGGAAAAAAAGTGTTAAGGGTTGGGTGTGCGTACGAATTTGGTTCCATCTAGCACATGCCTAAGGTGACTTGTGAAAACAAATGGTGGCATACAAGGTTGAGGTAAGGAAAAAGGGGTGATAGTGCTTCATGTTTTTGATGCCCAGAATTGAAGAAAGTTGGTGGTGTCTAAAAGGCAGAATCCTCAGTTTATGACAATTGTAAGGGTTTTGGCACCCAAGGTTTGGAGAGAGGTGGAGTCTCAAGGGCTAGAGAACTCACACACTAGTGCAAGGGTCTTGGCACCAAAAAGACGAGAGAAGATTGAGGATTCTCTCACACCCAACTTAGGTGGAAGGTAATGTCCCATTTAATTCCAAAATGTCTGCAGCCTATGTTTCAAAAGAAATCAATAAAATAATTAATATTACACCAAATTGGCATTAAATAAAGATTAAGTTGTTAAGAATGGTCAACCAACATATGAAAGGTTGTGTCCCTTGAGCAAGATAAGCTATATGAGGGAGGTAGATCTATAAGTAAAGGTAAGAGTGAGGAATTATTAGGACTGATTACAAGTAATAGACATCATTACTAACAAATTAACTTATTTAAAATGAAATTATTATTCTCCAAATGTAGTGATGAAGAGTTGTAACTATTGAGGTGAAGAGGTGTGACTCTCTCAAACTTGAGATATAAAAGGGAGAGCATTTCATTTGAGAAAGAGATCCATAATTCAATCAATCAATTAAGAATAAATATGATGTGACTCCTTCTAATGTGAAAGTTTGTGACTCTTAATGTGAAAGGTTGTGACTCTTTCAAATATGAAAGGTTGTGACTCCTTCAAATATGAAAGGTTGTGACTCCCTCAATAATAAGATATAAAAGGGAGATCATTTCCTTGTGGAGAAATCATCAAGTGGTGATTGAAGAAAGGAAAATAAGAAATTGGAATATAAGATATCTATTAGAAATAAGTATTGTTCTAGCAAGAATTATATTGGGAAATAAGTTGAGAATGTAAATTAAGAATAGCTATATATCATAGTTGCACAGAGACATTTCTTCGACCCCTTGAACACGTCTTGGATACCGGGACACGTGTCCCCGTACCGAAAACTCGTCAGAGACATCTCGTCAATTTTTCATTTAAAAAAACAAAAAAACCCTACATTTTGGCAAGTTTCCATATGAAAAGAAAAAAAAAATGATCGACATTTCTAAACTTCAATGTGTAATATTAAATATGTAGTATGAACTCTTTGACTCTTTGACATTTGTGTGTTTAAACTTTAAATTTAATGTTAAACTTTACCAATGTTCTTGTTTTGAAAGTTCAATGTCATGATATTTTCAGTTTTAAGTAGCAAATTTATAAATTATTAAATTATATTAAAATAAATGGCGTCTTCATGCATCTTATCAAGCATGCCACCCCGAGATAGAGTGCTCATGGGGCGGAAGGCAAATGAGTGCTCTTGGGCTTGAGCAAGGAGGATGGAGCACCTCCAAGGTGGACTGAGGGATGGAGTGGACCTGAGCTTTTGCCATGTTCATGGGTTGGGAGACAGATGAGTGCTCCTAGGCTTGAGGATCTTCTCAAGTATGCCACCTCGAGATGGATGGACAAGTATCCACCCATGCTTTCACAATACAAGGACAACCATCCTTGAGATTGTACTATGGTGTATTGCTCTCAATATTATATATTTCATGTATTAATCTGAATGTTATGATATTGCTATCAAGATTCAACCGTGTAGTTTTTGAGTCAAACTCATTGACCCATGTTTCATGAGTAGCGGTTCACAAGAACCCATCTCTCATGATATGAATGGTCCACTTAGCACTCATGGCATCTAGGTGATGCTCATAGAGGTGAAGCACTGGGCCTTCTTGGGATGTCACTCATCCCAGTACTACTCCAGCTCAAGCGCGCTTAACCATGGAGTTTTCCCCAAGGTTAAGCCCACTTAGCTTGCAACCCCATTTGCAAAACCTTCAACAAGTGTTGTGCCTTATGAACCATTCATTATAGAGCCCCTTTAGCTCATCAATTGATAAGTAGGAGGTATTTTCCATAGCGTGACAAATTATGATATTGCTATCAGGATTCAACCGTTTAGTTTTCAAGTCAAACTCATTGACCTATGTTTCATGAGTAGTGGTTCACAAGAACCCATCTCTCATGATATGAATGGTCCACTTAGCACTCATTGCATCTAGGTGATGCTCACAGAGGTGAAGCACTGGGCCTTCTTGGGATGTCACCCATCCTAGTACTACTCCAGCTCAAGCGCGCTTAACCATGGAGTTTTCCCCAAGGTTAAGCCCATAGCTTGCAACCCCATTTGCAAAACCTTCAGCAAGTGTTGTGCCTTATGAACCATTCATTATAGAGCCCCTTTAGCTCATCAATTGATAAGTAGGAGGTATTTTCCACAGTGTGTCAAATTATGATATTGCTATCAGGATTCAACCGTGTAGTTTTTGAGTCAAACTCATTGACGTATGTTTCATGAGTAGTGGTTCACAAGAAGCCATCTCTCATGATATGAATGGCCCACTTAGCACTCATTGCATCTAGGTGATGCTCACAGAGGTGAAGCATTGGGCCTTCCCAGGATGTCACCCATCCTAGTACTACTCCAGCTCAAGCACGCTTAACCATGAAGTTTTCCCCAAGGTTAATCCCACTTAGCTTGCAATCCCATTTGCAAAACCTTCAACAAGTGTTGTGCCTTATGAACCATTCATTATAGAGCCCCTTTAGCTCATCAATTGATAAGTAGGAGATATTTTCCACAGCAAGTCAAATTATGATATTGCTATTAGGTTTCAACCTAGATGCAATGAGTGCCAAGTGGACCAACCCATATCATGAGAGATGGGTTCTTGTGAATCGCTACTCATGAAACATGGGCCAATGAGTTTGACTTGAAAACTGCATGGTTGACCCATTCAGATTGATAAGTAGGAGGTATTTTACAAAGCGTGTCAAATTATGATATTGCTATCAAGATTCATCCCCTCAAAATTCATCTTGTAGCACTCAACACACCTATCTCCACTCATCCTCCTCTAGTTGTCCCTCTAAGATCAAGACCCCTTCCACCTAAGTTGGGTGTGAGAGAATCCCCAATCTTCTCTTGTTTTTTTGGTGCCAAGACCCTTGCACTAGTGTGTGAGGTCTCTAGCCCTTGAGACTCCACCTTTCTCCAATCCTTGGGTGTAATGTCCCCTTTAGGGATATTCCTAAATTTAGGCCTACAAAACAATAATAATCACTAAAAATTGATATTAGTAATATTGAGTATCAACTTTACGACAACCTTCAGATTGATAAGTAGGAGGTTTTTTCCACAGCGTGTCAAATTTTAATACTGCTATCAGGATTCAACCGTGTAGTTTTCGAGCCAAACTCATTGACCCATGTTTCATGAGTAGTGGTTTACAAGAACCCATCTCTCATGGTATGAATGGTCCACTTAGCACTCATTGCATCTAGGTGATGCTCACAGAGGTGAAGCACTGGGCCTTCTCGGGATGTCACCCATCCTAGTACTACTCCAACTCAAGCGTGCTTAACCATGGGTTCTTGTGAAGCACTACTCATGAAACATGGGTCAATGAGTTTGACTTGAAAACTACACGGTTGAATCCTGATAGCAATATCATAATTTGACATGCTGTGGAAAATACCTCCTACTTATCTATCTGAATGTTACCGTAAAGTTGATACTCATTATTACTAATATCAATTTTTAGTGATTATTATTGTTTTGCAGGCCTAAATTTAGGAATATCCCAAAAGGGGACATTACACCCAAGGATTGGAGAAAGGTGGAGTCTCAAGGGCTAGAGACCTCACACACTAGTGCAAGGGTCTTGGCACCAAAAAACCGAGAGAAGATTGAGGATTCTCTGACACCCAACCTAGGTGGAAGGGGTCTTGATCTTAGAGGGACAACTAGAGGAGGATGAGTGGAGATAGATGTGTAGAGTGCTATAAGATGAATTTCAAGGGGAATGCAAGTTTGGCTTGAAAATATAGTAGACAAGAGGAGGGGTTTCATGTATAGAAGAATTGGCACGTGCATTTGCCCCCATGGTTAAGGAAGGGAGTTAGTCCTTTAAAGTGGTATGGTTGGACTTGTATGCAGCAAAATAGGCATACATGGCTTCTTGGGATGGGCCAAAGCAAACTGTAGAGACTTGATCAAGGACTCAAAAAGAGGCCCAAATAAAGACTCAAGAGATTCAAAAAGAGATCTCAAAATGGAAACTCTAGACAAGACTAGGTGTTAGCCAAGGAGTTGGCAAAAAGGTTGGTTTGATAAGTTTAACAACTTTGAAAGTTATTTAGTGTTGTTGAGTTGCCAAGTTTGTTGAGTCTTTGTTGATTTGGAGGTGTTTGTTTTCTTAGCATTACTTGTGTTTGTAGGTCGAATATCATCTTGTCTTGGTTTGCTTGGTTTGTACAAAAGAACATAGAATTTCCTTTCTTTAATTGCTTAGTTACTTTAATGGATTTTATAATGGTTCAAAATTTATATTTTTGAATTTTTACAAATTTTAACATGAAATATATAAACCTTCTCACTTTCTGGTCACTCAGATCCCAATGTGGGCAAGTTGAGAGCACACAGTGATTGGGACATTATCTTACTGGTGGCAAGCTGTATAGTTCTACAATGTATGCAGTGTGGTAAAATAGATAATGTTTGATGGCATAGCGATCCAAACTTACAAATTCAAGCCATTTGCTGGAGAACTGCACATATGATTACAATTTGATTGATAAAGCAATGAAATACACTTCAAATTCAATTCTAGGAATTATGCCAAACAGTTGTTCAACAAATTGACTGTAGACATTTTATCAGATAGTTGGAATGTAAACTGAAAACACATAAAATGACTACCCAGATTAAGTGACCAACTGTAGAAGACTATCTGCATTAAATAATGCCAATCTCTGAATTATATATTGTAGCAACTGGATTAAATGCTGATATATTTGAAGGATGAGCAGGTGTTGCAAACTGGAACAAATACTGAATTGTAACAATCAATACCCAACAGATGTTATACTGAGATTGCTACTACTGAATATGGAAAGTTAATCCTCACATTATGCTTTAAATGAATTATCCAATTACTGTTTCTATATGGTACAGCTGTCAAATTTCTTGTTGATTTTCACACCTTATTTCTCTAGAAATATTCAATGCACACAGCAGAACATTATGACAGCAGAAATGATTAATTAATTCTGAAGCATACCAATAAATTCACCTTCTAAATACTTAGTAGCCAACAAATATCTGCATTTGATATATAATTACCAAGCCTGCGATTTTCCTTAATAATGGTACGGCTGCATCAAACATTTATTATTTATTAATAGCAGCCTTCACTATGAATTGCCTAAGGTAATGTTACAGCCACCTTTTTCAAACTAAAGTAAACTAAATGCCAAAACAGATTGCTGCCTTCCCTAATAATGTACGGCAGCGCCTATTCAAATAATATGGGGCAGCCAGCAGATATTAGGCTTCACCCCCCTTAAAAACATAATAAAAAACTGTTATTAATTATTGAGAGGGTATGGTACGAATAAAAAAAAATTATTGAGAGGGTATGGCAGTAGCTTATCCTGAATATCAATCTTTTTCAATGATTAAAAAATTAGAACTACAATGACATTAAACAGCCAATAATGGTATGACCAGCCAAATAAATGCTCACATTAATATTAAAGATTTATCATTAAAAAATTTCAATAAAAAAATACTTGAAATATTTTCAAAATATTATGAAATTTAATACGCACAAACAACCTCTGGAAATCACACCAAACTGAAATATCAATTGGAACTCAGGTAAATTTGAACATCACACCATACTAAAAATTTGGAAAATCTTTGATCTTCACCACAACTCCAGAAATCTTCAATATGCTTTCGAAATAGTTTTTTCGCCTTTGTTGGATAAGAGGGGTTTTATCCTCAAATCCAATCTGGAAACTGAGAGGGTTTTCGTTCTCTGGCCAAATGATGAACACAAAATGCTCAATTTTCAAGAAAGGGTTTCTTGGCAATAAATAATGGATGCTTTTCCTCAAGCCCAGCTTCTTTTATAATTTCTTGTTTGCTGTTTTTAGCCCTCTAGAAAAAGTCTTTAGAATTTATTTTATTTTAATTTTAATATTTCAATTTGCCCCTTGGCCTAGTGATATCAAAGTAGGCCGTCTTTTAAAAACACTTCATAATATCACTTTTAGATACTTAATAATTTAATAATAAAATAAAAGTTACCTTTTTATAAAATTAAAGTTACTTTTCTAGCAACTTAAATTAAAAAAGGGACATGACAGATTTGTTGATTTAATTGCAAAGACTGTCTGGATTAGATATGCAAAAAATGCTCAAAGGTTTCATACTTGCTGATATAATTAACTGTTCTGTTTGAAGGTTGTTATGTTTCTTTAAATGGTTCATATTTGCAAGTTAATTTGAACAACTCTCCTTATTGTATAGATGTTTGATACAGAGATATGAAAGTGAGATCATGAAATGATCTCTCTCAATCTTCATGTTAACAGATATACAATTTCTAAGAGTGTTCCCCTGTTTTGACTGATTTAAATATCAAGTTTGCAATTGTAACGTGATGTCTTCATTTGTTTGATCAGTTTGATCGAGTGTTTATTTTGGGACCATACATTTGTTGACTTAAAAATTCATTGACAGACTAGGACTTTTTGTTATTTCACTAGCAGACAAAAGATTTTTGTTCATGTCAGTAACATATCAAATATACTTGGAAGTATGATTTACAATATTGTTCAATGTGATATTGTAATACAATTACTCAGTACAAATGAAGAATATAAGAGAAAAAAGACACAAAGGCTGGATTAGAATAAGTCACCATAAGGGGGCAACCTCCAAAACACTTACAATAAGAACAAAACTTCCAATACAATGCTCAACAAATGCTCTCTACCTGCCTCTTATTTATAGGTATCATTGGGCAATATCAATCCCCTAATCCCAATGAGGTCCTAGCTTACAATAATATAATTAGGAACTAATAAATGACTAATATAGGGATTATACGAGTCATAACTGATCATCACATACCCCCATACATCCAATGGGCTAAGGCATAGCATGCCCCTCCCCTCCAAACAAGCATTGTCCTCAATGCTAATTAATTGTGGATGATTGTATATGAAAAAAACATCTTTTATGTGGTATATTTGAGAGGAAATTCTTCCACTTGATGAGGTACTTCATGACAATCCTAGTCCTCAACTTAGTTATGCATTTACCAGGAATTACTTTAAGAACCGAGATGATTCATCCCTCTTCGTCAAGCTCAAGCAACATTGTTTGTATTGGAATTTCTTTTGATTATAGGGAAAAACAGGTTTTTAAGGGACCCGAAACCCTTTACAACCGAGGATACAAAATGTTGTCAAGAAAGATTTTCAAAAGACCACCAACAGCAACCCAACAACCAAAAAACACAAACGGGTGGGTGCTATACTAAAAGTGAGACAAATAACCACCAACAACACCCAACAACCACAAAACAACAAAACAACCTAAAAGAAACCTACACCTAGCAGGAAACAAAAAACAACAAAGAAAAAGACCAGACACTAATTCAAGCCACTCAGCATGTTGGCGACCTCAATCTGTTGGTTCCTGTGCCTCTCGACCATATCCAACAACTCCTTCTCAGCATCAAATGTTTTCTTGCAATCAGCCGACCCTCTACTAGCAAGACCTTTGTCATCATCCTTAGCAACTTTTTTACCCTTGCCCTTGGCCACATGCTCTTTCTCCATAAGCTCAGAGAAATAAACTTGATCCTCCCTGAGCTCACTTATTTTCCTGAAAGGACTTCCAAGGAGTCCGCACTGTTCTTCACAAAGATATGGTATGCCTGCATTAACTTCTTGATATCCATATTTATGCCTAAAACCTTGGCTTCCAGAGCCGCCAATCTTTCATCACATAGAGACTTAAAGTCTGTAATGTCCCCTTATTAGAGACATAAAATGCACAAGTTAAGATCAAGAAATTTATTTACCACCACCTAATTTTGAACATGCACAATTCTAGATTGAACATTTTAAGGATAAGGCAGATGCATTATTAGCTAGTGCATAAACACATTATAAACTAATATGACTTATTACTCTTGATTGGAATAGATCTTTGCCTTAGCTCTTCTTTCCTAACCTCATTGGAGGAGGGACGCCTTACAGTGCAAAGCGCGCGTGACCAATCTCCAAGTGGATTCCCTCAAGTCTTATTACCATCTTGGGACATCAACATGGGATCGACTTACCAGCCTTTCCCTCCACAACCATCCTCTCCCTATTGAGTGTTAGCGAAAGGGAGTTTGAGCCCGAAGTCTATTCTTCAAGGTAAAGTCATAATAGCTCAATAAGACACGATAATTGCTGTAAGCAACATTATTGTGGCTTTGACAAATAACATCCATAATGTAGACACATTTTGTTCTTACATATCAAATCAGTGTTATAGATCCATTATTCATATTTTAGCAACAATTGATAACTCCGATATAGAGAGTTGTCACCCATGACTAATAATATATTTAATTGCATATCATAGTAAAATATAACATACTACAAGAATAATAAACATAATATCTCATACTTATCTGGCAGCTGCTATACTGACAAGGATATCTGAAATCCTGATCTCATTCTCCTCCTAATTGAACCGTCTGTCCTTAACACTTAGAATATATCATTAGTATGAATCAAATAAATTGTTTTCCCTTCGTATATCAAAGAATCATAATTGCTTATAAGGTTCAATAATTGCTACAAGCATCATTATTGGATAATCGTAAATAATATTTATTTATATATGTATACATTATGTTGGTCAATCACCTATGATGTATATATGAATCACAATACATATATATTATATATATATCTAAATACATATCAATGACTTATTATCATGTCATTTAATTTCTCAATATATTCATCCATCATTATATATTTAAATATATTCATAAATCGTAATATATTTAAATATATTCACAAGCATTATGTATAAACCATTATTTAATTACCTATAATTCCCTATCATTATTTTATAATTTCCAAGACAAAGATATTATAAATATTGTAATACATCAACATTACCTACATCATCATTCTCTACCTTTTCTCATAATAAAGCAGAACACTACATAATGATATTCTAAATGATATTATGCTCCTAATATTATTTCCTTCACAATAAAGAGTAACATTACCATAATCTCTGATTTTCCAATATTACCCGATGCTCTTAACACTTTTCTCCGTATTTTCTTCCCCACACCCGATGCTTTCTGTTTTTCCCTACACCATGCTTTTTTTTAAAGTTTCCTGAGTGTCTATTAAAATACCCACGATTTGGTGGAAGATCACGTCTTTTCCCAAACCGTGGGTCTTTGAATGGTCGCGTCTTTCTGTGCTATGACTTTTGGCTTATGTTTTATTTGTTATTTGTCCTTTGTTATTATTCTTAATGTTGTTCTGGCCCACCGATGCTTTTTTTTTGTTGTTTTATAGTATGATGTTTTAGATTACATTCATTTGGATATTTATTTGTGTGTTTGTTCTTTATTACTTCATATGTCAATTTTGATTATTATTTTCTTTATATTTACTGATTTGTTTATTTTATATTTGATATTCAATCTATTTGTTATTTATTTATTTAATTTTATATTTCTGTATTTTATATTTTATATTCATTCTATGAGTTTGGTTTTATTTTATCTTTGTTATTTGTGACTCTTATGTATATAATTTCTAAGGCAGTTTATATTCATAATTATAATATCATTTTGATAATTATAAATATAAGGAAGTTGCCAAATTTTTAATGTCTTCTCTATTTATTTGTATTCAAGGTTTCTATTTAGTGTCACCGTTTTTTGGGGAACATGACAAAGTCATGGTAGGAACCTTTAAGGTCCACCATTCTGTTTATAAGAATGTCCGGCACTGAACCCTTCGAAACATTCTTCATATTTTCCTTTAAACCTTTGTTGTATTGGAATTTGTTGTCCGATACCTTTCTTTGAATAAGAGACATAAAAACTAGATGTATTTTTGTTGTTGGAGGAGACTCTAGCGTGTATTCCACACTAACAATGTTCTGAAAATTTTGATAAGGACCATAATATTTGGGTGAGAGCTTGTTATTCTTCTTTTGCTGCTTCAGGGAAATTTGCTTAAATAGTTGGAACCTTAAAAAACCCAATCTTGCATCTTAAAGATCTTCTCACTCTTATGCTGGGCATCTTGTTTCTTCATTTAGTTTGGTGCTATGGAAAGATTCACCTTGAGAGAAGAAAGTACTTGCTTTTGATTTTGAGTTTGATCTTCCACAACACAAACTCTTGGTGGTGATGGTGGGGTCTCTAATGAAAATAATTTTGCTTGAAAACCTTTTGAACATTTTTAAAATTTGATGAGAGCTTACCATTTGTCAATACTTGCCATCAAACTTGTGCATCATATTTGGTGAGAAGTTCCTAGGGCTTGCTATAGCTTTAATTGGGAGTTGATCTTGAGCTAGATTTGAGTTAATGAAAAACCAAGAATCCTCATTTCCCCTAGAAGAAACATTTATTTCCCAAGTCTTGTGAGGTGAATCTCCTACTTCAAAATTCCTTCAGTTTTGATCATCTTGTTGCTTCATTTGGTTTGGTGCCATAATGAGGTTTACCTTGAGAAAATAAGTACTTGCTTTTGATGCACTATGTGATCTTCCACTAGAGAAAATAAAATTTCCTCAAAACCTATTGTACCTTTCTTGAGTGTAATGTCCCCTTCCGAAGTTGTGACAGTTGATAGTTGTTAGCCTATTCTTTGGGGTTCTCGTAGGCTAATTTGGTGGGGATTAGGAAATTCCTCGAGTCTTGGAGACATGTAGTGCAGCCTATGTGGCTTTTTCAGGTGTTGCTTTGAGCTCACGCCGTTAGATGATTTGATATGTCACTTTGTTGGCGTTTAAATTCGCACCTCTGGAATGCGGATTTGAAAACGGACAGCTATGCACAGATAAACTGCTCTTCAAATTAGGAGGGGAAGCTCCCTCTTGCTGATGGTGTTTGAAAGAAAGTA